>JADBJO010000007.1:2038463-2040963 GCA_016801955.1 Conus betulinus
ATACCAAAGCTCCTATGGCCTCTGATGATATACGACATCTGCACCAGCATAGTGGAGGCAATGGAATCCAAAATCAACAAGTTTCACAAGGAAATGGCTTGGTGTCCCACCCTGTCTGACTGACATAGCGCTATACTGTCGCCAAGCAAAGCTGAAACTACCACTGAAATCCATCCTGGAGGAATATAAAGCAGGGAAGATCAGACTTCAAAGCATGCTGGAGGACTCAGGAGACAAGGTGGTTGAAGCAATCAAGCCCCAGCTGAAGACAGGCAGAAAATGGAAAGTTCAGAGAGGCGATGGATTCTGCAAAAGAAAGTCTCTCAAGATCAGAGAAAGAAATAACAGGACACACACAGACCAACAGACAAGGACTGGGGGTGACCAAAACTGAATGGTGGTCAAAGGCCAAAGGAAAAGCAAAAAAAGAGACATGATGATTCAGGAGATGAGAGAAAAGAAGAAGACCAACAAAGACTCCAAAAAAGCAGTCCAGCAGAGCCAGCAAGGGCAATGGACAACGTGGGAGAATGCACTCCAAAGAAGTCTCACTTGGAATGACATTTGGCACATGGCCCCTCTCAGGATCAGCTTCATTCTCAGATCTGCATATGACCTTCTGCCTTCAAATGCAAACCTGGTGAAGTGGGGAAAAAACAGACGATCCTTCATGCCCCCCCTTTGCCATGAAAAAAAACAAACAGTGGAGCATGTCCTAAGCTCATGTAAAGTAGCCCTGGCTCAAGGAAGGTACACATGGAGGCACAACCAAGTGCTCAAAGAGATTGTACAAGTAGTCTGGGCTAGTACCAACACCACAAAAGGGGGAAAATCAGGACTCCAAAAGCACCCGCAACATTCTTCACGGCAGGAGGCAGCGAATCATGGCCAAGAACAACAGTGCCACTCGGAACATGCAGGCAGAGTCTGCTGGACGGGGCAGATGACTGGGAGTGCACAGCAGACCTCCCAGATGGAATAGTCACCCAGAGATTATCAGCAAGAGTGGCATGAGACCAGACATAGTATTACACTCTCAGTCAACCAAGCAGCTGATCATGATCGAGCTCACGGTGCCATATGAGAACAGAATGGAGGCAGCTCAGATCTACAAGACTGAAAAGTATGCTGATCTGGCAAACAGCCTGAGGAGAGAAGGCTATCAGGTCAAAGTCCTCACTGCAGAAATTGGAGCTAGCTAGGGGTTTGTGGGAACGTCTGCATACAGCCTCATGAAACAGCTCTCAGTTGCAGGGAGGGAAAAAACCAAAGCCCTGAAAGCAATGGCAGAAGCGGCAGAGAGGTGTTCAAGTTGGATCTGGTCAAGGAGGAACAAAAGTGAACTTCATAAGGCTTAACTTTCTACAAATATCAGGTGTCCCTGTGGCTCAGTGGTTAGTGCGCGAGTCATTAAGTGGAAATGAGCATGTCCAGAAGGGCATGGGTTCGAATCCCAGTCATGGCTCATCCCAAGATGGGCATTCCACAGTCGAGTCAACGAAACGGTCGTCAGTTAACGTCTTAAAATCGGAATGCGTCCATAAAACTTGACACTGATTCACGGCTCAGTGGCTTTTGTGGCCTCCGGGGCTTGTCTTATTACCATCATTTAGGCACAAACAATGATTCTGCCAAAGCCGTGCCCCCCTTCACCACAGTACTGAAATGGCCTGACATCAAATAGCACTTTGCTTTCTGTTTAGTTCCCGCAGTGTAAATGGGATGGAGAGTTTTGATCGAGTTTATCTTTTTTAGAAGTGTAACCTATCAAGACAATATAGAGAAAAGTTTTCTGCTTCCTTTTTTTTTTAAATTTCGATTTATTTGATACATTATGCTTATCGGTGTCTTCCCCATTATTCCAAGATGTTGACTTATCCCGAAGTTTCTTATCCAAAAGTTTCACTGATCCAAAATTTTCACTTACGCAAAAAAGTTAATATTTATCCGAAATCTCATTCTGAATATTCACTAATTCCATGTTCGCATACCGCAAAGGCTTCACTTATCCGAACTTCACTCAAACACTATCCAACCTCAATCACGTCGATGAGAGTGTTTCATTTTGTCGACAAAGATGATGATGATGATGATGATGATGATGATGATGATGATGATGATGATGATGATGATGGTGAATTATGGGGATGGTCGTGGTGCTGATGATAATTACGATTTCATATTTCCTTAGCTTTGATTTTGTAGATATACGGCTGCCAACCTGCGTGTGCTCAGACTGGTGGGCGCACTTTGGCACACAAGAGACACTCAGAATGTTTCTGCTTTTTCTGCAATTTGAGAGAGAGAGAGACACAGAGAGAGAGAGAGAGAGAGAGAGAGAGAGAGAGAGAGAGAGATTGTAAATCACTCGACAGTAGCATACATCTGCATGCATGTAACCTCACTAATACATGTGCGTATGCGTATACATGCATCTGCATGCATTAAAAAAAAAAACGCATGCACACACACCTACACTAATACACCACACACTTGCATA
>JADBJO010000007.1:2045963-2047995 GCA_016801955.1 Conus betulinus
TAACAACTAAGATGAGAGAATTTAAGAAGAGGGTCTCTTGGCTACGACTTAGCAGATATCTGACCTATGCATTAGCCCAACGCGCTGGTCAGACCTTGAGTACTTACCTAACAATGGTTGTGCCATTATCATCATTGTATGTATGTGTGGTGGTGTGTGTGTGTGCACCCCCACCCCCACCCCCAACTATTACTTAAAGGAGTACAGAAGAGAGCGAGAAAAGCAAATACAAACGAAAAAGAAAACAAAAAGAAGAAATGTTCAACATTCAGTCTTTGGAAGCAAGAGTTTCTCATTTCCTGGGTAAGTCCGTCATCCTTAAGGTCATGACGTTGCAAAATGATGATCATGATGGTGATGATGATGGTGGTGACTGATCACGATGATGACGGTGGTGGCAACGACAATAAGCCTTCGAGCGCGGCAGCTACCAGGAACGTGAACATGTGCTTCCCGTATTCTCTCTCTCTCTCTCTCTCTCTCTCTCTCTCTCTCTCTCTCTCTCTCTCTCTCTCTCTCTCTCTCTCTCTCTCTCCTCTCTCTCTCTCTCTCTCTCTCTCCGTCCCTCCCTCCCCTCCCTCTCTCTCTCTCTCTCCCTCCCTCTCTTTCTCCCCCCCCCCCCACTCTCTCTACCTTTTGTGAATATTGGCAGCCACCGATATAATCGTGGTGTGTTAATTTACGGGTTGACACCATCCTCGTAAATAACCGAAATCACCCCATTTTCCCCCTATATCCCCACAAAATAGAATTAATTCTGTCCATCAGTTCTTCAACAGTCCCCCCCCCCCCCCCCCCCCCCCCCCCCCCCCCCCCCCCCCGTCTCCCTCCTATTCTCTGGTTCCCCCCCTCCCTCCCACCCACCTTCTTCCCATTCGCCTTATTTTCCCTAACTCAACTCCTCCCTCCCTCCCTCCCCCTCCTTCTCCTACTCCACCCGTTTATCCTAATTGACCCGGACGGGTCGGAAGCTGAATCATCTTTCTGCAAACGATTATCCAGTGTGGTGAGGGATTCAAGATGGTGGGGAGAGAGCGAGTACATCGGGGCGTGGCGCGCCAACAGACGACGTCATTTTTCTTTTCGTCTTTCTTTCTTTCTTTTTATTCTTTTTTTTTTTTTTTCTTTTCTTTTTCTTCTTTCTTTTCTTTTTTTCTTCCTTTCTTTCTTCTTTCTATGTTTCGTTTTTTTTTTTCGTTTTCCTTTTTTCTTTCTTTCTTCTTTCTATAACTAACTTTTTTTCTTTCTTTTACTTTCTTTCTTTCTTTTTATCTCTGTTTTCTTTCTTTTTCTTTCGTTTCATTTTTTCTTCTATCTTTCTTTCTTTCTTGCTTTCTTTCTCTTTCTACCTTTCTCTCTCATTCTTGCTTTTTCTCTTTTTCTTTTTTTCTTTCTTTCTTTCTTTTTCTTTCTCTCTATATGTCGTTTTTTCTTTCCGTTTTTCCATTTTTTCTTCGTTTCTCTTCTTCTTTCTTTCTTTCTCTTTCTTTCTTTCTTTCTCCTCTCATTCTTTCTTCTTTCCTTTCATTCTTCTCCTCCTTTCTTTAAAAAAATGAACTCGGGTTCCATTCTGTGTTATATATCACGACTTTGTATCGGGTATATTTTTTTTTCTATTCACTTTGTTGTTGTTGTTGTTGTTGTTGTTTGTTTTTTTTTTGTGCTTTTTTCCCAGCATGTGTGATCGTGAGATCTTCCGTCCAACCACCCTCCTCCTCCATTCAACCCTTTTTCTTCCTCTTCCTCTATCATTTACCGACCCTTCCCTTTTACCGACCCTTCCCTCCCTTCCCTCGACCTCTCACCCTTATCCCAACACCAGGTACGTCTGTGTGTCCGTGACCGTGTGTGTGTGTGTGTGTGTGTGTGTGTGTGGTGTGTGGTGTAGTGTTGTGTGGTGTGTGTGTGTGTGTGTGGTGGTGTGTGTGTGTGTGGGTGTGTGTGTGTGAGTGCGCCGTTTGCATGTGCGTTGCTCTGTTTCCTCTCTGTGTCCTTGTCTTGTTGGTCGGTCCTTTGTGCCTGTGTGCCTATT
>JADBJO010000008.1:0-22500 GCA_016801955.1 Conus betulinus
ACACGTTTTGGAAACAATAACAAGGGTGAAAAGAACTAATGAAAAAGAAATACAAGCCTACGTGAGGCAAAGCAGGCAATATTTACAGAAACAAAAGAGGAGGAAAAATCTAAACAAAAACAAAGAACCGAAGACACCAGCAAAAACAATCGAATTAAAAAATAAATAAAATAGAGAAAGGGAGAGATAAAACAACTGATAAATAGGCTAAATAAATAAGAAACAAACAGAAGACGATCAGGAGAGAGAGAGAGAGAGAGAGAGAGAGAGAGAGAGAGAGAGAGCAAACAAGATGCAAAACAAGTAAAACAAATACATAGGGAAAAAAAATATCTACTGGTATTTTGGACAAAAGAAACAGAAAAAAAAAAAACACAGGAAGAATCAACATGAAAAGTACGGACAAAACACGAAAGAATGAAATAAACAGCCCCAAAGCCCACACATATATATATCACCAGAACTCTAAATACCACGGTGGAGATCAACGGTCGATTCTGCAGCATTGTTTAGTGACTTTTTGCTGGATCTGCTGGAATCCACAAATAAATCTATCCACCACATACCCCAACACACACACGCACACTTACATCACACTTTCCCACCTCTACCATCCTAGCTCCTCCTCCTCACGTGATCTACACACCACCCCACCCCCCCCCCCCCCCCCACTCCTACTCCCCGTCCTCCCACCACATTCATCTCTCTTCCTCCACCTGCGGGTCTGTGGAGACTGGGTCCAGCCAGCAATGTGTCTGGCAGAGGAAGACAGAGTGGATGACCGAGGGGATCCATTCCTCCCTCCCCCATCACCACAGCATCTTCCGCCAGGTGACCTTGTGCCAATCAAAGCATTTCCTTTCATACCCTGTGGCTCTGGTCCGGCAATATTGAAAGGACCGTCAGTGTAATGAATGGGCAGGAAAACATGGGGTTCAGAGAACAAGATGGGAAGGGACAGTAAAGCTAAAGAAGCTACATAACCAGAAGTAAGCAAAGAGAACAAAGGAGAAGAAAACATGAGCTGATAAAAGCAACTTGGAGAAATGAACGAAACGTCTATAAAAAAAAAAAAAACATAAAGAAAGAAAGATGGAGGGAAAAAAAGGGATATCAAATCGACAATCACGTGGAGATAGTGACAGAGTGATAGGATAAGACAAACTCTGTTATGTTCAATGCGCCTTGATCCGCTGTTTTCCCTCCTGTCCTCGCCCTGAGTAGAATCTACTATGAAGAAAATGACATATGAGCTACAGGGATCATTCAAGCAGACTGTAATGGCAATGTAAAGGGATAACAGCAAGCATGTTTAAGACTGTCATAAAAGGAATATGACAGACGCAACTTAGGGATATAATGAAGATAAACTCGTAAATAGTAAGCCAAAATATAAAAGAAACGCACAAAACAAGTAACTTACTCGGTATAAAACACACAAAAGCTTACTCGCTGCCGGTTCTGTATAAAACAAGTTATTTTGCGCATTGTGTTTGTGTCGTTAATTGCTTGTGTTAAAAACATTGTCTCCAATATGTATATATCTGTCTAGCTATGTATATTGTTTATTCGTTTATAATCCATTTAGATCATGTTTTTGTTTTAGGTCGTTCAACAAAGGAAAGATTCATCGAACATCGACAGCATGGGAGTCATCTCTCTTTTGGACCAAGCTTCATGGTGCGAAACATCGTTGCTCAGACAGCCAAGCGCTCTTGTGTGTGCTGTAGCATAGCGTTCCGTCGCGGCCATCCCAAACTCGTGACATTCAGACACGATCTTAGAAGTTTTCCTCATGCCCTCTTCCCCCCCCCCCCCCCCCCCCAACCCCTGCTCCCCCCCCCCCCCCCCCCCCCCCCCCATTTCTATATTCACCTATCCTCTCTCCTCTTCTTCCTATCCTTCTCGTAATCGATACCACGGACACGTTTTCGTCACACCACGGGCAATATCAGTATTCCCTTCGGTGAAACTGGTCGGTAATAGAAGCACTGAGGATGCTCAGTGTCACTTCAAACGAAGGTTTTTTCCTTCTTTCAGGGAAAACACGAAGAGAGAGCATGGAGATAGGGAGGGCACTGTGTTTCTTTCCTCAAGGTTTAACTGATCCATCAATCATGCAACCCGTAGCAGCGTGGGGATGGGGGGGTGGGGGATATATGTGTGTTGTGCGTGATTTATCATTTTGAGTCTGGTAGTTTGGTTGTTTATTTGTTTGTTTGTTTTTTTTATTGCCGTGCTGTCTGTCTGTTTGTCTGTCTGTCTGTCTGTCTGTCTGTCTGACTGTCTCTCTCTCTCTTTCTCTCTCTCTCTCTCTCTCTCTCTCTCACACACACACACACACACACACACACACACACACACACACACACACACACACTTACACACACACACACACACACACACACACACACACACACAATGTTTGCCGATGATACATCTCTTCATTCCAGTGATTCAGATCCATTAAGATTAGCTAGTAAACTCCAAAATGATGTTAAAAAACTTATCGAATGGACTCAGTTGAACCATATGTCCTTAAATGCAAGCAAAACCAAGTGCATGTTTGTATGTGCCCGACAAAAAAGACAAAAGATGAAGTCAAAATTTCCACCATTGTTTATATCTGACCTAAAAATAGAAGAAGTCGACTCACATAAAATATTAGGAGTAATAATAGATAAAGATTTAACATGGACCGACCATATAACGTCAATGGGAAAAAAAGTCTCTCAAAAAAAAATACTTCAATTAGCCAAGATTAAGAACTTCCTGGACACCCATTCTCGAAAGCTCTTTTTCTGTGCTCATGTTCTATCAATCATTGATTATGCATCAACCCTATGGGATAACTGCAGTGAAACAACTTGAAAATTATTCATCGAATGTATAAAAGAGCATTAAAATTAGTGTTACTAAAATCAAGCACCCTAAACTACAGAAGACTATAAACAACTTAATATGTTAACTTTCTACAACAGACTTTTGTTCAATAAAGGCATGCATAATGTTACAAACGGATATGCACCTAAAAATAAGAGATTCATTTACAACTAACACTTATAGACATAGTCATTTATTATCCTTTCCTAGACCAAGAAATAATCTTTATAAATCTAGTCTTTTGTACTCTGGTGGAAATGTATGGAACAAGCTACCAATCACTTTGAAAAACATAAAGAACAAAAATCAGTTTAAAGAAAATCTGAAAAAGCATCTCATGGATGGTTAGCCATCAATATTTTCTCAAATTCCCTTGAAATAACTCTTCAGTGTTTTTACATGATGTATCCTTGTATATATTTTATGCCAATGTACATGTCTGTTTATGCGTGTGTATGCCTTGTAGATAATGTATTGATATTGTGCATACTTAGCTCTCTCTCTCTCTCTCTCTCTCTCTCTCTCTCTCTCTCTCTCTCTCTCTCTCTCTCTCTCTCTCTCTTGCTACTTCCTTGATATGATAACTATAAAAGGCTTGGATTCTTTTTTGTACTCCTTCTCCCTCCACCCCCACGCTCCATCATACCACCTCCCTCCTCCTATTTCCTCTCCCCTCCTCATCCATCTTAGATTTCACCCCCACCACCTCCCTCGCCCTTTTCCGCTGATTTTCACTCTTTGTATTTCTTCGTTTTCATTATTTTATCATTCAAGTTTCTTTGTTTTGTTATGATGGCTTGATGTAAAAAAGCAGTTTCCTCTGTCCACACACACTTGCATAAACGTGCAGCGTACGCTAAACCCTCCCCCAACCCCACCTACCCATCCTCCTTTCCTCAACACCCGATCTTCTTCATCACTCCTTCATTATCCATAAGCTGATTGACATAAGCAGGCACATGGCGCGTAACTGCTAACTGTAAAAATGAAAGATTTGTTTTACGATGTTTTACGAATTATGAGCAACTAAGATGATCCAGTTTTTCCTCCCACCTAACTTTCATTCTATGCATTACACACCCGTAACTTTTCAGGACACTTGTGAACACTCATAGAATATTAATTCATACGACTTTTCCTTTAATATCAGATCGGACTTCTTTCCTTAAAGTTTGCAATACATTTTAAAGATGGGAAACGGAAAAACACCAGCGAAACATCAAATGGTTTCTTTTTTTTAATTAATAGTGCACATACAAAATGATCGACTGAGTACGAACATTTTTAAGTAGACCAAATCAATATTAACAATTGTCCCAACTTTTGGTTTGAACTGGAGACCTTAAGTTACAGACTGCTTTCATACATACAGAACGTAGAACATTTTGGCAAAACGCCAGGTATTTATCAGCAACTGTCCTCCTACCCTACCCCCCCCCCCCCCCCCCATCTCTTCTCACCCCTACCGCCACATAAACACACTCACCTACCCTCCTGTCCAGACTGACATTTCAGAGCCACATGATGACAGAACCCAGCAGGGAAGTAGACAATCCGGAAGTATTTTGTGACTGCACCAATCAGTAGGGCAGCACTTTGTCATTACTGGCATTCAGAAAGAACGCACGATCCCCATGCACCCCACCCTTAGCAACTCTCTCTCTCTCTCTCTCTCTCTCTCTCTCTCTCTCTCTCTCTCTCTCTCTCTCTCTCTCTCTCTCTCTCTCCAGACTTAGAAGTCTTATTACATGTTGCAGTTCTCAGCGTTTCACAGTACCGACTAATATTGACAGGGGAGCTATAGAAACTTAGAAAAAACAACTCCAAAGTTACAAGTAGCCCTTGCATTCATGATGGATGGTGTGAGGGGCTCTACTAGAGTTGAGGCCAAGCACAAGTATAATATCAGTTCTCTGCTGTCTTGACATGGGAGAGACCTACTCATGTTAGTTCTACTGTGAATCGGCGTGTAATTCAAGTCATACGTGACGGTTCCGTCAAGGCGGCAGACAAATTTCTGAGCACAGTACGTAAAATAATGATTGCAGGTATTCGCAGGTGCCTTCATATCAAATATCATTCAGAATAAGAATGCGTCACAGACAATTTTTTATGATAAAAGTGTGTCAGGTACCCTAAAGAGGCTGGTACAAAGTTTGCAGTAGAACATGCAGAAATTCAGAAAGTCACAGGAAGTATAACAGCACTGGGGTCTGAGAATGATGACGTTTCAGACTGACGAACTTTGCATTCGTAATCCTAGCAGACAAGTCTTCTTCTTCTTCTGCGTACGCATGCTGATACTCCTGCGGACACCCGCTGTATAGAAAGGCAAGGATTAATCCTATCTACCCAACAAAGGGAGTGGAGTTTTGTGTGTATGACCGTTTCTTATCCCGCCATTAAGGCAGCCATACTCCAACTTCGTGGAAGAGCACACATCCAATGCAACATCAAGACACACCAGTTAGACACTTTGTTTCTACGTGAACTGTTCCTTGCCAGGCAAATGAGTACGTAATACAGCTCATAAGTGATTCCATCTCAATATGTCATGCACCGGATTGTCTGCCTGGGTTATTGCAAAGATGAATTCTGTGGGCTGAACTCGTTGCACTGTGTACGGATGAATACAGGGCATACAGAGAGAGAAAGGAAATCAAGGAGAGTTTCTGACAACATTGCAAAAGGTCGAATCTTTCGACTGAGCTTTATCGCCACTAATCAGAGAGACATCTGTGTGTGTGTGTGTGTGTGTGTGTGTGTGTGTGTGTGTGTGTGTGTGTGTGTGTGTGTGTGTGTGTGTGTGTGCATGCGCGGGCACAGGTGTGAGTGTATTCGTGCGTGCATGTGTATGTGTATGTGCCTCTGTGTGTGTGTGTGTGTGTGTGTGTGTGTGTGTGTGTGTGTGTGTGTGTGTGTGTGTGTGTGTGTGTGTGTGTGTGTTAGTGTGTGTCTGTGTTTGTGTCTGTGTGTGTGTGTGTGTGTGTGTGTGTGTGTGTGTGTGTGTGTGTGTGTGTGTGTGTGTGTGTGTGTGTGTGAGTGCGCGCGCGCGCGCGCGCGGTTGGGGGGGGGGGGGGAGTATGTATGTGTGGGTATGTGTGTGTGTTTGTTTGAAGTGTGCTGGAGGGGAGTCTCAGTGTGATGGCAAATGGAACTGTCTACCCTTCTAGCCACACAGACTACTTCAGTTCACTTTCAAACCTGTGGCATTCTTCAAAATGAAGCACTTATTGTCAAAAACTGTTGTGTCCAAATAGACTAGGCACAGCCGGTTCCCCTATTCTACGCCCACTCTATCAAACTCGGCCGCCTAATATTTCCAAAGGACCCATTTTCACACTTACGTTCATTGCTGAGTGTTTGTCAGTTGTTAACTTGCCAAAGTATGTGTCATTGCTGATTTAATAGGGATTCAAACCCTCAAGCCCTTTGAAGAGTTGAATGGTGCTTCAGCGAAAGCTGTTTCCATTTTGGGCGATGTATCTCCACTATCATCTATATCTTTTTTTATCACGGCATCTGGTTGTAAAGTTGACTGTCTTTTAGAACTTAAGATTTGTTGTCGTAGACATTTTCCACTATCACATAACTTTTCAATACTGCTTTTGGGAGCAAATTTGATACTATGCTCTGACTTTTGAAATGAAATTCTTGTGGTGTATTTTTTGTCCCGTAATTTTTCAACACTACTTCCAGTGTTTAATTTCAATAGCTTTTAACTTTTCAAAACTAAAAAGAAGCTCCTGTGAAATATTCTGCTGTCTCGTAACTTGTCAATGATGTTTTCGGTGATAAATTTGTCTATCTTCTAACCTTAAGAAAACGAAATGAACATTTCTGGAATATTCCACTGTCATGAAATATTTTTTATCAGCACTGTTTTTGGTTCATTAAAGTGTCTCCGACCTTTCCAGCAGCATTACTGGTAGAAATGTTTAGTGTCATCTAACTTTCTAACAGCGGTTCTTATAGTGTATTCTACGGCCTGCTTTTACTACTTGTTTTGTTAGTACATCACACTGTGTCCTATGTTTTTCAAACAGTAGATCTGATAGAATACTCAGTTGTCTTCTCACTTTCCGACATTAAATAACAAACAAATATAGTTATCGTTCTGCCATGATGAAATGAATTACACGCCCATAACTCCAAATGAATGGCGCTCACAACATCAAATCGCCCAGCACATATGCCAACACAGAGTTCACAGAGCAAAGAAGGTAACATAAAAAACCATGTTCCAAGCTTTACTATGTGCCCCGCGCCTGAGGGACATACACGTGCTCATGAAGTCGTCATATAGCAGCATTCGTTCGCAGTTATGGGTGTGTGATTCATTTCATAATGGGAGCATAAGTTCCCTTACTTGTTTACTATTTACTGTTTATTGCTCTGTCTCTCTTTATTCCATGTAGCTCTGGTATTATATTCCACTTTATTGTAATTTGCCAACAGTAGTTCTCGTGGTATATTCTGCTCTCTCCTATCTTTTTCATTGTAGGTTTGTTGGAAAATGAATTCCACTGTTACACATTTTCACAGTATTTCTTGCAGTATATTCCTACTGTCTCTTATCTTTTTTCAGCTGTAGTGCTTGGGTAAATTCACGGAGTTTAAGTTTTCAGCTTTAAGTTTTGTTATAATTCAACAGTTTCCTAACTTTACGGTGTAATTCGGAGATAGATTTTCACCTCGTCCTTCCCATCTCTCTCTCTCTCTCTCTCTCTCTCTCTCTCTCTCTCTCTCTCTCTCTCTCTCTCTCTCTGTATGTGTGTGTGTGTGTAAATATACTTTGTAAAATGTGTGCGTGTGTTTCTACGTGGTAGTCATGACGTACTGTTGTTCATATTGTATTTGTTATTTATATTGTATTATCATAGTATATATGATATAATCATTGTATTCATTTACAATTATTTTCGTCTCTTCCACAACCACAACTTAACTACAAAAGCATCTTTTCTTTTTATCTGTTACTCTTGAAAACAAAGATTTACAATCAGTAAATGAAGCAATCTTTTTTATATCATCCACACACACACACACACAAACACACACACACACACACACACACACACACACACACACACACACACACACACACACACACACACACGCGCACGCGCGCACACACACACACACACACATGCACGTACACACACACACGCACACGCACACGCTAACGCAACCCACGCACGCACACACACACACACACACACACACACACACACACACACACACACACACACACACACACACACACACTGAAGAAAGCAAAACAAATCAGCACGCCAACCCCTGGGATGGAAGGCTGGTCAAGGTGCCCATCATTCTCAACGTCCTTTTCCAGTCCCACTTCTCCTGCCTCCCTGTCTGTCCATTTGTCATGTCAGTACAGCTACCGTCAGTCCAGCATTACTTCTACAGTGGAGGCGTGGTCCCACCCATGGGTTCCAGTATGAGTTGTCTCCCCCAACACCCAGAGCTCTCCTGAGGCTGGTCCTGGCCACCAATGCTTTTTGTACACGGAGAAACGAATGAGCAAGGTGAGAAATGCATGGCTCCCTGTCACTGCACTGTACTCAGCTGATTGCATTCATGTTTAAAAAAAAAAAAAAAAAACTTTTCCTTTTATAGCCACCAGACTTCGTGCAACATCCAATGTAATAAAAAAAAATCTTTTAACAATCCTGTGTGGCAAACGAACACAGGGTCTGATCGGAGAAAACAACGTGTGAAGAAAGGAAAAGAGAATGTAAACAAACGACCAAACTTAAAAACACAGCTATAAGGGTACGAAGGAGAATGGAGACTTCCACCATTGCAAACGATTTTGATCATGTCTTCTGGTGGAAGTAATAACACAAACAGCTATAAACCTTCCTCTTATGTTTGAAAATGATATGGAACATATGGAGCGTCAACGCTCGTATCTCCAGGAAACTTTAAACATGAAATGTCACGCTATAGATAGTCATCAATTGGTAACATAATTTTGCTGACCAGATTCAGGATCTATATTTAATTTGGATCCCTGGCACAAAGCCCCACTGAAGGTTAATGAGCGTGCCTGTAATTCACATTCTTTTGCCCACCAAGGCCTATTAAAATCAGTGCAGCAGGTTTTGCATACTCTTGCTTACAATAGAGTAAGCAAACGAACGGATGTGATTAAAGAAAACGAATGGAGAAAAACTTAAATGTAGACAAGGGACAAGATTCTCTTTTATTTGCCTTTGATTAAGGAAACTGTGAGGAGGAAACAAAGATTCATGTTCCTCACGTAAAGCCCACCCGACAGTACGGGGGATTTTACAGCTGAAAAAAGAGAGGTAGAAAACAAAAAAAAAGACGAAGTGACACACAAGTAAAAAGGAAGAAAAAAGAAGACATAGAAAAAAAACGTTAAACACACACACTAAAGCTGGATTAAAAAAAAAAAAAATAAATAAATAAAAATGGAACGAAAGCATCACAGAGAAATAAAAAAATATGGACAGAAAAGAAACAAAGAAAGCAGGTAATCAGGAAGAAAAGGAACAAGGAAAGAATAGAAGCTTGCTTCAATATGAAAATAAACGTAATAATTTGTGCAAAAAAATGTGCAAACACAAACACACACACACACACACACACACACACACACACACACACACACACACACACACACACACACACACAATAAAAAAGCATCAAAAAAAACTACACCAAATGGACAAATGCAGACATGCATATACATAAGCACCACTAAGGCACCAGCTTCCCACCACAGACTGATGACGGAGGGACTGGAGAACTGAACACTATCAGGCCCCTGAATGCCTCTGTGGGAATCCACCATCTATCCCACGTTGTTTCTGCCGTCAAGGTCTTCGACAGAAATGTTGGCTTCCCTCCCTGGTCCTACCAACCCTTGCTCTCCGTCTTCAGATACTGGAGACCGTTTAAAGCTAGGTATATATCACGAACAACCAGCATACTGATGGGCAGATGAATCGAGAGAATTGTTTTTCATATCAGTGCAGAGTATTCTGTACACTTGTCTTCTGAAAAGAGTCATATACTTTTGCATCCCTCAAGCTGTTTTCGTGAGTTGGAAGAACTTCCCTGTGTAAGGTTTTATACTATGAAGTAATCAAGGGTGAAAATAGATAAGTGTGTATGCAGTGTGTGTGTGTGTGTGTGTGTGTGTGTGTGTGTGTGTGTGTGTGTGTGTGTGTGTGTGTGTGTGTGTGTGTGTGTGTGTGTGTGTGTAACAGATTTCGTTTACATATAGTAGCGTTGCAAAAACGTACAATGACGTTTAATATGAAACAAAAAATGAACGACAGGCAATACAACACAAATAGAAATGAAATAACGCCGAGTTTAATTCATGAAACCAGTAATGAGAGACAGGCAGCAGAAGAGTCAAGGAGGGAAGCAAGACAGCTGTTTATTCAAGGAAATAAAGAAACAAAGGGCGGTTACAGGAAAGAGCAGAGCAAAGAAATAACGAAAGAAAGACAGAATGATGGCAGGAAAAACAAAAAAGGAAAGGGTTTAAAACAGAAAGGAAAGGGTTAACAGCTTGAAGAATTACCTGTTGATTAAAAACAAAGAGAAATAAGTTTCTTTGGAGAATGAACGGATGAGTTTTTTAATATCTACTGATATTAAAGATAGTAGACGCACACATCCTTCTCCCCCCCCTACAATTCCTCTTGATCAATCACCAATGGTTAGCTTTTCCCAGACACAGCTGACTGCGAAATTTTGGATTTGAAGCCTAGCACAACTTTAGATACCATGGAGACGTTCCACCCTGTACCATGGAAGAGTTTTACCATGAATACCGTACCATAAGGAGTTCCACAATCAAATATGAATTTGGAGGGATTTCAAAACCAGTCCTCTACCATTTATGAACTCTACTCTATCAATCCTGTAGCATGGAAGGCTTCCATCCCATAAATCCTGTAGTATGGAGTGCTCCATCCCATCAATCCTGTACCATGGAAGGGCTCCACCCCATCAATCCTGTACCACGGAAGGGCTCCACCTCATCAATCCTGTACCATGGAAGGGCTCCACCTCATCAACCCTGTACCATGGAAGGGCTCCACCTCATTAATCCTGTACCATGAAAGAGCTCCACCTCATCAATCCTGTACATGGAAGGGCTCCATCTCATCAATCCTGTACATGGAAGGGCTCCATCTCATCAATCCTGTACATGGAAGGGCTCCACCTCATCAATCCTGTACATGGAAGGGCTCCACCCCATCAATCCTTTACCATGGAAGGGCTCCACCTCATCAATCCTGTACATGGAAGGGCTCCACCTCATCAGTCCTGTACATGGAAGGGCTCCACCTCATCAATCCTGTACATGGAAGGGTTCCACGCCATCAATCCTGTACCATGGAAGGGCTCCACACCATCAATCCTGTACCATGGAAGGGTTTCACCTCCTCATCAAACTTTACCATGGAAGGGTTCAACCTCATCAATCCTGTACATGGAAGGGCTCCGACTCATCAATCCTGTACCATGGACGGTTTCCACCCCATCAATCCTGTACCATGGAAGGGCTCCACCCCATCATCAATCCTGTACCATGGAAGGGCTCCACCTCATCATCCTGTACCATGGAAGGGCTCCACCCCATCAATCCTGTACCATGGAAGGGCTCCACCTCATCAATCCTGTACATGGAAGGGGTCCACCCCATCAATCCTGTACCACGGAAGGGCTCCACCTCATCAATCCTGTACCATGGAAGGGCTCCACCCCATCAATCCTGTACCATGGAAGGGCTCCACCTCATCAATCCTATACCATGGAAGGGCTCCATCTCATCAATCCCGTACCATGGAAGGGCTCCACCTCATCAATCCTGTACCATGGAAGGGTTCCACCCCATTAATCCTGTACCATGGAAGGGCTCCATCTCATCAATCTGGTACCATGGAAGGGCTCCACCTCATCAATCCTGTACCATGGAAGGGCTCCACCTCATCAATCCGTTACCGTGGAAGGGCTCCACCTCATCAATCCGGTACCATGGAAGGGCTCCTCCCAGTCAGTCCTGTTCCCATGGGAGGGGTCCTCCCAGTCAAACTTATACCATTGAAAATTTTCTCCCAATCAATTCTGATTTATTTCTACGGCTGAGAATTTACTCAAAATGTCGGTTTCCATTTCTGGTTTTCTGCCTAGTCCCTTCCTTTGGAATGCTCTGGAGATAACTTCCCACAAGGAACTCATTTCACGATAGAACAACCAAAGATTTGACCATGGTAAGAGATTCGTTTCTCCGTGTCATCACTGCATAAACTGTTCACTGGTCTTGAGCTGATTGATGCATTTCCTTTAATACCCTCTGCGGTAAAATTCTTGTTGTTCTGGAAGAGATGCCCAATAGGACTTATATACAAGCAGCAGGCAGGACATTTTCGACAAAATAGCGGGCAAAAGAAGAAAGGGAAAGAAACACAAGCGTACGCATGAGGCGAAACAGACAATATTTTTACCGAAATGTAACGAGGAGGAAATGTTTAGACGAAAACAAGAACAAAAAAAATGATACACAAGCCGAATTGAAGAAATTAAGAACACCACACACAATTCAAAAATAAAAAAGAGGGAAGGAAACAAACTAGTAAATAATAAACGAATAAGAAGAAAATGAGAGAGATCAGAAATAGGACCGGAGAAAAACAAGAGAGAATTGATACAAAACAAAAAAAAATATAACAATGGAAAAGAAAAAAAAAAGATATTTAAAACAAACGAAACAGGGAAGACAAAAGGTAAGAAGTCAATAAAGAAATAAAACACACACACACACACACACACACACACACACACACACACACACACACACACACACACACACACACACAGCGCGCGCACGCGCGCGCGCTGAAAGAAGCGCACACATAAAATCACTAGAACTCTAAATACCATTGCTGAAATTTACCATTGATTTCACAGTATTTGTACAGCTGAGGTTTTGTTGAACCTACATCCCCACTATCCTACCTCCACCTTTCTCCCTAAACCTGCCCCCCTCCCCTCTCCTTTCGTCCTCCCTTTGACCACAGCCTCCTCTTTCTTCCACCTGCAGGTCTGTGGAGACTGGATCCAGCCAGCAATGTGTCTGGCAGAGGAAGACAAAGTGGATGACCGAGGGATCCATTCCTCCCTGTCCATCACCACAGCATCTTCCGTTCACTGAACCTGTGCCATTGAAAGCATTTCCTTCTATAGCCTGTGACTTTGTGTTTGTACTCGCTTTCACTTCCTCTGCTTGAATTTGTACTCGCGACTGTTTTTGACCATGCTTGTTACTTTCTTTTTTGAGGGGGAGGGGGGAGGGGGACAGGGAGGCGAGTCATAGGCTGTACCTGTAATGGGGGTGGGGGTGGGGGGTGGGGGGGGGGGCGTGTCATGGGTGGTACCTGTAACCCATCGAGTTTATGCTTTTAGCCAGTTTTATTTGAACCTTTCCTCATTACTTTTTGTAATTCCGCTATTTTTTTCGTATCTGCCGGTATTTTTGTTCCTTACTTCAGCTGTTTGTTTTGTTTCTTTTAATCAATTTTCATTTGATTTTTTTGTATACGTTAATTAAACCTGCCATCTTTTTTATTTATATCTACTTAAGAAGATGCTAAAATCACCATACCGGAAATGATTGCATCTCTGTCTCTGTCAGTCTGTCTGTCTGTCTGTCTGTCTCTGCCTGCCCTTCTGTCTGTCTGTCTGTCTGTCTGTCTGTCTCTCTCTCTCTCTCTCTCTCTCTCTCTCTCTCTCTCTCTCTCTCTCTCTCTCTCTCTCTCTCTCTCTCTCTCTCTCTCTCTCTCTCTCTCTCCCTCTCCGTTGTAACAAGAAATGCTCTGAGCTCCTCTGGGGCCCATTATTGTATTTCAGCTAAATAAAACAGAAAAAAAAGTGCTTCAGAACAAAAAAAAATACAAAAAACTTTTCACTCGTTCATACAAAAATCCAAAAATGCCTTTCACATTTCTCATGATGCCCAGACTTGCTTTGTGATCAAAATTAAAGGAAAAACAAAAGGGGGTCTTCTGTGTGGAAACATATCTATCAATAAAAACCCCGTTCGGTGACACGTATTCGGGTCACTCTGCGGCATTGCGTGGCAACAAGGTGAATTAACTGTTCGTCATTCGACTTTTTCTTCTCTTGACAAAGATTTCGCGGCACAGCCAAGGGAACCTGCGTCAGAGAAATAGTGTATCACAATACCTTCGTAAAAAAAAATGGTGGCGCCAATAGAATTCTCGTTCTTATGCTATAAAATCTCCACCAAAGCCTACTTGTGATACGATGCTGCTTACGCCATTCAAAGCAGGATAAATACTCTCGAACTCTCGAATTTCCGCACTTTCCTCCAACACACATGCGCGCGCGCGCGCGAGCACGCACGCAATCACGCACGTACTCTCTCTCTCTCTCTCTCTCTCTCTCTCTCTCTCTCTCTCTCTCTCTCTCTCACACACACACACACACACACACACACACACACACACACACACACACACACCACCAATTTCAAACCATCACCTACGAAGATGTCCAACCTAGTCCTTTTTTGTTTTTGTTTTTGTTTTTGTTTTTGCCGTTTTGCGTAAACATAGCTCCTAAAAGATCCCCTAAATCTGCTCCGTGCCACGTCCTTTAGGTAAGTGGGGAGGAAGGACAACACTCGGTAGACGAGGGTGGGGTAGGTGAGGGGCAGGGAGGAGGGGAAGGGTGGAAAGTTCCTCCAAAGAAGAAGGATGAAAAGAGGCTTGATGAAAATGAGTGGGGGCAGTAATGTTATCGATGGATGGGTAGAAAAAGAAGTCAGAATAACGACAAGGAAGAAAAGCAGGGGGTGGGAAGGAGAACAAGACTGAAAAAAAAAAAAGAGTATGAGTAGTGAAAGGAAGCAAAGGAGAGAAAGCTGACTTCTTTTAGTGTGCGTGGTGGTGGTGGTGGTGGTGGTGTGTGTGTGTGTGTGAGTGTGTGTGTGTGTGTGTGTGTGTGTGTGTGTGTGTGTGTGTGTGTGTGTGTGTGTGTGGTGTGTGTGTGTGAAGAGAGGTGTGTGTGTGAGAGAGACAGACAGACAGACAGACAAAGAGAGACACAGAGAGAGAGAGAGAGAGAGAGAGAGAGAGACAACCAGCTTTTTGCCACAGATAAGCATCAGAACAACAAGTCAAAAAGAAAAAAGATAAGACATAGAATACAATCCCACCGCATAAAAATTACACCAAAGGTCAGAAACTTGAAAATTAAACCGAACTTAAAAGAAAAAAGATCTCCATTCACGTTTTTCGAAGCTAAACCATTTCGCAACTCTTGGCGAGTGAGGAATAGAAATAAAGCCCTGGCGAATGGAGAGTAAAAAGCAAACCCGTAGCGAGTCAGTGTGCGTCTCAGTTTTAACATGAAGGAAACATCACTGCGTGCAGACTTGTCCATATACGATACACGACTTGTGCCATGCCATGAGACCGCACTCTACAGGTGCCATAGTAAGTAAGGAATCAGGTAGGATGGGATAGGAGAAAGTCACATGGATGGCACTTACCAGAAAGCTATCCTACGCATTAACGCAAGCCTGAGTGGCGAGCTAACATGCTCTGCGCCGTTATGTGTGTGTGTGTGTGTGTGTGTGTGTGTGTGTGTGTGTGTGTGTGTGTGTGTGTGTGTGTGTGTGTGCGTGCGTGCGTGCGTGTGTGCGTGCGTGCGTGCGTGCGTGCGTGTGCGTGTGTGTGTGTGTGTGTGTGTGTGTGTGTGTGTGTGTGTGTGTGTAAATCAATCCAATCTGTCTTGACATTATACCACGCGACCAAGTATTGGAGCATCCGACTGGCCTACCATGTGCCAAAGCCTCAACACAGCACAGTATTTCACCTGACAACACGACAAAGGATGGCGGTTAGGATGAAAAGACATCCCTGGTGGTTTTCGTATCCTCCGGGTGATGGTCTTTGTAACAAAAACCTTAAGAATAGGTCCAGCAGCAAAAACAGAATAACTGCGCCGTCAAATGAAGGAACAGACAAATCGCACAACATATGCGACGCATTTTGACTCACTGAGTCTTCTTTAGGCGAGAGAAAGAACATTCAAGATGAAGAAAACGAGGGGCGAAACAGACAGTCCTTGATCTCTTCGATCTGGTGGCGTCTTGGATGAAAAACTAAAACTATGCAATGGAACGTATCTTCAATTCAAACGTGAAGTCGGTTCTACTCTACGGCTGCGAGACTTCGAGAATGACCAAGGCAATACAGCAAAAAATTCAGACCTTCATGAACACCTGTCTGAGGCGCTTCTTCTCAAAATCAGATGGCCAGAGAAAATCAACAATTAAGATCTATGGAAGCAAGCAGGACAGGAACCAGTGGCCAAGCAGATTCTGAAGAAGGCGTGGGGCTGGATTGGACAAACTCTCAGGAAGCCAGCATCCAGCACCACACGTCAAGCCCTGACATAGCACCAGCTGGGGAAAAGGGAGAGAGGCCGACCTCGCAGCAGCTGGAGGCGAGAGACTAAGGCAGTGATAAAGGGGAAGGGGACCAACTGGACAGGCATTCAGCGAGCAGCCCATACCCTAGTGCGATGGCGGAGTGTTGTCGGTGGCCTATGCTCCCCCTTGAGTAAGTAAGTATGGAATGGAACTGAGCTTGAGAGGAGACAAAAGGGGTTAAAACATTAATAAAGCAATGATAAAAAAACATATTACATAAAATACTGTTATCAAATAAAATGTAACTAAAAGCAACGATAAAAAGAATGAAAAAAAAAACACAATACGCTTGAAAATTGCTTGTACCCTCTCTGGATACCATCATAGTGATGTCTTTAGTTCTGAAAGGTAATGGGAAGATTTGTTAATATACAAATCGCTCAGCTAAGGTTAAAACAGTGCGGAACGAAATGCTGAAAACAAAACAAAAAAAAAAAAAAAAAAAAAAAAAAAAAAAACTATGAACATTTGCGTGAAGAAAGTTGTAATACGTCGTCGCAAATTAGATCTAATCGAAGTGAAGCGTTTTCGGTTGTTTCACAGATCAAGATGCCGTGTCCATGATCACCAATAAGAAGCTAACTAAACTATGATCACTGTGGGTACAAGTTTACTATTTTGCAAACTTCCAGCTGATCACATACAGAATTGAAATACCTTGTATGCTTTATGACTCATCTATTTAAGCAGATGGAGGCTGGTGGTTTTATTTTCTGTAAATTTCACAAATACCCTTGCTTAGCAGGCCACGTTTTTCAGGCTACAAAAGCATTTTCATTTTGACTGAAAAAGCAACGATTTTGCATGAGAAATGCGAAGAAGAAGAAAAAAGAGAAAGAACAAGAACAAGAAGAACAGGAACAGCATGAAGAAAAATTGAACCCTAAGATCTTCAAATGTCAGATGTGTATCTCTCCCCATACCCTAGTCCCTTCCCAGACCCCCTCCCTCAGCTTCCTTCCACACAGGCATGGAATCAGTGTCGGCAGACACATTCTTATTCGACTTTGGTCAGAGTTGATAGACCCTTGGGTGAAACTGGTCTGTAACAGAAGCACTGAGTATATCAACTGTCACATCAAATTGGAACTTTCACAGGGACGAGGGAAAGGAAGAGAGGCAGAGGAAGTTAGCGTTTCATTTTCTTTAAGATTTGTTTTTCAATCAATCATTTGCTCAATTCATCGCGGTTTTAGGGAAGCTCGGGTCTTGAGTTTTTTTTTTGTTTGGTTGTTTGTTTTTTTTCATAGTAGTATTGGAGTGAAGTATTGTGTTTTGACATACATTAAAATATGAGGTCTGATGATTTAATTGTTCTGTGTCTCTCTCTCTCTCTCTCTCTCTCTCTCTCTCTCTCTCTCTCTCTCTCTCTCTCTCTCTCTCATTTTTCTAATCAGCTGTCCCTTCTTCTGTGCCACCTCAGTGGCATTATCCTGACGTCGTGTTTTATATGAAGTGTTCCGTGCCATGCAAAACGAGGTTGCTATGTAATTAACTACTCAGTCTAATTCATGTCATGCACACGTGCGTCATTTTGCGTTATAGTAAATATAACTGCTTTGTGATATTTGTTTTCTTTGTACGAACCAGAAGGTCTGCAAAGTGTGAAGTGGAAGAAATCAACCTAAGAATATTTTACTTCACCGCTGAATATGCAGGAAATCGGTGTGTGTGTGTGTGTGTGTGTGTGTGTGTGTGTGTGTGTGTGTGTGTGCGTGTGCGTGCGTGCGTGCGTGCGTGCGTGCATGCCTGCGTGCGTGCGTGCGTGCGTACGTGCGTGCGCGCGCGCGCGCGCGTGTGTGTGTGTGTGTGTGTTTGTAGGGCCAGAGGAGTGCCTCTGTTCGATGGCAGACGGCAGAGTGCTTCAGCTCCGTTTAAATCTGACATCATTCAAAATGAGCCACGTCCCATCAAGAGCTTGTTTTGTCCTCTCCCAAAAATCTTTATCAACTAAGCACGTCTGGTTCTCCATCTCACATTCACGCTATCAAACTCGACTGCCTAGCATTTCCAAATGACACATTTCCACGCCGAAGTTGACTGCTTAGTGTCTGTGAACTGTCAGCTTATCCCAGAGTGTCTGTCAAATGTGACTGTCCATGGATTCAGACTCTAAACCCTTCTGTTGCGTTGCGTGTTGCTTCAATGAACGTTGCCTCAGCTGTGTGAATTATGTTCATTGTCATTCCAGCTTGTCAACAATATTTCTGGTGGTAAATGTCACTACCGGACGGACGAAACAAAAACTACACGACAAACACGGTGGTGTTTTGGCCTCTTTGGTTTTTTTCAAGACAGACAAATAGCATTAAAGACAAACAAAAAAACAAAAAAAATGAAATTTGAGGAGATAAGTGATTGTTCGTTCTTCGTGTTCATTGTCTTGAATGTTGTTTGTCTTACCTGAAGAGACTGGAACACGTCGTGATTGTTGTGTAATTTGTTAGTTTCTTTCGTCTGGCGGTATAGTAATTTTTTAAAGTTTGTTTTAATACAGGTTTTCGTCATGTGTTCCATCGACACCTAGCTTTTCAACACTATATCTGCTAGCAAATTTTCCAGTGTTTTAACTTTTGAAAATTGATTTTTTTTTAAGTGTTCATAGCATAATCCACTGTTATGAACATTTCCGATGCTACCTTTAGTGGTAATGTTTAATGTCTTCTCATTTTTGAAAAGTAAAAGGAAGTTCCCGTGATAAATTCTTCTGTCACATAACGTTTGAAGACAAAATGCTGATGGCACATAAAATGTCTCCTAACGTTTCCGCAGCTGCTCTGGTGGGAAATCTGTTATCTAACTTTTCAGGAATAGTGCTGGTAGATATTCCACTGCTTCATAACTTCGAAAAAATAGGTGTGGTCGTATATTCCACTTCTCCTCAGTTTGCAACAGTACTGCAGGTAGTACATTGCACTGTCTCCTACTTTTCTTTTCTTTTCTTTTTATAGTTTACTTTTCTTTTACTTTTTACATAGGGAAAATCGTTACACTGTTTATAACGCACGAGCTGCAACGAAGCAAGATCAACGGTTACATCCCTTACATATTTATTATGAAGAAGAGAAAACGTGAGACAGGGAGAAAAAGAGTGGAACCCTCGGATACTTCAGCAAAATTCACTGTTCTTCTGTCTAGTCCTTTAACACACCCAGCCAAACCTTGCACGTTATACCGCTATGTTCAGTCGTGGTCTTCTCGGCAAGGGCAAAGAATTTCAATCTTCCTCACAACCGTAAGCAACCTGCAAACTCTTGTATAAGGTTATGCATTTGTATGACCCCCACCTCTCTCTCTTCTTTTTTTCTCTCTCTCGCTTGCGTGCGTGCATATGCGCATGTGTATGTGCCGTGCGAGTTTCTCTGTGCGTCGTTTCTTCTAGAGAGCATTAATGGTGTGATAGTCATCAAGAAATCTAATTGGTTTTATTACAGTCCGTGTGTGTATTGTATACTCAAACTATACCGTGCGATCACGTCTTTCATGTATAAGATTCCTTTGCCCTTTGAGATGGGCAGGAGGCGATCAGAAAAGAGCATTTTTTTTTCAAGCATTTAAAGTAAGCAAACAAGCTTTTCATTTATACCAATTTAAAATCATAGCAGTACTAAAATCACTATGCAGGAGGAAGTGACTACATCTCTGTCTGTCTGTCTGTCTGTCGCTCCCTCCCTCTCTCTCTCTCTCTCTCTTTCTCACTCTTTCTGTCTGTCTGTCTCTGTCTGTCTGTCTGTCTGTCTGTCTGTCTCTCTCTCTCTCTCTCTCTCTCTCTCTCTCTCTCTCTCTCTGAAATAAAGATTATCAGTTGATCATTCTGACAATATCTATTCACATATACACACGCACGCGCGCGCGCGCGCGCGCTCGGGTGCCCGCCTTTTCGTCACAAGCAGATCACATAGTAGAAAAGGAAAGCAAAACAAATCAGACTGTCAACCCCTGGGTTGGAACGCCGGTCAAGATACACATCATTCTCAGCCTCCTCCCTCCATAGCGTTCCTCCCTGTCGCCCTGTCTGTCCATTTGTCATGTCAGTACAGCCACTATCAATCCAGCATTCATTCTATAGTGAAGGCGTGGATTCTAGCATGGGTTGGCTCCCCCTGCACCCAGAGCTCCCCTGAGATTGGTCCGGGCCACCAATGCCCCTTGAACACGGAGAAACGAATGAGCAAGGCGAGAAATGCATGGTTCTCTCTGACTGCACTGTGCTGAGCTGATTGCACTTGCGTGTATGTAAGAATGGGTGCTTTAGTTGATCAAATCATTCGAACAGAAAAACCTTTTTCTTATTAATCAGTACACAGACGCACGATTGATGGGAGAATATGAAGTAAGAGATAAAGTTTGCTTCAAGGATCCCGTACTAAAATTTAGTCGGCTTGTCCTTCAGCAACGTTCAGTTTTTCTTTTTCTCTACGTTTACAATTCATTTGGCAGTTTTAGGTGCAACCTTGCTGACAGAGAGACAAACGAACGCACTCAGAAATAAACATAACCTTCGAGGATGTTTAAAATGGGGGACAGAAACAATAAGAATGTAGACAGGACACTGAAATCCCATTAAAACCTAGTGCCCCCATGTGAGGACACTATAGAGAGACAGTGCTCAAAGAAAAGAGGGGCACCTCCGAGCACGGAGTTTCACTTGAGAAATGATCTGGTTGCAGTTCGATGGAATGACGACAATGTTGTTGAAGAAGTTTCAAACAAAATTTAGGTCTATTCGCGTTCAACGGCGGGCCAGCAGTCAAAAGCTGAAGAGCCACGTTATCAAATACCTCAGCTTGCAGTCATCAGTCATCATGAAGTTGACTATGGAAGGGCGTGGACAGGCTGGACCAAAACGTCGAATACAGCAGAATGACGACGATACGTTTCCAAGAAGTGGTAATAGGCAATCTTCTGTCTGGACCTTCGTGTCGGGCAAAGCTGGAACCTGTCATGAGTTAAGCAGGCCACACAGAATACACCTCTGAATCTTCTGCTATTGCCTAATGTCTACCTATGAAATCAAAGAAACCTAAATTAGAACGACCCCGTTGGACGCGCACTCAAAGTCTGGACAAGTAGGTTCCTCATGTCTGTGAGATGAGATGGACAGGTTATTTGGCACTGAAGATCCAAAAAGAATGTTGGCGTTTTGTATATAACAAAAAGGCAAGGCAGCTCTGTACCGAATGCAGTGCTTCCTTCATGCCAAGTGGCTTGTCATCTTTCACATGATTCGACTAAAGAGTAGTGAAAAGGACAGAAAACATAAATTGCTCTTTGTGATGAGGGCCTCTCAAACGAGATAAACCAGATACTGTCAAAAACACATGATAACTATCGAATATTTGTACTGTCTTTAAACTATTTGCCGTAACAATTTTGTTATCTCATTGAATCCATTCTTTCTGTGTCTTTGTATGCTAAACGCTTTATGACTTACCATGGATTGTCATATTCCCTGAATATGCATGCACTGTTTTCTATGTCTGGTGTTCGTTGTGGTTAATTACATTTATATAAAAAACAATGTTGACTATAACGAGTTCAAAATTGTCTTTGTTTAGAAACTACAGGAATCTCAGAGTGTCAAAAAATGAAGAAACTCTCTCTCTCTCTCTCTCTCTCTCTCTCTCTCCTCTCTCTCTCTCTCTCTCTCTCTCTCTCTCTCTCAGGCACACACACACACACACACACACACACACACACACACACACACACACACACACACACACACACACATGTACAAATGACAGCGCATTGTCACCCAGTGCTTAAAGAAGTAAAAAAAAAAAAACCCTTAATTTGTGAAAGAATGTATCTGCCTGTACACGCAGTTATCCTTTCGTTTAACTGAAGACGCAAGCTTTCTATTCTACATGCGACTTTGCGTCAACATACGCAACATAGTATTAGAGTGTCAAAACAGCAGTTCTACCGACTGGAAATCATGCATTCAATATTGAAATTGATTTCTTTCCGACACCTAAGTTATTTTTCTTTTGCTGTAAGGTTTACCTCTTCAGTCTTAGCATCGCAAATAAGGACACCTATATTTGAGCTTACACAGTGAACCATATTATGAAAAAAGACAG
>JADBJO010000008.1:27500-40000 GCA_016801955.1 Conus betulinus
ACATCAGAAAAACATAAAAGGCTTTCTGAAAAATAGAAAATGCTTATAATGTTATCCACTGAAGATGAACCTTTATATATAGACAAGAGTAGCATGAAACCATGTGCAAATTTCCGTTTGGAAAAGAACCTGAAGTCAAAGCCTGTTTTTCCTATGGACAGAAGCGCAGAAAATCATGGCATAAAATCAGATTTTTATCGCCGACTGCTCTTCCACCCGTAAACCCCCCCCCCCCCCCCCCCAACTCCTTCCCCCCACACACTGCTGTCAGGGGGAGGGGGTGTAAGTTTTGCCTGGCCAGTAGGTTTCGCCAGGCCTCATAGTCACATGATAAGAAAACCTCAGCAGGGAAGTAGTCAAGCCGGAAGTAAATGACTGCGCAAGTCAGCCATGCAGCATTCTGCCATTATTGAAAGTCAGAATGACCTCTCTCTCTCTCTCTCTCTCTCTCTCTCTCTCTCTCTCTCTCTGCTCAAATGTTGCAGTATTTACTGTATCCCTGTAGTGGCTTACATTGATGGGAGACTATAGAACTTTAAAAAGAAAACTATTTCACACTTCCCTGGACCGGCATACATTAATGGGAAAAACTGTAGAACTTTAAAAAGAAAACTCTCAAGTTTGAAAGCAGGGCTTGCATTCAAATCAGTTTGTCTCGGAGGGTTCTGCATTGGCTGATACCAAACGAAAAGATAGTGTTAAGTTTCTGTTGTATTTTCTTGGGATATCTACTAATATTAAGCCGAGCTGTAAATGTCAATGTCATACATTCCTTCTCCAAACGATAAGATAATATCAAGTCTCTGTTGTATTTTCTCAACTTATGTCAAGCTAGTATGTGAATATTAGTGTTATACATTCCTTCTCGCATGATTGGCTGTATCAAGGCTGGAAAAAAAAACTATTTGTTGACACGTATATGAGAGGAACTACCGCGGTTAAAATATTTTCATATTCGTAACGAATTATAATAGAATAATATCATATTCAGCTTGAATACTTATAAAAAAAAAAAAAACCTTCTGTTTATTATGAATCATGAAGAAATAACTGCATATCCCATATGAATGACGGTAAAGTAACTTCATCTTGGTTATGAATCATGATAAAGTTAAATAACACTCAACACTGTTCATGATAAACTGCCATGTACCCTGCCAGAACAAGTCTGTAGGAGAAGATGGACACTGGGGGTGCTTGAAGTCCATCGGAACCGGGTATCAGACTAAAGAACGTTGCACCCACTGACCCAGTCAGACAACAAGAATGAAGAGTTTCTTTCAATGCAAAGCTAGCCTGTCACAAAACTCATCAGTGAATAATACTCATTATGTCATGCACTGGAAATCCGTTTGGATTATTGCATAGTATTCTTCTTATTCAAGTAAATTTGTTCAATTGTATGCGTACCATAGAGCCTACAGAGTCTGAAGAGAAATAAAGAAGAAACTAATTTCAGAAGAGCACACAGGCATAAAATCGATTCCTTCGAGTAAGCTGTATTCTCACCTTATGAAAAAGACGGGCGAGTGTGTGTGTGTGTGTGTGTGTGTGTGTGTGTGTGTGTGTGTGTGTGTGTGTGTGTGTGTGTCTGTGTGTCTGTGTCTGTGTGTGTTTGTATCTCGGTGTTTGTCTTTGCCTCTCTGTCTCTCTGTCTCTGTGTCATGTATGTCCCATGTGTTTAATCAATACAGAAGATGAAATACACTTCCTATTCGACTGCCCAGCATATAATGACATCAGAACTGACTGCAATTTATTCAAGCTACCATATGCAAATTCACAAAACATACGTCAATTAATATCGTCTGATGATGAACATATAATTTGTTCCCTTGTTAACTATTTAGTTCGTGCTTTTAATTTCCGTCAAAAATCTATTACTGGTTGATTGCAAAACTTCATGTTATATATATTTTTGGATATGAATATGAAGGTACTCATGTATGCATTAGATGGTCGTTGTCTTGTTATAATTTGAGATGTTTGTCCTTGTTTTTCATGAACAAATATTATTATTACTTTAGTTAAATCAAATATTTGACATCTTTGCTGCCATTTTAGTAGTATAATCATTGTGCTTAATATTTCTATGCCCTCTTTCCCATGACTGTTGTTCGTTTTTGATTTGTACCCCCTTGACAGAAGGGCATTTGCCATTGTCAATAAAATGTGTCCGTGTCCGTGTCCGTCCATGTCCGTCCTCTGTCCGTGTCTGTCTCTGTCTCTGTCTCTGTCTCTCTCTCTCTCTCTCTCTCTGTACGTGTGTGTGAGTGTTGAAAATAAGTACTTATGTAGCATGTGTATGCATGTGTGTGTGTGTGTGTGCATGTGTTTTGTGCGCGCCCATGTATATGAATATGAGAGAGAGAGAGAGAGAGAGAGAGAGAGAGAGAGAGAGAGAGAGAATTGAGAATTGACAATTGACATTTTTATAGACAATTGCCTACCTGGTCTTCAGGCCAATTAACAGTTTTCTTGCAAAGGGCATACACAAATATAACATACACATACATACATACGAAAGAAAGAAAGGGGTCAAAAAGGAAATTGCACTACAGCATTCTATCTGCAGTCAAAACAATCTAATTTAATGCATTACTGACAAAACATACGTCAATACTGAATCAAGGTAAAAGACACTCTAGGACCGTAAAACGGTAATCACTAGATCGTCAGATATATTGAATTGATAACAATTTGAAGCACTTAGAATTGTTTACCGGTTCTTGCTCATAATCTGGAAACTGCTTCATTAATTCATTTTCTTCGGCGATAAGCTTCGCAAGCTTCTGCTGAAGTCATTATTCGAACTAAATCATGTCTTTTCATATTATATTGTTGAAAAAGGATTAATGTCAAACGTAAAGCTTCATATTTCCTACAGTTTAAACGGGAAACGACCTTTGTCTTCTACACCGTTTTAGACATAAACGACACATGACAGAAAGATTTCTATCAAACCATCTTCTGCTCGCATAAAATTCTAGGGTGGTACAACTCTTTTAAAGACGTTTTCCAACCGGAGAAATATCTGAACGAAGTAACACATAAATGGCACCGAGCTAATCTGCAAGATTTAGAACTAGAACCCTAGGATTTTATGGGAACAGTAGATGATGATCTGAGAGAGAGAGAGAGAGAGAGAGAGAGAGAGAGAGAGAGAGAGAGAGAGAGAGAGAGAGAGAGAGAGAGAGAGAGATCTTCTATAATGACTTTCATGACGTGCTAATCATTAAGAGTTACTGTTCTTGTTCCACTCTATTTATATTGTAACATCATAACATATATCGTGCAATCTCAGTATTTGCATATAAATTGCCAATGTCCTTTTGGGAAATTCAGCCAAACGTGGAAAAGCATTTTCCTGCTGCTATCTGCTACTCTTAGTCAACCAAACAATCCAGTATATCATCACACACACACACACACACACACACACACACACACACACACACACACACACACACACACACACACACACACACACACACACACACATTATGCAGTACAGAAACCAGTTAGAAAGTATTAAAGGAAGTAAAACAAACCAGCATGTCAGCTCCAGGGCTGGAACACTCCTCAAGATTCCCATCATTCTCATCCTGCCTCCCTGTCTGTCCATTTGTCATGTCAGTACAGCCACCATCAATCCAGCATTACTTCTACAGTGGAGAGTATCCCGACCCATTGGGTTCGAGTATGGGTTGTCTTCTTCAACACCCAGAGCTCTCCTGAAACTGGTCCTGGCCACCAATGCTTTTTGTACACGGAGAAACGAATGAGAGCAAGGCGAGAAATGCATGGCTCTCTGTCACTGCACTGTACTCTGCTAATTACACTTGTGTGTAAATAACAACGTTCCCTTTTATTCCCCCCCCCCTCCCTCCCCCCAGTTTGGGCCCAAGACTCTGAAAAATAGTCTTTTATCTAATGCATGAAAAATATTCTCTACGCAGTAAAAAGAAAAAAAATAGAATGGCACTTGGGAGAAAACTTACTAAGATGGAACTAATATTGAATCTGCCCTTTCAGTCAATTCATGAGTAAAACCAAATAATTCATATTTACCAGTGCATTAACAGATGCGATGGTCTGGAGAATTCTCATTTACTATTTTCAAGGGATATGTAAAAAAACAAAATGTCAAAGTCTACAACACTAGAAAACAACAACAACAAAAAATGCGAAGAAAAGTTTCATATATAAAATAGAGAATCGAATTAAAGCAATAAACGCGAAAAGAAAATAAACAGATTAAAATAAGCATACATCCTGCGTCGTAGAGAATCTTCAGCAATAGTCGTGTGTCACAGAGGGCCTTCAGTATAAAACGCTGTGCCAGAGAGGGATTTCACCTTCACTTCTGTGCTTGGGTTAGGGGTGGGGTCTTCAGAACCAATCCTGTGTCGTGGAGAGATTTCACTATAAACCCCGCGCAAAGGCATGTTTTCAGCATCAATCTTTTGTCATGTAAGTGTTTGACATAATTTTAGAACATGGAAATGTCCCACCATCAATTCTGTACCACACAGGGGCTCTGGTGTCAATCATTTGCCATGAAGCAGTTTCACCATTAATCCTGTGACATGGAAGGGCTCCATTCTATCAACCTGAGTCATGAAAGATGTCCAGCCATCAATCCTGAACCATGGAAGGGCTCCACCTCATCAATCCTGTCCCATGGAAGGGCTGCTCACCATCAATCCTGTCCCATGGACTCCACCCCATCAGTCATCTTCCATGGCAGGACTCTACGCCATCATTTTGTTTTGCTTCTGCAGCTAGGGTTTTTAACCCAACTGTTGATTTTTATCTCTGGTCCTGTGTACCCCTCTGCCCACAGTGCTCCGGGGACGACTACGCGCAATTTATTTCGCAACAGGAAGACCAAAGATAGAACCAGGGCTAAATACTCATTGCTCCTTGTCAATGCTCTGTAGTCTATTCCGTCTTGAAGAAATACAGGCATTCTCTTTTACAATCTTTTGATTTACAGTCTGATATTTTGGATACGAAATGCCCTATAAGATTATTATACTGGCGAGGAAAATTGTGTTTCGGATATAATAAGAAATGAAAAATGAAAGGAAAAGAAAAAAAAAAACACGAATCAAAACAAACATTATTACCAAACCCACACGAAGAAGAACAATTTTGGAAGAATCCGTCGAACTGACAACCCACAGAATTAAATGGACCAGCAATTAACAGAATAATGCGGAATGAAAAAGAAAAAGGAGATTGAAATTGGAAACAAATTACATAAAGGCAAAGCCAATAAAAACAGATTGAAGATCAGAAAATCGATGGATTACTCAAAAAAGGAAAATAAATTAGAAAACATCGATCTAAGAAGGAAATGGAAACACGAGCAATGTAAAAAAAGAATAAAAGACATTTTTAACACAATGAAAGAAACAACAACGGGAAAGAAATGAATAATTAACCCTCCATCCTGACCCTCAAAATGATAAATAGATGAATGATGAATAAATAAATAAATAAATAAATAAATAAATGAAAAGACAAATAAATGAATGAATAAATAAATATATAAACAACCCCTGTCCAGCGATCCAACTCTCTCGAAAAGTAATTATTGATTGGCTCCCCAAAGCACATAACACACATTCTTAGCTCCAAGTATCACCGTGCAGCTTAGATTTTGCTCGATTTATTGGGGGGAAAGAAGCCTGTTTTATCGCCCCTCTGCTTCCTCCCCCACGCCCTCCCGCACACAACCCAGCCCCATTCCTCGCCTCCCACGTATACCTGGACCTCCCCCCCACCACCACCACCACGGTCTCCCCTTCCTCCACCTGCAGGTCTGTGGAGACTGGGTCCAGCCAGCAATGTGTCTGGCAGAGGAAGACAGAGTGGATGACCGAGGCGATCCATTCCTCCCTGTCCATCACCACAGCAACGTCCGCCAAGTGACCATGTGTCAATAAAAGCATTTATTTTTATAGCCTGTGGCCCTAGTCGGTTGTCCCCAGAGTATTATTCAGTATAAAGAATGGGGCAGACAAATATGTGGTTCATAGAACAAGATGGGAAATGAAAGTAAAGGAAACCATATTCAAAAGTTTGATGCACAAAAAAAGACAGAAAATAATGAAAAAGAAATGTATTGTAAACAGGTGGCACAAAAATGAAATGGACACACAAGAAAAAACACAAAGAAAAGAATGGAGAAATGCTAATAAATCAGCGTACAAACGTAAACATGCAAGACAGTGCTAACATAAGGTAACATTCTTATTAATGAGAATAATAAATAAGCTCTTGAATGCCTTTTAAAATCTATTCCTCTCTTCATGAACGGTTTGATTTATGATCCTCAGTGCAGTATGAGGGGTTGTATCAGGACAAATTTATAATGAAGTAATGCGAAATAGGATGTACAAGAACAATGTCTCTCTCTCTCACACACACACACACACACACACACACACACACACACACACACACACACACACACACACACACACACACACACACACACACACACACACACACACACACACACACACACACACACACACACACACACACACACACACACACACACACACACACACACACACACACACACACACACACACACACACACACACACACACACACACACACTTTACAGTAGATCTCGTTAATTTTCAGTCAAAGTAGAGAGAAGTATTTCAGAAAAAAAAAAATCTTTTTTTCATTTGAGCGGAAATGTTAGGATTATTTCATCTTTCACGTCAGATCTACGACCCCTTCATGGTCCAAATTAATAATCACATGCCACACAATCATACTGACATGCTTGTTTATGTGCCCCTGTGCAGTGACTTGGTTCAGGACGAATTATGTTGGTTCCTGCCCACAACCATTTGGAATTAACTCACGTTTTCTAATCTCTCTTAATGTAACAATGAACCCACAGAGCTGTTATGGAGTGCAACAAAAAAAATTGACAGCATCATCGTCTAAAAAAACTGGAGATCGGAAGCATAAAAAATCTTTAATTTTTTTTATCGAAAGAATCCTCCTATGCGTTCTCGATAATAAAAGGGATGCAGCTTACGGTATTTCCATGCATGATGGATGTACTTTTAATCACTATTTCTTCAAACACACACACACACACACACACACACACACACACACACACACACACACACACACACACACACACACACACACACACACACACACACAAACTCAAACACACACACACCACACACACACACACACACACACACACACACACACACACACACACACACACTCAAATGCACACACACACACACACACACACACACACACACACACACACACACACACACACACATACATACATACATACATACACACACACGCAGGCAGCACACACACACACACACACACACACACACACACACACACACACACACACACACACACACACACACACACACACACACACACACACACACACACACACACACACACACACACACATGCGTGCGTGCGCGCGCCACCGAAATTTCAGACCATTGCATAGGGAAACGTCCGACCCAGGCTAGATTATTTTGCCGTTTGTAGAAAACGTAGCTCCTGAAAGTGGCCTTAAACCTGTTCCCTGCCACGTCAGATGGGGTCAGTGGGGAGGACGTGGTAGAGGGATTCTGGCCGAGGTGAGCGGAGGGGCGATCTTCTGTCGAGGAAGAAGGAGGAAAAGAAGCTTGAAGATGTTTTAGTCGAAGTAAAGATGAGAGAAGGGGCTTTAAGGGGGAAGGGAGGGGGGTGGTTAGAAAAGAAATGAGAGCAACAAAGAGCGGAAAAGGAGGGAGAGGGGAGAACAAAGAACAACAAAGAGAAGAAGAGGATGAGTGAGGAAGGAAATGGAGGGAGACGATAATAGAAGGGAAGGAGGGGATGGGGTTGAAATGAAGAGAGAGAAGGGAAATTGACAGCTTTTTGAGTTATCTCTCTTTTCGCCAAAGTTTTGCAATGACAAACATCGTCACGTAGACAGGCAAAGTTCTTTTGATCAACTATAGCAAAACGTATGGTGTGAGCTACTCGCTGCTGGTGGCATTGTAATAGGGAATTAGAAGTCTCCATATGTCCTGTCACCAACTCCCATTTTCCACTAGCCCTTGTCCTTGTACCGCCCCTCTCTTCCCTTCCTACCAGTAATCAGCACCTGGGCACGTTGTCATCAGACCATGGACAGAATTAGTATGACCTGTCGATGAAAGTGGTTGGTAAGACAAGCACTGAATATGTTCATCATCATGTCGAATGAGATCTTGCAGGGTGAAAAGGGAGAGAAAGCATGGGGAAAAGATAGGGGGAAGGGGTCTGTTCTTTTTTTTCTTCTGTTAATAAGATTCACTTACCAATCAGTCAGAAAATACAGTTACGTTGTTGGGGTGTTTTAGGTCTTCTGATGAATACAGGTTTGGAAAAGTGTATGTTGTTGATGTAATTCATCGCAATATGTTTGGTGTTTTTTTGTTGCGTTGTGCTCGCCCCCCCCCCCCCCCCCCCTCCTCCTCTCTCTCTCTCTCTCTCTCTCTCTCTCTCTCTCTCTCTCTCTCTCTCTCTCTCTCTCTCTCTCTCTCTCTCTCATCCCATCTATGTCCCTTCACTCCTTTCTCCCTGCAATCTCTGGCCATACATATGCATATAAACGTACAGCTTACACCGTCTTCTCTCCAAAACCCACATCCACACCTTCACACTCATTTTCCCCCTTTCTCTTCACCATGCGATTAATTGGCCTTTGTTGCTACAAGGCACAAAATTACTAGCACACACACACACACACACACACACACACACACACACACACACACACACACACACACACACACACACACACACACACACACACACATATACACACACACATATACATATATATACATATATATATGTGTGTGTGTGTGTGTGTGTGTGTGTGTGTGTGTGTGTGTGTGTGTGTGTGTGTGTATGCGCGCGCACATACGCGCGCGCGCGCGCGCCCTTTCACGTACACACGCATGCACACACGCGCATGCGTACATTTTCATAGGAAGTACATCACTAGAAAAGGAAAGCAAAACGATTCAGCATGTTCCCCCCCCCCCCCCCCCCCCGGGGGAGGGTCAAGATACACATTATGTTCAGCCTCCTTTCTCCCTACCTTCCCTTCCTGCCTCCCTGTCTGTCCATTTGTCATGTCAGTACAGCTACCATCAATCCAGCATTACTTCTACAGTGGAGGCGTGGTCCCACCCATTGGGTTCCAGTATGAGTTGTCTCCCCCAACACCCCGAGCTCTCCTGAGACTGGTCCTGGCCACCAATGTATATGGAGAAACGAATGAGCAAGGCGAGAAATGCATGGCTCTCTGTCAGTGCACTGTACTCTGCTGATTACATTCATGTGTAAATAAAAGATTTCCTTTTTTCACCTGAGTTTGGTCCAAGATTCTTAAAGAAAAGGGTTTTTTTGTCGAACACATAAGGCAAATAGTCTCAGGATCAGATCGCAGTGAATCTCTCTCTCTCTCTCTCTCTCTCTCTCTCTCTCTCTCTCTCTCTGTCTGTTTGTCTGTCTGTCTGTCTGTCTGTCTATCTATCTTCAGCTCCAGTCCTATACAATGTAGTGTCTTCAGCCTCAATTCTGCGGAACTGTGGGTCTTCAGCATCAGTCATATGTAAGTGTGAGTCTTCAGCATTAATTCTGTGACATCGTAGGTCGTTGGCATCAGTCCTGTACAATTCATGGTCTTTAGCAACAATTCGGTACTGTTTCAGGTCTTTAGTATCGACTCTGTACTGTGTAAGGTTTTTAGCATCAATTCTGTAGTGTGTAGGGTTCCAAGTATCAATCCTGTATTATGTAGGGTCTGTATCATCAATTCTGTGTACTGTATAGTGTCCTAAGTATCAATCTTGTACTATGTAGGTATGCAACATCAATTCTGTACTGTGTGGGGTCTTTAGTATCAATCCTGCACTGCTACGCAGGATCTTCAGTTTCATTCTGTGTAAAATCTTTGGCATCATTCTGTACCATGCAGAATCTTTGGCATCAATTCTGTACCATGTAGGATCTTTAACTGTAAATTCTGTACCATGGAGGATTTTCAGCTTCTGTTCAATGGAGAGTCTTTAGCAACAGGTCTCTTTTATGACGAGTTTTCAGCGTAAATCCCTAAAGGAGCTTCACCTTCAGTTCAGTGCCATGACGGGTTTTTAGCATGTACCAAGTGCTATGGAGTGGTTTCGTTATTAATCAAGTGCACCAGAGGATCTTCACCATCAATACTGTACTGTTCATCATCAGTTTTGTGACATGAGGGGTGAGGAGGGGTTTCACCATTAATCATGTGCCGTGGAGGGTCGTCACCATAAATTGTACATTAATTGAGGCTCTTTAGCTCTTGAATGTTGTGTCATGAAGGAGTTTGTCATCAATTCTGTGTCTCGCTGGGGTTCCACGATTTCATTCTGTACCATGGAAGGGTTCGACTACCATTTTCTACCAACGAGGGTGTTCGCTGTCATTTATGTACATATTTGGTCTTCAGTATCAGTCCTGTCTCATGGAAGTGTTTCACCATCAATCCTGTGTTATTGAGGATCTTAGGCACCAATCCTGTATATACGGTTGCCACCATCAATGATTCAGACATAGAAGAGTTACAGCCTCAGTTATGTACCTTAGAGGATTTCAACAATTAATCCACAACAATACAGAGGTTCCACCATCAACTCTTTGCCGAGGAGAGGTTCATTATTAGTTCTGTACTTTTAAAGGACTGTCACTATCAAACTCTATGCCATGGATGGGTTCCAGTATCTTGTCATATGGAGGGATTCTACTAGCAATCCTGTACTTTGGGAGGGGATCCATCATCAAGCCTGTACCATGGCGAAATTCCACCAATCAGTCGTGTGCCATAGAGAGGTCTTACTAAAACATTGTGCACCACCAAGTCTTTTTACAGTCATTTTGTTTACATAGGAAGGAATCTACCCTGTCTGTCCTCTACCATAAAGGGATTTTACCACTCATACTGTACCATGAAAGGGCCCCACAATCAATCATCCTTTACACACGAAGGAATTCTACCTTGAACTTATTGCATAGAAGGACTCCATCTCCTAATTCGTTTCTTTTGAGGGTACTATTCTTTCAATCATGTTTCAAAATAGGGATGGAATGCACCCCATCAAATCTTACCCTACAGAGGCTTATCTCATCAATCATGTACCACGGAAGGGCTCCATCCCATCAATCTTGTTTTATTTTGGCAGCTGAGGTTTTACACATACTATTTGCATCCCTGGTTCTGCCTACCTTCCAACTAGAGCTCTCGGGGATGCTTTCTTATAACATTCTAGTTCACAATATTAGGACCAAAGATGAGACAATAATGAAAGAGTTGTTTTTGTATTAAAATGAAACGTAGACTAATCATTAGTCTTGAGCAGAAGAAAACATTCCCTTTTATACCCTGTTGATTTAGACTCAGATATTCTGAATAAGAAATGCCGTGTAAAACAATCTGCTGGCGAGCGCAATGTTTTGGACACAAAAAAAATAAAAACGATAGGAAAAGTAAGAAATGGCGCGAAACAAACAAGATTGCTGAAACAAACAAAAGAAGAAGAGAGGTTCTAGGGGGGAAAAATCATAAAAATGAAAACACACAGAAGAGATTAGCTGAAATTAAAGAAATGACGAAAGCGACACATGAAAAAGAAGAGGTAACACGATGAAAACAAACATGTACAGAGGCCAAACCTATATAAAGAAAAAGAACGATCAGAAAAAAGATGAAGATGCACTATTCAAAAAAAGACAAAAAAAAAAATTAAAGACGCAAAAATAAATCAAATCACGTACAAAATAAAGAGCAATAATACAGATGTTTATTCACCCATTGAAAGAAACAATGGCGGAAAACATGAAGAATAATGAAAATGCAAAGCAACGCCTCACCCCACCCTCAACTGCACCCCAAACAAGCGACTCTTTTGAAATGTGAGAGAGAGAGAGAGAGAGAGAGAGAGAGAGAGAGAGAGAGGAGAGAGATAGAGAATAGAGAAATTAGAAAAAAAAAGGAAATAACACCAACGCACACAAATATACCATCAGAACTAGTAAATAGTAGTCTGGGATTCTATCAACAATCCTGCAGTATTGATTTGTGCAGCTGAGATCCTGCTCAATTGATTGGAATAAAAACTCCCCTCCCCCTCTCTCTCCCATCCCCCTCTCTTCACACAATCCGCTGCCATACTTGCCCTCCCGCAACCACCCACACCCCCAGCCCCACCACGCCCTCCTCTTCTTCCACCTGCAGGTCTGTGGAGACTGGGTCCAGCCAGCAATGTGTCTGGCAGAGGAAGACAGAGTGGATGACCGAGGCGATCCATTCCTCCCTCCCCATCACCACAGCATCTTCCGTTCACTGAACCTGTGTCATTGAAAGCATTTCCTTTTATAGCCTGTGGCCCTAGTCCGGCAAT
>JADBJO010000008.1:45000-52500 GCA_016801955.1 Conus betulinus
ATCCTGTATGGAATACTGTGAGCAGAATCCTTTCATTATTGGGAAAGTATTGGGAGATTCTTTTGCATGAAAAGTGGAACATTTTCGGTGCTTCTGATTTGCAATTTTTTAGACGATAATGCTGTCAATTTTTTCTTTGGACTCCATAACTGCTCTTTGGGGTCTTTGTCACGTTAACAGAGATTAGAAAACGTGAGTTAATTCCCAATGGCTGTGATATAATCCATCACGTTACTTCCCGAACCAAGTTACAGCAGGGGATGTCATTGACAGGTATGTCAGTGTGATTATGTTTGTATTTGGACAGTAATGTGGATCATGAAAGGGTTCTAGATTTAACGTGAATTATGAAATAACCCAACGGTTATTCCTCAAATGGTAAACTTTTCTTTCTGAAATTCTTCTTTCTGGCTTGACTGAAATGAGATCTACTATAAGATTCTTTAAGACAATTCCAGGCACTATGATGAGTATTCTTTCAATGAAGTAAGACAGACAGACAGGCAGAGAGAGACAGAGAGAGAGGGGGGGGGGGGGGGGGAAGAGAGAGAGAGAGAGAGAGAGAGAGAGAGAGAGAGAGAGAGGGAGAGAGAGAGTTGTGTGACTTTTGTGTTGTTACTGCATGGTTGTACTGCGATCACTATTCATGATCAGCTGGCTCATTAAGAAAAGACTCGCAGGTGCCAATAAAACTTGAAACGCTAACAGTGAAGCTTTGGAAAAGACCCTCCTCTGGCACTGGGAAAGGTCTTTCCACTTGTCGCTGCTGATGGGGCACTGTCTGCTGAGGCCTGGCCTGGAGTTTAGTCGCGGATTCCAACATGAACTGTGGCCTGTCTCGTCGTTGGTGTCGGTGTCTGGTCACTGAGCCGTTCAGTAAACTGGGTCACATTCAGGTCAGTGACACACACACTTTGGGGGCTCACGGTAGGGTAGGGAGGAGTAGGAGCAGAGAGAGAGAGAGAGAGAGAGAGAGCTCTGGACACCAGAAGCCAGTCTGAATGGCATGAGGGCTGATGGTGATCAGACAGGTTATGAGAGGTCAAGAGGTTGTGTGGATTATCAACGATACTGCTGGACAGACAGCGTGAAGAGAACTGTTCCGAGTCCTTGTGATCGTGACGGTGTGGTAGGAATAGTAGTGATGATGGCGAGTTTGAAGGGGATTGGTGGTGATAGTGATGTTGTTGGCAATAGTGATGGAAGGGGTTATTTCTCTCTCTCTTTCTCTCTCTCTCTCTCTTCTCTCTCTCTCTCTCCTCTCTCTCTCTCTCTCTCTCTCTCTATGAGAGTGTGCCTTTGTGCCTGTGTGTGTGTGTGTGTGTGTGTGTGTGTGTGTGTGTGTGTGTGTGTGTGTGTGTGTGTGTGTGTGTGTGTGTGTGTGTGTGTGTGAGTGTGTGTGTGTGTGTGTGTGTGTGTTGAGAGAGAGAGAAAGGGAGAGAGTTACACACTCTCATACAGAGAGAGAGAGAGAGAGAGAGAGAGAGAGAGAGAGAGAGAGAGAGAGAGAGAGAGAGAGAGACATTATCCTTGTATATCCTATTTCTAATTGTAGGCCTGCCTGATATGACCACTCACACTCCACTGTTCAATACTAACCAAACCATCCATGAAGACAGGATTAGTCTTTAAAAAGCACACTAAAGCTTATTTATTATCTTCATAAATAAAGAATGCCACCTTGTGTTAACACTGTCTTGTGGGGTTTATGTTTGTACGCTGATTTATCATCAATTCCTCATTCTTCTTCATCGTGTTTTTCTTGTACGTTTCATTTTCATTTTTGTGCTACATGTTTAAAATACATTTTTGTCATATATTTTGTGTCTTTTTCTTTCTTTTGTTGTGCATGGGTCGAACTTCTGAAGATGTGGCTTTCTTGGTTTCTTTTACTTTCCCTTCTCATCGTATTCAATGAACCACATGTTTGTCTGCCCTTTCATTTTAGTGAATAATGCTCTGGGGATCGCCGGACTAGGGCCACAGGCTATAAAAGGAAACGCTTTTGTTGGCGCAGGTTCGGTGAACGGAAGATGCTGTGGTGATGGGGAGGGAGGAATGGATCACCTCGGTCATCCACTTTGTCTTCCTCTGCCAGACACATTGCTGGCTGGACCCAGTCTCCACAGACCTGCAGGCGGACGAAGGGAGGTCGTGGTGGAGGTGGGGGGTGTGGGTGGTCGTGGAAGGGGAGGAATGGAGATGAAGTGAATGTGGGGAGAGGGTGAAGGAAGAAGGAATAGGAGGCGATAAAGTGTGCTTTTCATCCAATAAATCGAGCAAGATATCTGCACAAATCAATACTGTGGAATCGATAGTAGGATTCCAAGATGCTATTTGAAGTTGTGATGGTGTGTCTGTACACTTTTGGGGGTGATTGTTTGTTTATTAATTGATTGACTTGTTTTCTTTCAGAAAGGCTGGGATGGTTTGGAGGAGAGTTATTTTGCTTTTTTTTTTTTTATTCTGTATTTTCTTCTGTCATTATTTTTTTTCATTGGTTGATCAAAAATGTTCATTTTTACTTATTTTTTGTTCGTCTTTTAATTTTTTTTTCTTTTATTTTTATTTTCCGATTTCTTTCTTTCTTTGATAATACACATACATTGTATAATCAGTTGGCATGTTCATGAGTACATGTTCATATGTACATATGTACACGTGTGTGAGTAAGTGTGGGCGTTCGTGCATGTATACGAGTGCACATGCACGTGCATGTGTGTGTGTGTGTGTGTGTGTGTGTGTGTGTGTGTGTGTGTGTGTGTGTGTGTGTGTGTGTGTGTGTGTGTGTGTGTGTGTGTGGTGTGTGTGTGTGCGCGCGCGCGCGCGCGCGTGTGTGCGCGTGTGTGTATGTGTGTGTGTTTCCTTAATTTAATGTCCATTTACGTTCTGTGATCGCACACAAAAAAGCAACGATTAAAAATGAACATAGCAACGATTACAAACACCCATCTAACATCAGATATAAAGATACAGCAGCTGCACCCCATCACAGATGAAAGAAAATAGGACTCTGCGTTAATGGTAGTCCAAAGTCGCGCGTTAGTGAGGAATTAACCAAAAAAATCCATCCAAGGAAGATTCAGAAAAGAAAGAAGAAAAAAAAAAAAAAAAATGTTTTCAATGCCAACATGTGAACGTATATGCATATTTGATCTCTTTTCACCATAAAAGCATTTTATGTCTTTGGTAACTTTTGTTACAAATGTGATACGTTTGTGTCTGTAAATCAAGAATGTCACTGACTTCACATGATATAAAAAAAAAAAAATATGAGTTCTAAAAATAGTAGTAAAATGTGATGACTGACGTTTTCGGGTTGCCAAAAAGCAGGCACGCGCGCGCGCGCGCGCGCGTGTGTGTGTGTATGTGTGTGTGTGTGTGTGTGTGTGTGTGTGTGTGTGTGTGTGTGTGTGTGTGTGTGTGTGTGTATGTGTGTGTGTATGTGTGTGTGTGTGTGTGTGTGTGTGTGTGTGTGTGTGTGTGTGTGTGTGTGTGTGTGTGTGTGTGTGTGTGTGTGTGTGTGTGCTGCTTGTGTATGTGTGTGTTGTTTACAGTCAAATGGAAAATAAAGCGTCTTCTTACTCATTTTGGCAAAGAAGATTGTCAATATAAAAACCAAACAAACAATCTCTCTCTCTCTCTCTCTCTCTCTCTCTCTCTCTCTCTCTCTCACACACACACACACACTCTCACTCTCTCACTCTCTCTCTCACACTCTCTCGTTCGTGCACACACATATGCACGCACACACACACACACACACTCGTTCGTGCACACACACATGCACACGCACGCACACACACACACACACACACACACACACACACACACACACACACACACACACACACACGCACACACACACACACACACACACACACACACACACACACACACACACACACACACACCACGTGCATGTGAAAGAAACTGATCAAGAAGTAGAAAGGAAAGCAACACGAATCAGCATGTCAACTCCCAGGCTGGGACGCCGGTCAAGATACGTATCATTCTCAGCCCCACACAGTCCCTTGCTGCTGCCCTGTCTGTCCATTTGTCATGTCAGTGCAGCCACCATCGATCCAGCATTCATTCTATGGTAGAGGCGTGGCCCGACCCATTGAGTTCCAGCATAGGATGTCTCCCCCAACACCCTGAACTCGCCTGAGATTGGTCCTGGCCACCAATGCTATTTTGTACACGGAGAAACGAATGAACAAGGCTGATTGCATTCGTGTGTAAATAAAAGATTTCCTTCTATTTCCCCTGAGTTTGGTTCAAAATTCTGGGGAAAAAGATCTTTCATCTTGTGCCTATTGCAAATAGTCTTAAGATCAGATCGCAGTGAATCAATCTCTCTCTCTCTCTCTCTCTCTCTCTCTCTCTCTCTCTCTCTCTCTCTCTCTCTCTCTCTCTCTCTTCTATTTCAAGTATATGTCCCGTACAGTTGTGTGTCTTCAGCCTCAGTTCTGTGCAATAGTGTGTAGTCAGCATTGATCCTGTAGCATGTAGGGTTTCTGCCATCAATTCTGTACTGTGTAGGGTCTTGTGCATCAATCCTTTACTATAGACGATCTTATGTATTAATCCTGTACCATAGAGGGTCTTTACCATCAATTCTGGACCATGGAGCATTTTCAGCGTCTGTTCTGTACCAAGGTGCATTTTCGGCTCCAGTACGACGGAGGGTCTTCAGCAACATTCCTGTTTTATGAAGAGTTTTCATCATAGATCCATTGCTACGTAAGGGTCTTACCATCAGTCTGGTGCCATGAAGGGTTTTCAGTGTAAACCCAGTACTATGGTTAGGTTTCATTGTTAATCATATGCAGTAGAGGATCTTTACCATCAACACTGTGTGGTAGAGGGCCTGTGTCATGGACGGTCTTCATCACACATCTTGTGCCGTGAAGGGGTTTTAACGTCAACCCTGTGCCGTAGTTGAGTTTTACCGTCATTTCTGGGTCATTAGTCAGTGGGGAGATGGGGGGGAAGAGGAGGCAATCTCCATGAATTCTGTGACATGGGGAGTGAGGAGGGGAGTTCACCATTAATCATGTGATATGAAGGGTCCTCACCATCAGTTCTGCATCGATCTGGACTCTTCAGCATCAACTTTGTGTCATGAAGGGGTTTCATTATCAATTCTTTGACGTGTAGCCGAGGTTCTTACACAACCTCTTCTTATTCCTGTTTCTGCCTATCTTTCCAACTAGAGAGCCGTGTGTGTGTGTGTGTGTGTGGGGGGGGGGGGGGGGGGGGGGGGGGGGGTTCTTCCCGCTAACGGTTCTTCCCGCCAACAGTCTAGTTCAAGACCAAAAGACCAAAAGTAAAACAACCGTGAAGGATTCGTTTTCTGCGTGAAATTGAAGCGCAGACTAAAGACTAGTGTTAGGCAAGTGAAAACATTCCCTTTCATACCCTTTTGATTCAGACGTTGATGTTCTGAAGAAGAAACGCTCTATAAGACCAGTTAGCAGGCGAGCGCAATGTTTTGCACACAGTAAGATAGGAAACGATAGAAAAAGAATGACATGACGTGAAACACACAATATTGCTCAAAGGAATAAAGAAAAAGAGGAAAAATTTAGGAAAGCACCATGAAAATGAAAACACACGGATATGAGCTCAAAGTCAAGAAATGGCAAAAAAAACATACACGAAAAAGAAGAGATGAAAAGATGGAGACAAACATGTATAGAGGTCAAATCATATAAAGCAAATGAAAGATCAGAAAATGGATGGATTATTCACAAAAGAAAGAATGAAGAAAATATAGATGCAAAAAAGAAATCAAAACACGAACAAAATAAATGTAATAACGCAGATTTTTGTTCACCCAATGAAAGAAACAAAGGCGGAAACCATGAAAAAGAAAGAAAATGCAAAGCAACGCGCACCACCACCACCACCACCACCCTACCATTACCACTACCACCATCACCAAGCAACGTGACTCTTTCGAAATGAATAAAGAAAGAATGTAAGAAAGTAAGAAAAAGAAAGAGAGAGAGAGAAAGAAAAAAACAAACAAACAACAAGTCAATAAATTGATAGGCAAATAGACAGAACAAGTATGAAAATTTCCCCAAAGCACACACATTTTCCATCAGAACTCTGAATAGAATTGTGGGATTCTATCACCAATTAATTTGTGCAGCTGAGATCTTGCCCAATTGATTGGAATCGCCTCTTCGTCCTCCTCCCCTCTCTCTGCACACTCTCTCCATGGCCTTTCCTCCCCTTGCACGACCGACCACCCCCACCCACAGCCCCACCACGACCTCCTCTTTCTTCCACCTGCAGGTCTGTGGAGACTGGGTCCAGTCAGCAATGTGTCTGGCAGGGGAAGACAAAGGGGATGACCGAGGGGATCCATTCCTCCCTCCCCGTCACCACAGCATCTTCCGTTCACTGAACCTGTGCCAATAAGGCATTTTCTTTTATATCCTTTGGGCCCAGTCCGGCAATCCCGAGAGGACTGTTCAGTAAAATGAATGGGCAGATAAACAGGTGGTTCACAGAGCAAGATAGGAAAGGGATAGTAAAAGCAGCGAAATAAGATACGGCTTTAGAAAACGACCCAGGCAAAGAAAGGAAGAAAGAGACAGAAAACGACAGAACACAGCAAAGAATTGGAAACAAATGGCACGACTGAAAGAATAAGAAAAATACAAAGAACTGTTGAATACGCACGTGATGAAGGAAAACAAGTGTAGGCTAACAATTCCTCTGTCAATAATAATATAAAAAATTGCATAGATCTTTTACGAAACAAAAAACAAAAAAAACGAGGGAGTGGGCACAGGATAGGAAGTGGGGATGTGTAGGATCTGTAGTGTTAAGTGTGAGAGAAGGACGAGACTGAAAAAGAGGGCTTAAAAATACAGATATAAAATCTTTCACCAGCTGTATATGGGAACCATCATAGTTCATCTATTGCCTGCCTAGAAATGCCTTTCATCCGTTGATTCATCACGTTATCTAGCTGATTACGTTGGTTCCCCAATGACAACAGTAGAAGATTGACCATCTTTGCAATAAAAGCAGATATACCAACTGGTGGTATTTTCACCACAAAGGTTAAACAGCAGAACCCAATGGCTTTCCAATGAAGTCAGTAAAAGGTAGAAATATCAAATGAGAGGAAAGAAGTACATGAAAATAAGTTGCATAAACATTAACATATTATATGAAAATAGATTACGGTTTGAGGAAATCTATGATCCAATGCTTAAGCATCCTTTGATACAAGAGAGATCGAAAGATGTCTACAGTCAGTATGATCATTGTCCAAGCATGCTACACTTGGACCTTCCTACATTTTCCTGGAATCTGCTTCGAAATGCAGCCTCCAACTGATTGACTGACTGACCCAAAAATAAGTTGAACAGACAAATATTGGGGGGGTGGGGGGGATAAATGCAAGTGACCATTTTTTTCCGTCAATTAAACAATGTCTCTGCGGAGAAAAAATTAAGAGATGGTGTCTGTTTG
>JADBJO010000008.1:60000-65000 GCA_016801955.1 Conus betulinus
AATCAACACTGTGGAACTTTGAGAATGTGTCACGTTTGAATCTGTAGAGTCAAGTCCTCAAATCTCACAATGACCGCGCTGGGTCTTCTCTGGCAGGGGGCTGCAGGCATTTTCCTTTTGCAGTCAGAGTGATACTGGAACCATCTTCTCTTCTACTTCTCCCTCTGTATTGTTTTCATCTCTTCAATAATGACTTCCCTCATCCATTTTGTCTTATTAGTTTGTTTTTGGCAATTAAAGACTACGAACAAGAAGCGCGTCGTTTCTGTATTTATATTTTTTTGTCTCAGTCGATGGGTGATCAAGGTAATCAACTTTCGTTCAGTTAGATTCTATTCTCGTCTGCATTCACACTACTTTCAAAGTTAACACGGATATGATTCTCCGTGGCTGTTTCTACCTCCAAACTGGATCTCTTACTCACGGAATTTCAAAGAGTAAAAACTTCTTCACCTCGTCTCATCAGTCAGACAAAGTCATTATCTTTTTATGCGTGGAGGAAAATAAATGTAGCCGAATTTAATCCGACAAAATTTTTTTTTTGATCTTCAGCCCTTATAGACAACATGTATCCGAAGTATATTGAGAACGAAAAAGGTAAACGGAGAGAACCTGAATAAGAAAGAAGACTGAGTACACTTTGTTTGTCGTCTCTGTCTGTTTCGTGTTCAAATATTGGTATGTGTGTGTCAGGCGACTTGAATTGCCGTATTTAGTAACCTCCCTTGTAATAGATAATGTGCGGAAATCTTCCAGGGAGAAAATCTCTGGAAGAGCTCACGTTTCAAAAGCCTTAAGAGAGAAAATGCCGAAATACGGGTTGGAAACGGTGCGCCTGCAATGCAAACAGTGGTTATTCTGATCGTTCTCCTGGCAGGCAGTTCAGATCAAATATTTGACTCTCTCAATCTATCTTGTCAGACACATAGACTAAGGAAAGATAACTCTGTATGAAACGAAAAACAGGCGTTATCTTATCTTGATTTATTTCTCCGGAAAGAGGTTTATCGATAAAAAGAACCTCGGAGCTCCTCTATGAATCCGCCGTCAAAACACTGTGATTCTTAAGCGTCATTTCTTCACCTCCTTGTGTCTCTGCACCCATGACCAACTGGTGCAGATTTTTTTTTTTTTATTTTAGGTGTGTGTGTGTGTGTGTGTGTGTGTGTGTGTGTGTGTGTGTGTGTGTGTGTGTGTGTGTGTGTGATCAGTTATCGGTTCAATGCAGCACCTAAGGCGGTAACTTTTTTTTCCCCCCCCCCCCCCCCCCCCCCCTCCCTCCGCTTCCCTAAGGCCGAAATCCACCTCTTCATTTTTTCGTGCTTCACACAGTCCTCTACATTTGCCAAAAAAAAAAAAAAAAAAAAAAAAAAAATCAAAACCGATTTCCACTACTAATTTCTTTTTTTTTCTTCTTCTTTTTTTTTTCTCTTCTCCAGCAAGTCTCTTACACACCATGCAATGTCTGTATGTTCTCTCAAATGGACATTTTTTTGCTGATTTAAGTGTATTGGCGTTTGATACAAAGTGTCTGGGTTTGTTAATGTTCTAATGTATGGTGTATTGGCACTTTCACTCTGATAATGTGCTGCTTATATAAATAGAACAACATACATGAAAGAAAAAAAATGCATTATTTTCTTTTCTTTCAGTTTTCACACACACACACACACACACACACACACACACACACACACACACACACACACACACACATACACACACAGAGAGAGGACACACACACAGACACGGAGAGAGAGAGAGAGAGAGAGAGAGAGAGAGAGAGAGAGAGAGAGAGAGAGAGAGAGAGAGAGACCGACAGACAGACAGACAGACAGACAGACAGACAGATAGACAGACAGACAGACAGACAGACCTAATAGACGCTTCAGAAATGCACATCAAACGTTCAGAAGTCTGGCGGATGAGGAATGTGGTTGGGATTATAAGAAAAGAATTCAAGTTTCAGCACCCGTGGCTGTGACTCCCGAACCTGTAAACACTCCCGGTAATTATCCCTGAAGAAAGCAGACGAAAAGGACTGAAAGAACGACCCTAGGAGAGATGACAAACATGCACAGGAGACAAAGACAAGGGTCACCTAAGATCTCGGAAATTGGCTATTCGCCAAAGATGCTGCTCTTATAGCAAAAAGGGGGTCTACAAGAGAGACATGAGGAAAGCCAAGAAGCGAGATAATATGTGTGTGTGTGTGTGTGTGTGTGTGTGTGTGTGTGTGTGTGTGTGTGTGTGTGTGTGTGTGTGTGTGTGTGTGTGTGTGTGTGTGTGTACGTGCGTGCGTGCGTGCGTGCGTGCGTGCGTGCGTGTGTGTGTGTGTGTGTATGTGTGTGTGTGTGTGTGCGCGCGCGTGTGCGCGCGTGTACGTGTGTGTGTGTGTGTGTGTGTGTGTGTGTGTGTGTGTGTGTGTGTGTGTGTGTGTGTGTGTGTGTGTGTGTGTGTGTGTGTGTTCAGTTCAGTTCAGTTCAGTGGTTTGTTTAATGTCTTTTCATCGCCAGATGATATTAGACACTTGTTAAAAACAAAAAAAAAAAAAAAACACCTTATCTAGTACTTGCAAAGCCACAAGTGATATGTGCATATTTACATAAGTGAAATACCCTAGTGGTATACCAAATTGTGATCTTTACAAACATTTTGCAACCTGTGACTGCGAAATAACCATGGCAACATCAGCAACACATGAACCATATAAGACACCGTTGACATTATCAAAGTTAATCATCTCAATACCTTTCTCCTGATAAAGCGGGGTCAGCACTGAACATTCAAACAAAAGATGACGCACAGAAATGTTTTCACTGCAGACACAAGTAACACCATGAGAATATTTAGTGTTCCAAGTATTTAGCCTTAATTTATAAATTAATCTAACAATGTGCCTTGGACACAATGGTAAAGTAGCCATGTTTTGACTAAATTTCTGCTTATGTATATACTTTTCCATAATTTGGTTTAATTCACACAAGAGGACAAATCTAAGGGATTTTTGGATAAATTTTCAGCGTTTCTATTTGCTCCTTCTTTTGCAAGACTGTCTGCTACTTCATTCCACTTTATACCACAGTGAGATGGGACCCAACAAAAATCAATTCTTATACCTAGAGTTATGAAACAATGCACTAAATGTTTTATTTCAAAAAGCAAATCTTTTCTAGCTTTACAGTCCCAACGCTCTAGTGATTGTAAAACAGATTTAGAATCAACACACAGTAAGATTTTACATAAAGCAATTGGTGTGTCATGTATGTACATCAAAGCCTTTAGTATTGCATATAATTCTGAGGTATAAATTGAAAACCCCTTTCCTAAATGATATGATTTCCTGACATTTAAGGTGGGTATTATAAAGCCAGAACCACTGTCAGAGGATTCCAATACCGACCCATCTGTAAACACTTTTAAATGATTTGGATAGCTGTTTTCTAAATGTTCACGAACTTCAGTTGTTAAGATATTTACATTATCACACTTTTCTTTAACATAGTGTATTTGTAATCAAAAGAAGCATTTAGGTGCTCCCAAGGAGGCATTGCAGGTACCGCAGGAAATTTTGGTACAGCAGTGATATCAATATTACAATGTCACATAAAGTCAGATGTGTAGTTTCTAAGTGTGTGTGTGTGTGTGTGTGCGCGCGTGAGTGTGTGTGCGTGTGAGTGCGTGTATGCGCGTGCGTGTGAGTGTGAGAGTGCGAGAGTGCGCGCGTACTGTGTGTGTGTGTGTGTGTGTGTGTGTGTGTGTGTGTGTGTGAGAGAGAGAGAGAGAGAGAGAGAGAGAGAGAGAGAGAGCTTGGGCGTGCTAGAGCATGTGTGTGCTTGCGTGCATGCGTGAGTGTGCGTTGTGTATACATGTATACAGTGGTGGCCAGCCACACAGCTCTAGGAATGAATAGATAAGAGCAAAGACTTGTGTTATTAAGAGCAAGTTTATACATGTGCAAACAGGACTAATAGGGCAAAACGGTGCAGATTTCACTATGACACATCAATGTGTCTCCGCACCCATGACCAGCTGGGGCAGATTGCACTAAGACCCGGTCGTCTTAACCCTTCTCACGCTCTTCAACCTCATTGAACTGTCCGTGAACTTTCATTTCTGTTTGTTTGTTTGTGTTTTTTGCTTGTTTACGAGATGTGTTCCTCCTCTGGGAAGCCTTGCAGGGGATGAAGCTGGCGACTTTATGTCAACATGACGGCCCTGACTCTCCTCGGAGAATTCAAAGACGGGGTTACGGGCTGCCCTGTCACAGAGTACATGTGACAGGATTGGGTTTCGTGCATGTTTGAGAGTAGGTGTGTGTGTGTGTGTGTGTGTGTGTGTGTGTGTGTGTGTGTGTGTGTGTGTGTGTGTGTGTGTGTGTGTGTGTGTGTGTGTGTGTGTGTGTGTGTGTGTGTGTGTGGAGTGTGTGTGTGTGTGTGTGTGTGTGTGTGTGTGTGTGTGTGTGTGTGTGTGTGTGTGTGTGTGTGTGTGTGTGTGTGTGTGTTGGAGTGCGTGTGTGTGTGTATGTGTGTGTGTGTGCGTATGTATATGTGTATAAGTGTGTGGATGTGGGGAGGATAAGGGGTGAACGTAGTAGGAGTGTGCATGGTGTGTGTGTATGTCTAGTCAGTATAAGGTGTGTTTGTGTAGGCGGATAGGTGTGTGTGTGTGTGTGTGTGTCTTATTCTATTTTGCCTGCTCGTATGTATTCCTTAGATGGTATCACTTCCAAGCCATTCCTTCAAGCTCTCCCATACACAGCCACACAGACTCCTCACGTCGCGGCTTCAATACCGCCAATCCACAGGGAGCGATCCACATCAAGTCGTCACGAAGCACCTCGCCAGAGAAGACACCGCTCCTTCACTGAGCCACTCCCTTGGTGTTCAGTGGCACCTGCTCTGATCCGACATACGCTGGTCACCATTCACGAATCGCCCTTAACGGCAATAACATTTCTTCGGAGCGAACTTGAATGAGCAGTCACCACCGGAGGCACC
>JADBJO010000008.1:70000-72500 GCA_016801955.1 Conus betulinus
TCCTACTAATTTGTTGTAAGCATTAATGAAATAGGAAGAAAGCAAACATAAAAAAATAAACAATTGTGTCCATTAGAAGGGGATGCTCTGCTTCGGGCCATATTGAAGAAAAAGGAGGGGTCTCAATCCCCACCTGCATACTTTTCTTAGCCTATCAATGGACATTTTTTTGATGTAGTGAATGGTTTAAAGCAAATTGAATACTGTAACATGAAAATTCAGGATGACACGAGCGCAGTTTTCTAAATAAGTCAACGCTCCCTCGATTGGCTGACACTGAATTCTTCGGCCTTAAGCAGCGATGTAAATAACAAAGTAAAGTCTATTTGGGAAAGAAGAGAAGGTGGAAACAAAGCGAAGAGGAGAGAGAGAGGAGAGGGACTATTCCAGTACGCTACATTGCTTTCCAGACACTTTGTGCGGATGAAATCATCATTTTCCTGCCCCGCTCCCGAAATGGCGGCGTCCTCCCTGTGTACAATGCAAAGATGGCCCAGTCAAAGAGGAATGATGAGGCGCTGCTGAGTGCTCTCCCTTCTTTCTTCTTCACTTCCGGTCCCCCCACCCCACCCCCTCGCTCTGTCTGCAAGGGAGACAATTCCCATTGAAATGAGAGTTTTGCTCGTGCGGTGCCTTTGGCTTCCGCTGTTATCGTTAGCGTTGGTGTTGCCGGGCAAATTAGGAACAAACGAGAGAGACCTGGATAATTTGCTCCCTGGGGAATGCTGCTCGTCCTGCTTTGCTCTGAAAAATGGTGCTTTTGGCCGTCTGCACCACCACCACCACCACTACACCTCCTCCTCCTCCTCCTCCTCCTCCTCCTCCTCCTCCCCATCCTCCTCCTCCTCCTCCTCCTCCCCCTCCTCTCTTATTTCTCCGTCTTGTCTTACCCCTCTCCTCCACCTCTTACTTTTCTTCCTCTTCTTCTTTTTCCTCCTCCTTTTTCTCCTCCTCTTCTCATTTCTCCTCCTCGTCTTACTTCTCCTCCTCCTCCTACTTCTTCTCCTCTTCTTCTTCTTCTTTCCTGCTCCTCTTTCTCTTCTCCTTCTTCTTCTTTGTCTTCTCAGCATTATAAAGAACCTATATGTTTTCAACATACGTTCGTTTGTACTGGTGGTTTTTTTTTTACAACTATCTGATACACAAGTTCTGCAATAAGATCAGAAATGTAGAAGGTGGTGGGAAATCGTTAATTCAGTGTGAATCAATTCATTTGTTCGCCGTCAGAAAAGTATCTGCGTACACACCCAATGGTCTCGTCAATTGTGAAACGAGCTGTCAAATCATGTGTGAAATGTTTGCAAACAACTGTGTTTGAGTTGAGTTGTGTTTTATCTGGAAAATTTATATTGGTGTACAAAGTTGGTGTGAAATGCGATAGATTTTAGGTATTTTTGGAAAGAACACCAAAGGATTGCTCAGGTTTGGGGGACTGTGTAGGTCCCTTTTGCAAAGGAAGCCCTCGTTCATTTCAAAACTTTCTAGTATGTAATCCTAGAATGTCAGTGCCTGGACTGCTCTCACACTCAGCAACTGCCTAAGACCTGTCTCAGGACCTGGATGAGAGGGGGAAAGCTGGTTGCGAAGTCTTCTGTGGCGCCCCCAATGGTCTTCAAGACTCCCGGTTAGGTGGTAGGATAGAATGTCCTATTGCTTCACACGCGCCTCATGTCGCACTCAGCTGTTTAGCTTTACCACCGCTCACTGGCTTCTCACTCATCGCATGTCAGGTGTGGAGGCCGAGGAGACCACACACTTTCCTTGACTCTAAGCGTTGTTTTGTTACGGAACCCCGCGGTCAAATGGTCAGAGCGTTTGCCTGCAGAGCTGACGGTAGGAGTTCAAACCTCATGTAGGGTCGAATTTTTTTTTTTCTGGTTTGGAAACCGTTCTTGTCCACCCAGTAGTAAAATGGGTACCTGGTTCAGTTCAGGAACCGTTAAAGGAAAGGGATGGGCTCCGCTTTCCATCATACCGTGCTCAAGACACGGTGAACGGTGACAGTTGACTGCTCCTAGGGTTATTAGGCTGTGGGAACTGTAACCTTTTAACATTTTTTTTCCGCAGCAGAACCTTTGTGAGCCAAGTCAATTATTATACCTTCGAATAATTCATATATTTTAGTTTCTTGACATCGGGCACGTCATGGTTATAGTGGTTTTATTGTCAAATTAGTATTCTTCCAGATTTGGCAGTACCTCAGGAATTGTCTTCGCTTACCTGGAAAAATTAGTTTTTTCTTTTTGTCCATAAATCAACACAGTCGAGTGTTGGAAAGTGTCTAAGAGAGAACAAAATAAGCATGATGATGATATTTTTTCCTTTTGTGTTTCTCAAACTTTTATAGAAAAAAAAAAACTCTTCTCTATCTCTTCTCTTCCAATGTTTGTTTTTGTACTCCCAGTTCTTATAGAATCTCTCTGTGTGAAATTTGTAGGTATTTTCATTATGGGTCACGGATGATGCCTGATGTTTTAGTTTACTGTTATAGCCGTTACTA
>JADBJO010000008.1:80000-82500 GCA_016801955.1 Conus betulinus
AAACCGCCGCTTTCCCATCCCATTCCTGAAATGCCGGCATCCTCCCTGTGTAGAATGCAATGATGGAACAGTCAAAGAGGGATGACGAGCGACGCCGACATTCGCCTTTCTTCTTCGCTTCCATTTTTTGCTTCCCTCTGTCGCAAGGGAGACAATTCCCATTTAAATTAGAGAGTTTTGAGCGTGTGCTGCTTCCGCTGTGACTCGTTAGCGTTCGTGTTCCCAGGCAAAATCGCTCACAGCACAAGACAGACCTGGATAATTTGCTCCTGGGAGGATACAACTGTTCCTGCCTTGTTCTGAAAATTGGGCTTTTCTTTCGTTTTATTATCATCTTATTCTTCTTTGTCTTTTTTCCTCTTCCAATTCCTATGTGAAACACAAATTCAACCAGTTGTAATGTAGCGTTTGGGAAAAGCAGACAATTCAGTGTTGATCAGTTCATTTGTGTGCCACTAAAACGTTTCGAGGGAGTTAATTTGCGGACATCGTCCATAACCAAACAGGCAGGCCATGTTTGTGAATTCACCAAGCGCCGTGGCGAAGTGGTTAGCGTCCCAGACTCCCAACTGGGAGGTCGTGGGTTCGATTCCCAACAGAGCCATGTGGGATTTTTCTTCTCCGACCGGCTCCTACCAAGAGTTGAATTTGCTACAGGCTCAGATGGGATCACTGGGACCACACAGTTGTGTTTCATTGACTAAATGTGTGCGTTTCTGAGAGTGTTGCTCAAATTTCCTGACCAACACTGCAGATGTCTGTATTTTGGGGGTCTGGTTGACGCCAGGATATATTTTGAAAGTAAGCGTAGAGTACAACCCTGTCATGCAGTCTTAGACTTGAATGGAATTCCGTAGCATCATCGCTACCATTCTCATTTTCATCGATAGCGTAAAAGTCTCAAATTCTGTGCCTCTTCATGCCCTGCTCTCATGGCGACCTCATTTTCGATGTCCTCCCCACGTCTATGGCTTTGGTTTGATTCCAATGGTGTCACTGATATCGGCAAAATTTTGGGGTGCTGTCGTTGGACGGACGTGGTGGCACCCTCCGGAGGGAGAACACACTCACGCCGGATCCGCGACTGAACAATTATTGTCGTCAGTAGGGGCTTAGTAGATGGTGTCCTGCGTATGTTGAATCAGAAAAGGCATCGCTGCCACCCCCCAAGTGACTCGACAGCAGTTCAGTGTCTTCTCCGGTGGGTTGCCTCTTGACGACTTGACGTTGACTGCTCCCTAAGGATTGCCGGTGCCGGGGCTATGGCGGGTCGGACCGGGCAGTGGCTGTGGATGGAAGGGTTGGAATGAGCGACGTGTGTGCAATGCCACTGAGGTGGTGGCACAGAAGACTGGGCGGCGAAACAAAAAGAGTTTGTGAATTCAACAGTTAAAAACATTCCACACTGCCGTGTGTTATTATGTATGAAATAATTAACATTATGGTATAATGCCCGTAAAATATATTATGTACTTTGGACACCTTTAGACAGAAAATACGGTGTCGTTCAGATTTAAGGAGATTTGTAGGTCTCTTTAACGTATCTAGCCCTCGTAAATCTTAAAACGTGTTTATTTTTCTCTCTGATCCATTGCTTGAAGGTTCTTGAGTCTCATGTGCGCACCTTTGCTGCTATCCATTATAGTGCCGCAGCCTGAAATTTAGATGTGCAGGCCAGTACACCCAGCTCTGTCTTTTTATCATCATCAGCAGCAGCAGCAGCAGCAGCAGTAGTAGTAGTAGTAGTAGTAGAACTAGTACTAGTAGTAGTAGTAGTAGTAGTAGTAGTAGTAGAAGTACTAGTAGTACTATCATTACTATTACTATTATCATCATCATCATCATCATCATCATCATCATCATCATCATCATCATCATTATGATGACTTTTATTATTATTACCATCATCATCAGTAGTAGTAGTAGTAGTAGTATTGTTGTTATCATATAATTACTGTTGTTCTTCTTATTATTATCATTATCATTTTGTTGTTGTTGCTACCATGTTGCATTATCCATCATTACTTTTCATTGCCATCATCATTATCATAATCATCATCATAGTCATTGTTGTTCTTGCTCTTGTTACTGTTATTGTCATTGTCATCATTATTGCTAACAATATCATAGAAGCTGCGTGAGCCAGGTCGGATATTGTAGGTTTGAATTGTTTTTAAACTGGGCATTCCATAATCAGTCTTCATTTATTTTTGTGTTTAAGATTCTTCGAAATTCGGCAGGGCGTCAGGAATGGTTTTCATTCACTGGAAAAAATAGTGTGTGGGTTTTTTTTGCCTCAACTTGAAAGATTCGAGCATTAGAAAGCGTTTAATAGATGGAAGTAACGCGTGTATATACATCTTTTTATGAGGAATAAACGCAAGGAAACCTAAATTTCCGCTCTTTTACAAACAAATAAACAAACAACTCCTACATCCATCCACACAAGAATGTGACAGCTAAATTCGTTCCTTCTGTCAAAAGATGGGAGTTCTTTGTT
>JADBJO010000008.1:87500-92500 GCA_016801955.1 Conus betulinus
TAATACATATCCTTTCTTCCTAAAACAGGTCTCGTTTCATGTTTCTACAGCAAAAGAAAAACCATAACAGAAATGACTCTTAGACAATCTAATCATTCATCGACTAAAACCTGGTGGACCTTTCTTGCGTGTGTCTCGGACCTCTCTTGTGCTAGGTCTTCTCAGTACCTCTAAGCACGTAGTGATGGGCCAAGAAAGCAAAGAACCAGTCCTGTTAACAACTGAACATCAAAACCACACAGAAAAAAGTCTCTACAGAAACAAGTCCATCTTCTTCGTTTTATCCTCAAAACATGATTATATTTACGCCCTACGGTTGTGTTAGGACAATTCACAATCGGAATTTCTTTTAATTGTAGACAAACAAAACTTTTTTCCAAAATATATGAAAAACATTTCATGAGAGCACTTCAGGTGGGACGTAGTAAAGCTGTGCAGCTGAGTAGGATATCATGTGCACGTGAAGCTCCAGGAAGTTCTAGAGTTTCAACAGCAGAAACAAAAAGTTTCTAAAGATGGTTACAAATGTTAAAGGGACCTGAACACGTCCTAATGTTTTCTTTCCAAAAGCGTCTAAATAATAGTTTATTAGCTTTGTACGGTAATCCAGATTCTTTCATACTCAAATCAATTCAAATATTTTTATATACAGGCGACCACAGAATTCCGAGACATAGTGTATATGTTTGTGTTGCCATAAACAAAACAGTTGCGTGTCCATAAATCACTTCCTGATTACTTATTGACAACAAACAAACTAACTGATTCACATTCAATCTCTGCATTTTACAGCCTCTTCTTTACTTTCCAATCCATGTTACAGAACTGGCTCCAATTGTGTTGCAAGTCGTTTTATAAACAGTTCAATGGATCTATGTGGAAAAATGTCGGTTCTGTCTCATGTGGAGAAGAATACTGAGAAGAAAGAAGAAGAAGAAGAAACAACAACAACAACAACAACAACAATGACAACAACAACAACAACAACAACAAAATCAACAGCAACAAGAACATCAACAACAACAAGAAAAAGAAGAAGGATTGGGAGGAGGAGGAGGAGGAGGAGGGGGCAGGCAGAGGAGGAGGAGGAGTAATAGATGCCATTATTAAGAACCAGGCTAGAAGAAATGGAATCTCCCGGCGGCAAATCGTCCGGGTCTGTCTTCTTGTCCTGTGACTAATTTGCCCGGGAATACAAACGCTGACAAGAAGAACGGAAGTCGATAGCGCCGCACGAGCAAAACGCTCATTTAAATGGGAATTGTCTTCCTTGCCACGTGGCGGAAGCAAAAACCTGAAGTGATGACGAGAGAGCATTACATTTCTTCCTTCTTTGGCTGAGCTATCATTGCATTCTACCCCAAAATGATGCCGGCATTTCAGGATCAGGATGGGAAAACGAAGGCTTCATCCGCACAAAGTGCCTGGAAAGTGGGTGTGGCGGATTGAAATACCTCCATTGTGCTTTCTCTCTCTCTCTCTCTCTCTCTCTCTCTCTCTCTCTCTCTCTCTCTCTCTCTCTCTCTCTCTATGTATATGAATAATAAATGTATATATACATGTGTGTGTGTGTGTGTGTGTGTGTGTGTGTGTGTGTGTGTGTGTGTGTGTGTAAGGTAAATTTAGGCTCTGAAATGCAGTAGAATTATTCCTGCTCCTAGAAGGAAAAAATACCCGCTAAAAATGAGGGAAGATTACTGCGGAGCGAGAAAAAAACAAAAGAAAGGAAATGGAAATTGGGTTTGAAAAAAAGGGAGGAGATGTATGGGGAAGAAAACATAATAATGTCCATCCGCTCTCATTTAGAATATTCTCCGGGCTGTATCAGCACTGATGCTTTGACCTTCCAAGAGGCATACCTGCTATTTGGCAAAGCACACTCAATAGCGGTGTGAATGTAAAACCACCCCCACCCCTGCCCCCCCCTCCACGCACTCTGTTTTGATTGTTTTCGAAATGCTTGAATCTTTTGCAGTCGTGTGTCACACCCTTGAAAATAACACCATGCACAGTCAAGTGATTATTACTTTTATCACTTTTTGAATCCCTGTCGCTTCAACGGTAGAAGCTTCGAATCCCTGTCGCTTGGAGGACGACGTGTTGTAGTACTAGGATGTGTGTCCCTGGTCTCCTAAAATGAAGGATTTTGTTTTTACGTGAGTTTAGAAGTCTGTGATCTTAAATGAACAGCCTCAAACAAGCAAAAGGCTAAAAAAAAAATTGGATAGAAGATAATGCCAATAGATTGTATTCACACTTTCTTGCAGTCGTAATGAACGTGTCTTGAGAAACGTTGAGGGGGGGGGGGGGGCAGTGGGGGGTGGGTCTGGGTGGGGGGAAGGAGGGAATTATACGTTCCTCGAGACTGATATCAGTAATGCGTCACGAGACAAGTACATGCATCACTTTACTATACTGAATGTCCTTTACGGATGAAATACAGCGTGGACAATACAAGATCATTAAGGAAATTTTGAATAATTGGGACTGAAAAGAATTGTCTAATGCTAACAGTTTACTTCAGAAGCACGCAATAATGATCAATATCTGCTTTTTCCTGCACCAAACCTCATTCGATGTATAAATCTGGCGAGGTGTCTTGGGCCTTGAATGTGTTTGAAATTGAACATGATTCCCATCATTTCTTTTTTTTCCTAGAGTGCACCCAACTCTAAAGCCATCGGCATATTCCATGTGATGGCAATGGAATCGTCAGTGGTAATGAAAAAAAAAATCATGGGCACCGTATTTAGCAATTTCGGATGCTCCGTCTATTGATATCGCAAAGTTAACACAACAAAATTTTACATTCGATTCCTTCATGACCGATTAGGTCGTAAGGTATTTAATCTACTAATATCATAGTGTTTTCCATTCCAGTTTTACTGACAGCTTGAAGCCCTGCCTGAAGTCTGCGGGAAGACTCTCTGTTTGACAGACAATATCTGTACAGACCTGATGGAGGCTGATGCTTTTTCATATGTGTACAGTTATAAGACATCAGATGGCTCGTATAAGATCCCACAATCCATATCATTGCTCCCTAGGTTGTGGAAACATGAAAACATCCAGCATGTAGGGTGTTTATGGAAAGGAGACGGGTTTCGTCAAGCGGGCGACTAACATGTCTTGTTGAAGATTTATTTGGGAACAATACAGACCGAATAGGTTTGTACATAGTATGGACCACACTCTCAAACAAAGATATGAATGACTTGATATATTCTGTTGTGTTACAATTTTACCGACAAGTATTCCACCTTATATATTCTCATGGATTATAACACCCTTCTCAACAGACGTCAATCTAGGATGCTACAACTGTGTGAAAGTCAGTCTAACTGGTATCTTTTACAGGCATAGAAGACAATGTGATGATCACTTTGCCTCTTTTTGTGTATGTCATTCCTCCAATACAATATACAAATTCTAGTTGTTCTGTGCCAGACGAACATGTGTTGAACACATGCATATAATGTTAAGTTATATGCTCGTTGTATTTAGACTGAATTGTCATCATCCTTATCATCATCATCATCACTATTGTTATTATTATTATTATCATTATTACTATTATTATTATTATTGTTATCATCATCATCATCATCATTATTATTATTATTATTGCTATTATTATTGCTATTATTATCATCATTATCACTGAATTTATCATTGTTGTTGTTTTGTTGTTGTTGCTGTTGCTGTAGCTCTTGTTCTTGTCTTATTATCATCATTATCATCGTCCATACTATTACCATTATTACTGTATCATTATTATTATCGTTATTATCATTATATCATTATTATTACTATCATCATTATCGTATTTTTTGTTAATTTTGTTCTTATTTTTACTATCATGACTATCATTATCACTATCATAATCATCATTGGTAGTAGTGGTGTTACTACTATTATTGTTAATATTATCATTGTTATATTATTACTATTGTTGTTGGTCTTGATGTTTCTGTTATTGTTCTTGCTGATGTCCTTGTTGTTACGTTGATGCGATGTTATGTTTGTATTGTGTTCATATGGATGTGTCTTCATAATGCTGTGCTGAAATGTGTTCTTTCAAAATAGAATCTTAACTGCAATGTCAAAAGAAAGTTCCGAAAAGGGAAAGAAAACATCTTTGAAGGCATCCCCTTAGGTCCTGGTGTAATCAAATTGTACGACAACTGATCTATGGATGTGGTAAAAATGAAAAATGGTGGTAAAAATGAAAGGGGTGATGCATGGGGTAAAAATGAAAGGGGTGATGCATGGAGTAAAAATGAAAGGGGTGATGCATGGAGTAAAAATGAAAGGGGTGGCATGGGGTAAAAATGAAAGGGGTGATGCATGGGGTAAAAATGAAAGGGGTGATGCATGGGGTAAAAATGAAAGGGGTGATGCATGGGTAAAAATGAAAGGGGTGATGCATGGGGTAAAAATGAAGGGGTGATGCATGGGGTAAAAATGAAAGGGGTAGAGGGACGGGGAGAGAGGAAGGTCACAGGGAGTTTGGAGGAAACTGGGAGAGGAGTGGAGTAGAGGTGTCACTACAGTGTAGTGATAACTCGATGAATAAAACTTATGAAGCAGCTCGAATTATTCATCTCTCTCTCTCTCTCTCTCTCTCTCTCTCTCTCTCTCTCTCTCTCTCTCTCTCTCTCTCTCTTCTCTCTCTCTCTCTCTCTCTCTCTCTCTGTTTGTAGGTGTGTGTAGGTGTGTGTGTGTGTGTGTGTGTGTGCGTGTGTGCGTGTGCGTGCGTGCGTGTCAGCGTGCGTGTGTGCGTACGTGCGTGCGTGCATGTATGTGTGCGTGTGCGTGTGTGCGTGCGCACGCACGTGCACGCGTGCATAAAGATCACACTATCCAAATGGAAAGAAGGAGAACTTCGTGAGTTTTGGAGCAGCTCTGTATGAATGGGAAGAAAGCATTTCTAGATGATTACCAACGTTCATATGGTGCACGTTGCGGCTATGGCACACTTTCCATTCAAATGCGGAAGA
>JADBJO010000008.1:105000-107500 GCA_016801955.1 Conus betulinus
AAATAGACAGGCAACTATAACACTGAGACACAGCGTAGATGAGGAATTTCGTCTCTTTCTTTCAATACTATAGTTTCAAAACGACATGCCTGGGGGCGGGAAAATGAAGCACATTTTAAAACGAAACGGTATTGGTTTCACCACACGATACAGACAAACAGATTACAGGACAAAACACAATGCACTTTGACCTCTTGGGTCTTCTTCAGGCAAAAAACAAACAACATTTAGGACAATAAAAAGGAGGAACGAGCGACCGCTTACCTTCTCATCAAAATGAAATGAGGGACAATGCAAAGTAGCTTGCAGTGTTCAAAGATGCACATAGAAAATCGAAGACGTGACGCGAAATACAAAAAAAAAAAAGGGGGGGGGGGGAATCCCTTCTTTCGTTTTCTGTTTGTATGTATTGTGTGGTGGAACGAATACCGTTTCTTTTGAAAATTTGCTTCAGTACTATAGCTATATAAAATACAATGAGCGAGATCTTATCTGTCCATTCCGTAAAGTGCCGAGGATGATGCGGTTCATACTTGTTTTTTTGCTGCCGTGCCCTGGTGATCTTAGAAATCACTCATTCCTCCGACTTTAGACTTTCTTAACTTTCCATATGTTTGTAGCAGCTATCCATTAATGGTGTGGTCATTGTTTCTTAGGTAATTTCAATGTTTGTTGTAAGATATGTGATTTACTCGATTTTCTGTTCTTAATTGTTGGTTCAAAAATATTCTTCAAAATACCCCCCTTATGAAGGGCCGTGGCCTATACTGAATTCTCTCTCTCTCTCTCTCTCTCTCTGTCTCTCTCTCTCTCTCTCCTCTCTCTCTCATCTCTCTCTCTCTCTCTCTCTCTCTCTCTCTCTCTCCATTTACCTTCCAGCTGTGTGTGTGAGAAACCTAAATATGTGTCGATGTGACTTCATGCTCTGTGCGCTGTATTAGCACAATGTTAGAGGCAAGAGTGGCCTCTGGCTAGACCAAGATGTAGACCCTTGTAACATAAAGGATCGTTGTCGTTGTCATTATCTCTCTGTCTCTGTCTCTGTCTCTCTCTCTCTCTCTCTCTCTCTCTCTCTCTCTCTCTCTCTCTCTCTCTGCCTGTCTGTTCATATACACCTACACGTGTATGTATGTGTGCAGGCGTGCGCGCACGTATGAGTGTGAGTGTGTGTATGTGTGTGTGTGTGTGTGTGTGTGTGTGTGTGTGTGTGTGTGTGTGTGTGTGTGTGTGTGTATGTGTGTGTGTGCGTATGTGTGCGTGTGTGCGTGTGTGTGCGTGCGTGTATGCGTGCGTGCGTGCGTGCGTGCATGCGTGCGTGTGTGTGTGTGTGTGTGTGTGTGTGTGTGTGTGTGTGTGTGTGTGTGTGTGTGTGTGTGTTGGCTGTCTTTTCCTTTGTCTCTCTGTTGTCTGTACTTAAGGTGGTACCTCGGTAAGTTTAAATAATTTTCTTCCCCAGCCCTTATGTCCATGTTTAGCAAGTCTGTTTTTACATCTGTCTGTATAATCCATCTGTTTCTATCTGTGTGTATAATCCATTCTCTCTACCTATCTTTCTGCATAATTCATCTGTCTCTACCTCTCTGACTGTACAATCTATCTCTTTACCTGTCTTTTTGCATAATTCAGTTCTTTCTTCCTGTCTTGTTTCATAATCCATCTCCCTCTCTATCGGTCTGTCCGGGTAATCGATCTGTCTTTTCTCGTCTGTGTGTATATTCCAGCTATCTCTTCACCTATCTGTCTGCTATGTCCATTTTCTCTAAACCTTCCCTGTAAAAGCCTTGTGTGGACGATAAAAGCCCGCAGAAAAGAAGTCTTCAAGACAAATTACAGTCCGTGTCTATGGGCACTAGTTCTCTGTCCGCCTCCCTACCTCTCTGTAATCTCTTTCGCCGTCTGTCTGTCTCCTTATCTTTCCATCACGGACATTTATTCTTCTAAAAGGAAAAAAAAAAGTGTGCCATTAGCTTCATTCAAGCAGCGGCGCCAAAGCGCCAGGGTGACTTTGACAGTGGTGCTGTGTTGTCGAATGGATGTGGTGAAGGCGGCGCACTGTCCAACATCATTGAAACTTTTCACTCGTTCAGCGTTAACGACTCCATCCATCCAGCTTTTGTCTCTGCGTCAGTCATGCTTACGAAAAATGCATTCAATGGACACCAGCGCCTCTTCCAAGGCAGTTTGGTCGTTCGACATATCATGCGACAGAACACAAACGGTGAAATGCAACGTTCGCTCCAGAATGAATAAATCACATTGCCAACCCAACTGCCTCGTTTCCCTTTAACAAACCCAATTTTAATTGTTCTGGGGTTAAGTTCTTTGTCTGTTTGTTTTTGTTTTGTGTTTAAGGAGAGGGAGTGGAGCGGGTATCAGGCGTACTGAATCTCTTGGCTTTCAAACTGTGCCCCCCTGAGGTGAAGCAGCGATGGATTAGATCGATCAGAACTAACAGTTTTGTCCTAGTCAGATGTTTGGCTCGTGCACGCCTGCTTATTTA
>JADBJO010000008.1:112500-117500 GCA_016801955.1 Conus betulinus
TTCAGTCTTTAAATGGATAAGATAATGAGAGATGACAGGGGGGGGGGGGGGGGGAGAGAGAGAGAGAGAGAGAGAGAGAGAACGATTAGGGGCGTAAGCTGAGGTGAGTGGGGGTGAGGGGACAGAGGCAAACAGGACAGAGAATTGAACACAGGGAGGAAAGAGATGGGGAGAGGTGGCGTGTTAGTGTAATACATGGACCAAAGGTGATTTCAAAATTATTGATTAGTTATTCATTCATTCACTGAACCATTCATTCATTCATTCATTCATTGCTTTCTTCCTTGCTGTTAATGATTTTCATCGAACATTAAGATTAATTCAGGATCTGTAACAGAGAAATTGTTTTCAGTTTGCCTGCATTCTGTTGAATGTAAATCGGCACAAAGATAGCTTCACTATTTGTGGTTTCACACAGGCAGTCAACCAATGGATGTGTGTATATAAGTAGAAAAAAAAAAAACAGACAGTTTTTTAAACAGCGGAACGCCTAGCAGAAAGTCTGTGAATTGCGACCATTACCGGTTCCCATGCTTACAGAAATCCAGACGACTGGAAATGCCACTCCACCCCTTTGACCAGTCTACTTTCACAGCCATTTCTCTTCAGCGTCTCGCTGCACACGTCAGTCTGGGGATGGAAGGATCATAGTGTTTCTCAGAGGCTGTATTCTGGAAATGCCAGCTGTGGTCGGGCCAAGGAGCCAGTGCGCACTCATCGCTTCAATGCTAAGTTACACCTGTGGACTGTGTTCCTTGCACGGGACAAACGGACAGTGCAACAGCAAGTTAATTAGTGATGAAATGCAGAAAAGATAACAACAAATAACCCTTCAGCTGACTGACTGAGCAGCGAGAGAGAAAGACAGACACACACACCACACACACACACACACACACACACACTCTCTCTCTCTCTCTCTCTCTCTCTCTCTCTCTCTCTCTCTTCTCTCTCTCTCTCTCTCTCTCTCTCACACACACACACACACACACACACACACACACACACACACTCTCTCTCTCTCTCTCTCTCTCTCTCTCTCTCTCTCTCTCTCTCTCTCTCACAGCACAATGGTAACAAAAAAGACAGATTGGTGGATATAAATAAAAATAAAGAGAAAACAACAGCAAAAGAAACGAGAGGATCAGAGAGCGAACAAAAAGGTAGAAGAAAATGACAAAATGTATTTATAGGGAAAAAAAAGCAGAACGAAAGGAGGCAGAAAAAAAAGAAAACAAAGAAAGGAAAGAGCATGCTGAGCGAACCAGTCAGTGTTTACATGTAAGTCTCACTGGATTTGTGAGAAAAACAACAAATCATAAAAATCTTCCACAGGGTCCCAGGTCCTATGTTCAGCATGCACGTTGCAATCAACTGCATGTGTTAAAATGTGTAAAAAAAAAAAAAAAAAAAAAAAAAAAGAAAGAAAAAGAAAAGAAAAAAAAGAAAAAGAAAAAAAAAAAAAAAAAAGAAAAAAAAAAAAAAAAAAAAAAAAAAAAAGAAAAAAAAAAAAGAAGAAAGAAAAAAAAAGCCGCTGAAACAGATTCCACATTCAAAGAAGAATCGATTCTTACCTCAGCATCCGTTCAGTTGGTAAACACTCCATGTAGAGTAAATCGGTAAAAAATGACGAAACCCCAGTGCCACTTAAATCCACAAGCAAATGAATAACACTCTTGACTCCGTTCATCGAGGAAAAATGGTCAAAACGAATTTCTTTTTTTTCTTAATTCGTAGCCTGTATTCAACGCTGCACTGACATGTACCTTCACTTTTCAATACTCACGGAAGTTCAAGCAATGTCACTGTCACCAGTTCGTGTTCTATATCCACAGCAGCGCTGACATGTAACATACTTACACTCACCTTTCGGTATTGACAGTAATTCAGGCGATGTCATCTTACACGTCAGCACAACAACAGTACTCCATGCAAAGGCGTGGTTGCTTCGCCAAACAGTATAGCTTTCGTAGGAAGCTGATAACAGTGTGATAGTTGAAACAATGTGCACGTCACCAGGACAACAGCAATAAGATCGACGACTCTGTTCAAACAGCAGTTGAAGGCAGTACTTCTGTTGGTCCCTTCTGCCGCCTTTAGGTGTATATTTTTCTTCTGAAAACGTGAATTACAGTCTCAACAGCCACCAACAGCAAGGGGGTTCACATAATTCGTGATTCAGTTAGTTCATACGTTTATTCGTATAATAAGAAGACAGCGGTGAAAAGGAAGAAATTCAAGCCACGTGGACTCTTGTTTCATCTTCTGTTTCAAATTCACTTCATCTTCCGTATAAAAAAAATGAAAATTGTCTTAAATTAAGGTTTAGAGGTCAAAAAGAAAATATTTTCTAATTATGATTTAAACTTTAAGGTTTTTCACATGCGCCAGAAACGGTAACCTATTTTGATTGGTGAAAAAAAAAAAATCTGAACTTTCATCCTCTTAAACTTTTTTTTTTTTTCTGTCACAGTTTCGAAAACGTCGGAAGAAAACAAACAGTACCGCACGACGATTAATGAATTATACTCCCCTGACACTGACGAACTGCGAGTGCCAACGAGTGAAGCAGACGAGATGACGATGGCGTGATATCACATACCAGACTTCCTTCATGTGCTGCATCTTTCTCTACCATAATCCTATCATCTTCCTGATTCAGGGCAGGGGGGGGGGGGGGGGTCTAGTGTGGCTGGCTGCACGTGCTGTGTTAGGACTGCCGGGAGAGGGTTCCTTGAGACAGTGGGAGGAAACTGTTCGTCATCATATGAACTGGCGTAACTCGTTAAAAATGATGGCTGGTAGAGTCAGCAATTGTGTATGTATGTAGAGTCAGCGATGTGTATGTATATATGTGGTTTCTGTCGTTTTGACTACGAACAACAATCCTTCTTATTAATCACATGAGCGTACTCTATTATTTAGATAGTGTGTGTCCTAAGAAGACATTAACTGACGTGAGATGACAGAGTTTGATGGTGGTGGGTGGGAGGGGAAAGGGGGGAAGGAAGCGAAAGCAAAATAAAAGAGGATACAGTGTGCAAAGGGCGGAGGTAGGGGGAAAGAAAGACACAACTTATTAACTTTGATCACAAGTGTCAGCCTGTCTGTTATTCTGTCAGTGATATCACTTAAACTGAAAACTTTCCAGGAGATTGTTAACTTTTCTACAACATCTGTATGTGGTTTGTGTGTATCTGTATATACGGACACGTCCATATGTGAGTGTGTGTGTGTGTGTGTGTGTGGACGTGCGCACGCGCGCGTGCGTGCGTGCGTGCGTGCGTGCGTGTGTGTGTGTGTGTGTGTGTGTGTGTGTGTGTGTGTGTGTGTGTGTGTATGTGTGTGTGTGTGTGTGTGTGTGTGTGTGTGTGTGTGTGTGTGTGTGTGTGTGTGTGTGTACGCGCTTGAGGATAGACGTTTGGCCATTATCGATCCAAGGCGAAGCTGTAAAATGTAGTCCAAACTCTTTTAAAAGCCTACACACATAATCATATTTAAGATATAGATTTTTCTTTTAAGTCTTCTCTCTCTCTCTCTCTCTCTCTCTCTCTCTCTCTCTCTCTCTCTCTCTCTCTCTCTCTCTCTCTCTCTCAATGATGTAAAACCCAAGACTATGATATGATTTGAAAAATATTTCCATATGTGATGCTATGCTGGCATTTACAATGTTGAGGAGGCGATGTGTCCTGTGAACAGTTTCCTTCCTCTTCACAGCGCGCTGCTGAAGAGACAGGACAGGAAGACAAACAGATAAGCACGGGGAAAAGGCCGACCGACAGGTAGATGACCTTAAGGACAGAAAAAAATTCACAGACAGGCCGACAGACATAGACAGTACAAAACAAAGACACAAATGGCCAGGTGCGCTCGGACAGGCAGAGTGCCAGAGATGTGATATCAAAAAACAGTGCCCAACTTCTTTGTCGCTTCCAGTGTGTTATGTATGTGAAAAGATGTAGTATTTATGCAAGCTATAGGTGAAGAATGTTTAAGTGTTGTTTACCCTCTTGTGCCTGGCCCCACAGATCACGGCAACTGTGCAGCGTATAATTATACATTGAATGAAGTGAACAAATGAAATAAGGTGATTGGCTTATAACCAGCAGGAGTTGTCTTGCAGGACAGACTGGTTCAATGGCATTGTAAGCGGATGCGTTGCCAGGCTGCATTCGGTGTGTTGGTTGTTTTGTGATAGTTTGGTGGGTTTGTTGTTTTGTGGTGGGGGGGGGAGGGAGGGAGGGTTGATACGACAGGTGTCAGTGTAAAGATAAAGTAAAGGCCACGGCTGGCTGGCACAGAAAAAACAGGTTAGAGGCGGTGAAATAAAATGTAAGGAGGAGGGAACGGCCACTGATATTCATACAGATAACGATATTTTGAAAATGTGTATGAATGTCAGCACTCTTGTTTTGTTGTCGTGTTTGAACTTTTTCCCAAGACAGACACGTTTTTAGGTTTAGGAACTTTTTTTCCCAAGTTAGACACGACAGGGACACAGTTTTGTTTCTTTACTGAGAGAGCCACGGAGCATAATATATATTTTGTTATTCGACGTGAGATTGCAGAGACTGTGAAAGTTTTGAGCTGTTTTGAGGCCAAACCCAGGAATACATCTTGCTCATATTTTAGTGAGGACAAAGGTATTTTGTTGCCAAAGAGAGATTTTTGATGACACGTCGTTTAAGGCTGGTTAATGAGAGGAAACAATACTTGTGAATCCGCGAGGACCTGGTCAAAATTTCGTGTGAAAACGTCTGGAAATGAAAATCATTATTATGATGTCTGTCCTAAACTCCCCTTTCGAAGCCTCTTTCCCCGGCAGCAGAGTAACGGGCGGTGCTGGCTTGTGTGGACGATAAAAGCCTGCAGAAAAGAAGTCTTAAAGACAAATTACAGTCCGTGTCTATGGGCACTAGTTCTCTGTCCGCCTCCCTACCTCTCTGTAATCTCTTTTCGCCATCTGTCTGTCTCCTTATCTTTCCATCACGGACATTTAT
>JADBJO010000008.1:122500-132500 GCA_016801955.1 Conus betulinus
AAGAGATAGCAGATGTGGGACAGCTTATGTGTGTGTGTGTGTGTGTGTGTGTGTGTGCGTGCGTGCGTGCGTGCGTGCGTGCGTGTGTGTGTGTGTGTGTGTGTGTGTGTGTGTGTGTGTGTGTGTGTGTGTGTGTGTGTGTGTGTGTGTGTGTGTGTGTGTGTGTGTGTGTGTGTGTGTGTGTGTGTGTGTGTGATGGTATGCGTCCATGCGTCCATACATAAATCTAAGAAGAACTAGCAAGACGATCATTTTAGCATTTTTGTTTTCATGTTTTATTTATCAAGTGTATGACGAACAACCTCAAAATGTATCAGATAAAGAGCGATGAGATAGAGGAGAGGGAGATGGGGGTGGGTAGAGCATGCAAGGGCAGGCAGGATAGACACAGAAAGGAATACAGGGAGCTTGGAGGAAGTGAAATTATTGTGTATGATAAGACAGAGGGAAACTGATCTCTGGGTCATTATTTTTCTCCTCTGATTTTAGTGATTTTACATCGATCATTACACTTACTTTAGTTTCATTGACTGACAAATTGTTCTCAGTTTATCTACATTGTGTTGAGTGTCAGTACAATGGAATGTTAACTTCGCAATTTGTGATTCAGCTGTCAATCTGTCAGCGGATATGGGCATTTATTTGAGACAGTAGGAAAAAAAGGCAGATTTCTTTTTTATTGTGGAACGCCCAGCAGAAAGTCTGTGAATTACGACCATGACTGGTTCCCATGCTTTTGATGAACAAAAAAAATCCCCGACCAATGGATTTTCCATTCCTTCCTTTTGGACAGCATATTTACCCAACCATTTCTAAAAGATCAGCTCAGAATCGAGTTCACATTCATATTTTCAATGTAGAGTTATGCCTGTGGATTGTTTTAACCTTGCACTGGACAAAGCCATGGGCCAACAGGAAGATGAACAGTAAATAAAGCGAAGACTGAGAAAATAATAAAAGAAAATAATAAAAGAAACAGAACATTCAGCAAGTAATCAAGTCAGAGTATAAGTGCAGTATGTGAATAAAACCATTGCAGACCGAAAATAAATGCAAACCTTGCTAATACAGGCTTTGCAGTAAGATAGGGGAAACAGTGCAGGGAATGGGAATGGGTGGGGGATTGGATAGGTGAGAGGGTGGGTCGTGGGAAGAGAGGACTGAGATGAAACAGTCAGTGTAGAGAGTAAAGAAACCAGAGACAAGACCACCTCCATCCAACGGAGGGAGAAATTAAGATGCATTTGTCTTAAAGAAACAGAGGGAGGGGGGCGTTTTGCATGTGTATGGGAGAGGAGCTGTGGTGGCAGTGGTTGTGGGGGGGTGTCATGCACTGTAAGGTCAGCTCATTCATTGAGCGGCAAAGAGTAAAGAAATGTCTTCCTACATGTCACCCATAAAGTGCTGCCGAAATCAGATTTCACAATACAGATAAAGTCAGCCGATCCAATCACTAGACTGACAAGTTCGCCTTGCATAGTTCAGCTGAAAAGATGGAAAACAGGAGTGGGAGAAAGAACGTGAGTATTTAAGCAAAGCAGAAAGCCACTTTGAAAGAATGCAACCAACAGGTAAATTAAGGGGAAAAAGACAAGAAAAAAAAACCCACACACGGGGGGGGGGTGGGGGGGGGGGGGGGGGGGGGGGGGGCAATGAAGCAATGAGAACAAAGAAAAAGAAAAGACAAGAAACTAATTTTCCGGGTTCGTTTGCTTGTCAGGCAACTCGTGTAAATAGACATCTGGCAGAATATGTTATGAAAAACATTTCAGTTTATTGTCCTACTTTGCTCGGAGAAATTCTCTGTATTAAGCAGCATGCATTCAAAATATGGGGGACCAGCGCTCAGGTGGGTAAGCTTGATTCATATTAAACAAAAATTCTTCCTAGTTCAATACCATTTATAAATCATTGACCATGTTCATCAACATTCCCATTTATATATAACCACATGTCACACCACCAGGAGCTTGGGCGCACATTTCCTAACATTCCCAACAAAACACGATCTTTAGCCTGACAGTAGGAAAGTTCATCGCTGGAAGCGTGCCTAGGAGATTCCAAAGCTTCTCATCTGCTCTGCTTGAAGATCCGCCTTCCGAGAACTGCTGTCGCTGCTGATGCTAAAACAGGCAAAGAAAGCAGGATGAAGTGGTCTTTGCAACTACGCGCTCCCGGGTCTTAGAAAACAGACAGGAACAAACAGATCGACAGACAGACAGACAGACAGACAGACAGGCGTAAAGGCAGAAAGGGAAATTGATAGCTGGAAGAGGAGTGAGAGCATTAGGTAAAGAAGAGAGGGGAGGAGAGAAAGACAGAGAGCAAGTAACGAAGCGAAGCGGAGGAGAGGGACAGATCGGAAAAGAAGGAATCACAGGAAGATATGGATCATCAAGAAAAAACAAATGGAGGGGAGGGAGGGGGCGCGGAAAACAATGAAAAGTAGAAAAAAGAAAAAGAGAAAAAGATGATGGTGAAAAGATGATGATGATGATGATGATGATGATGATGATGATGATGATGATGATGATGATGTGATGATGATGATGATGACGATGATGATGATGATGATGATGATGACACACACACACACACACACACATGATGATGATGATGACACACAAAACACACACACATACGCGCGCACACACACACACACACACACACACACACACACCACACACACACACACACCACACACACACACACACACACACACACACACACGCACACACACACACACACACACACACACACACACACACACACACACACACACACACACACACACACACACACACACACACACACACACACACACACACACACACACACACACACACACACACACACACACACACACACACACACACACACACACACACACACACACACACACACACACACACACACACACACACACACAAACACCACGCCAGCGCGCTACTCTCATACCAAACTCTCTCTCTCTCTCTCTCTCTCCTCTCTCTCTCCTCTCTCTCTCTCTCTCTCTCTCTCTCTCTCTCTCTCTGCTTTCCAGGGGCCAGTCTGCTCTACACATATGCAGCAGATCTCATTGCGGGATGTTCGAGGGCTGCTCGCTAATCGATTTTAAAACTCCAAACTTAGCAGATCACATAAACTTCAGACTGCATTTACTCCATTTTTCCAGTCCCAGTCCCAACCCCTCAAACACCCACGCTACCGCCATCATTGAATGTCCATCTGTCTGCTGGTCTGCTGGTCTGTCTATCTGTCTGTCTGTCTGTCTGTCTGTCTGTCTGTCTGTCTGTCTCTCTCTCTCTCTCTCTCTCTCTCTCTCTCTCTCTCTCTCTCTTTATTGAACTGAACTGACCAAAACATTACAATAATAACTGCATCATGAAGACCTCACGGTCATCATTCAAAGCCATACACCGGACTCCAACAATCAACCGACCAGAAATGCATATGTCAGAAACGTTATTACACAATTCTTCAAGTCATGAATATTGAAGCCTATTGCTATTCTATTGCATCTGTATATAACACTGCGTCAACGTTTTGTAATGCTGCATTGTCCTAACATCAGCACTGTCCAGACTGAAATCTGTACGGTGCGACAGTAGCAACTCCACGAAACAAGCTCAGGCTCCCTGGGCGCGCTGGTATAAGCCGTCTTCATACACACATTCTAGACTTGGTTTCTCTCAGCGAATTTGAAGAGCAGAATCCAAGCTAAGGTCTACTATAACATACTAAACATCAGACGTACTGATCATATCATCAGTGATTAAGCGTGTCGAACCATCAAATGTCGCATCGCACCGTATAAAGATCTGTTCACATCATTTAACACAAAGAAACTATGTTGCAATGGTAATGTAACAAGATTCCATTGCTTTGTTAAAACATTCCCTCAAGGGACGGGTTTGGGAACGAGAGACAAAGGACAAGACAGATTAAAAAGAAAAAAAAAAACGAGTGACTGACGACATTGCAGAATGGACAGGGACAGCTTTTGCGGAGACCCCAGACTTGGCACATCAAGGACAGAGTCAGAGGAACCCAGTGAAGTGTTCTTCTTCAGTGCTGCCCCCCATGACTTCCTACAGAGTTCAGGAAGAAAAGAACATGGTCGTTAGATCGTCGGTTTCGAACCACCATCTGACATAAAATAAAGCAAGCAAAGTGAGAGAAGCTTGGATTGAGGTGGGCTTTTTTTCTTCGTAATTGAGGTCAAGCGTCATAGCAGGCGGATGCCACGTCATAGCAGGCGGATGCCTCGTCAAACACACGTCATAGCAGGCGGATGCCTCGTCAAACACACGTCATAGCAGGCGGATGCCTCGTCAAACACACGTCATAGCAGGCGGATGCCTCGTCAAACACACGTCATAGCAGGCGGATGCAACGTCAAACATGTTTCAACCAGAACGACCTATACCATCTCTGACAAGATTCCAACACGTGTAAATCTTCAGGGTGCACTCTGGCCGCAATGGCCGTAACTCCCATTTACACACACAGTTCCATGCCCTTGTAGGTGTGGCGAAACGTCTGCTGCAGACATGTCCACCACGCGAGACCGTCATGCTTCAGAACTGGACAGTGGACATCGATGGTGATGTCAGACACTCGCTCTCGCAATGTGATGTCAGAAGAGAAACAGGAAAGAGTTCCTGTTTTCATTTACAATTGAATAATACACAATTTACCTAATGTAAACTTTGCTACAGTTTCACGTCGGTTTAATGCACTACGTGTCAATACAAGATATCAGCCAGATCCTCACAGACTCACAAGTATTTTTCTTTTTTTTTTTTTAAACTGGTCTTAAACAGTGCATCAAAAATCTCTCAGTTAGCAAGATGCCCCTGTCCTGACAACCCTATACGCAGCCTTTATTCCTGAATTCGGCCTCAGCAAAGCTACCAAACTTCACAACCTTTGGGACTTCACGTCGACATACAAAATATAAATTGTGCCTGTGCGTCCCTCTCAGTAATAAAGTGAACCAGGTGTCCACTGTATGTTTGGGAAAATTCATGAAAAAAAAAGTAAACATGGAGCATTCGTCTAATTCAAATCAATTTAGAACATATCTTGATCTGTTGAAATATCAATTTTTTGCTTTTTTTTTTCCTTTTTTCATTTCTTTTCACCTCATCTAACCCCTCACCTCCCACCTCCCTATTAAGCAATGTGCCTTTGCAACGCCTCTGTGTGTGTGTGTGCGTGCGTGCGTGCGTGCGTGCGTGCGTGCGTGCGTGTGTGTGTGTGTGTGTGTGTGTGTGTGTGTGTGTGTGTGTGTGTGTGTGTGTGTGTGTGTGTGTGTGTGTGTGTGTCTGTGTGTGTGTGTGTGTGTATGTGTGTGAGCGTGCGCGCATGAGCGCTGTGCGTGCGTTTGTGTAAGCTTATAAAGTGAATCTGCAGACCACATTCTGACTATTCCACCTACAGACAAACTCTCTCGAAGAGCTGCTTAACTCGGAATAACTGTCCTATCTTCCTATCGATCCAAGCCTGCTAGTTTTATCAGCAGTCCGTCGTTTTTATTTGCTACAGATGGTCTTCACCTTTCGGACCATTTAACCACAAGTTTTCTCCATCGTTACGGGAACGTTCTCCCCCACGTAGATGCGTGTTATTTGCATAGAGAAGACTCTTGTTTGTTAAGTGTGTGATGGACTCGATCTCAAAATGGATAAGATAAAGAGGGATGGGAAGGGGGGAAGGGAGATGGGGGTGGGATGAGATGAGAGGGAGGATGCAAAGGCAAGTAAGATAGACAGAAGGGAACGGGGGGGGGGGGGGGGGATTACGATGGGTGGGGCTAGTGGGAAGTGAGAGAAGACAGGAGGGAATCAGTCTCTAGATCACTATTTTCTTCTCTGATTTCAACGATTTTTCATTGATCGTTATAATTACTTTAGTTTCGGAAACTGCCAATTCCTTCTCAATTTGTCTGCAATCTGTTGAATGGTAGTAAAGCGGAAGGTTCACATCACATTTCGTGTTTTCATACATTCACTCAACCAGTGAATAGTTCGTATATGTAAGAGAGCAGAAAAAAAAAAAAGACAGACAGACAGAAATTCTGAATTCAGAACGCCCAGCAGAAAGTCTGTGAATTCTGACCATTACTGGTTTCCATGCTTTCAATGCATACAAAAATCCCCGACGACTGGAAGTCTTACTCCTTCCTTTTGGCCAGCCAATTTTTCACAGCCATTTCTCTTCAGCGTCTATCCGCACACACCAATCTGGGAACAATAGAATCTGAGCGTCTCTCTGAGTCTGCATTCTATAAATACCAGCTTTGGTCAGCGCAGAATCGATTTTACATTCATATCTTCAGTGTATAACATCACAACAAAGGAAATATCGTTGTATGTTAAGTGTGATAATACATAAAGTAATAACAAAAACAAGCAGTTAACCTAATCACAAAATGTGCAACATGAGTACAGAACCATTGAAGAACATCAAATTAAATGCTGCAAACCTTGCCGGTGTATATTGTGAGGCGAGGAAACAGTGGAGGGGTGGGTGGGGAGGTTGGATAGATAGCTGAGGTGGTGATGGGGGGGGGGGGGGGGGGTAAAAGTCAGATGATAAAGTCAGTACAGAGAATGAGCAATGTAGGGACGGCATCACTTCTATGTCCAAGCACGGAAGAAATGAAATTTCATTTCAGAGAGGAGGGGAGAGAGAGAGAGAGAGAGAGAGAGAGAGAGAGAGAGAGACAGACAGAGAGAGACAGACAGACAGACAGAGAGAGAGAGAGACAGAGATGCAGACAGACAGAGACAGAGACAAAGAGACAGGCAGACAAATAGACAAACAAACAGATAAACAGACAGACATAGAGACAGAAAGAGAGAGATATTATATTTATATGTCTTTTTCAATACAAGTCGGATTACGAGAGAGCTGGACAATTTGGGCAACTTCGTTTCTTGACAACAAATAAAAGAGAAAAGAAATAGGGAGAAAGGGAAAGAAAAAAAGAAAGAGGAAAACATTGGTCGAGACGGTAAACTGGAGTATAATGGACAACAGCAGCAATAGTAACAACAACACACACAAACAACACACACACACACACACACACACACACACACACACACACACACACACACACACACACACACACACACACACACACACACACACACACACACACACACACACACACACACACACACACACACACACACACACACACACACACAGGTTGGTGCTGGGGCTGGTGGGATAAGCTGAGGGGTGGGGCTGAGGGGGGGATGGGGAGGAGGCTGGCTGTGTGTTGTGTGTATGGGGAGGCAGAATGAGCAGCATGGGGGTAGTGGTACTGAAGTGGCGCAGACAATGAGACAAAAAGAAATGAATATGAATTTTTTTTTAAAAGTCTGTAGGCTTAAGTTAGCAAACACACACACACACACACACACACACACACACACACACACACACACACACACACACACACAATGATGACAAGAAAAAGGAAAAAAAAATTAGCATCAACACCATTGCCGTTCTGATGATAATCATAGCTGATATTGAATGCTAGTAAGAGGATTAAGGTTAAACGATTTTTTTTTAACGGAAGAAAGAAGAAAGAAAGATAGACAGACAGTAAAATGAGATCTACAGCGAGAAAAAGGCACACGGAAAGTAAGAAAAAGAAATAAGAGAAAACAACAGCAGGAAAGAAAGAAGTTTGGAAGAAAAAAAAAAGAAAAAAAACGACGGCAAGAAAGAAAGAAACAAAGAAAGAAGGAAGGAAGGAAGGAAGGAAGGAAGGAAGGAAGGAAGGAAGGAAGGAAGGAAGAAATAAAAACACTGAAAGAGTAACCGCAAGACAGAAAGAAGACAGAAATGAAAAAATGAAAATAAATAACAACGCCAACAAAGAAAGACATAAAAAGAAACAAACAGAAATGAATTGGGAACAACGGAGAGACAGACAAACAGAAATAGAAATAAAGGGAGAGTGGCAACAAGAAGAAGAGAGCCAGAAAGAAATAAAAACAAAGAGAAAATGACAGCATTAAAGTAAAAAGATAGAGAAGCAGACTGAGATATAAAGGAAAACGACCGCAAAAAAGTAAAAAAAAAAAAAAAAAAAAAAATCCAGCAGACAGACATAGAAATAAAGAGAGAAGGACAAGAAACGAAAGAAAAAAATCGACAAACGGACCGAAATAGAAATAAAATGAGAACCGAACCTAGACATAGAGAATTAAAAAAGAAGACGGAAAGAAAGAGAAAACAATGACAGGGAAGACCTACCCTTAAGCAGACTGAAAGAAAAAGAACGACAGCAAGAAGCACAGACAGACAGACAGAAGAAGACAGTCAACTGGATGTGTCAAATTCGTGAAATATGTTATGAAATCGACCCAAGATTCGCAGAAGGATTCATTCTTACCTCTTTATCAAGATAGTTGGTAAACCCAGGAGACAAGTCACATGGGCTGAGAATGACAAAACGTAAATGCCACTGATAACACACCAAGAGCGAATGAAAAACACACTTGACTCAAATTTGTCCCCAAAACAAACATGTCCACGGCGAAAGTTGTCCAGAAATGTGCACTCTACATCTGCAGTAGCACTGACATAATATATATCATATGTACACTCAACTTCCAGTATCAAATGATGTCACAAATTCGAATTCTCTATTCACAGCAGCAATGGCATGGTATATACTTGCACTCACCATTCTGTTCTGTTATCTTATACGTCAACAAGAAAACAGTACTACGTGCATGTGTGGCTGATACACCAGTCATTAAAAAAAAAACGTCTATTTTTTTTTCAGAAATTTGAACAGTTAAATATTCATAGAAAGCTAACAATGATGTGATATTGGAAGTCATGTACATGTTACTGAGACAACAGCAAACATGTTGACAGTTCTGTTGAATTGTTTTTTTTTAATAATAGTGAGTTAAAGTCTGTATAGCTAACCAGTTGCAAGGAAGCTTACGGAATTCGCAATGCAGATGGTCTGAGATATATATCCATACATAACAACACTTAAAATAATGCTGAAAAAAAATCTCACACACCTTGTCTCTGATTTGGATTCTTTCCATTTCAAATGCACTTCATCTTCAGTGCAAATCAGACACGAGCTGTCTTTAAGAGCTACACGACAAAAGGGAAATCCTTCAAAAACTATATTTAGCCATCATATTTTTCCAAGGCTCCAGAAATAGTACCATCTGAATTCTCACTGTCTTAAAATAATGCTGATCAGTTTCTCTTCACAATGAAACATGGGTAGAGACCAGTACTGCACGTGATACGATACGAGTACACAGCACTGCGGCAGTCAATGGGGCCAACTCCCCCGACACTGACGGACAGTGAGTGAGCGAGTGAAGCAGGGGAACAAGCGTTGGCGTGATATCACATTCCTGTCTCCGCTTCCTTCTAACCGCAGTCCTATCATTTTTTCTTCGTTTTTTTTTTTTTTTTTTTTTTCTCGTGTGGGTAGCTGCTGGCACTGTGCTAGGACTGCCTGGATGAGAGTAATTTAAGACGGCAGGGGGGAACTGTTCGATATAATATGAACTGGCATAACTCATCTGATCGTGATGGCTGGTTGGGTCAGCAATTGCGTATGTTTGTGATTTCTGTCATTTGACAGGGAAGTGGATGGCGGAAAGAATTGGAAGAGATAGCTTAAAAACTGTAATACGATGATGACGGTGATGATGATGATGATGATAATGATGACGGTGATGATAATGATGATGATGATGATGACGACGACGATGATGAAGATAATGATGAGAAACTCAGGCAAACGCACACACACACACACACACACACACACACACACACACACACACACACACTCTCACTCTCTCTCACTCTCTGTCTCACTCTCTCTCTCTCTCTCTCTCTCTCTCTCTCTCTCTCTCTCTCTCCTCTCTCTCTCTCTCTCTCTCTCTCTCTCAGGTCTCTCTCTCTGTCTCTAGGTCTGTCTGTTTAT
>JADBJO010000008.1:142500-190000 GCA_016801955.1 Conus betulinus
AGACCAAAGCCCCATTTGAAGGGATGTGACAATAATGAATATATGATACAAATATCAATGAAACTGCCATCCCAATATAAGCATGAGAACTAGGTCAAATGCAAGACTGAAAACAGTTTACCAACTTACAAAGGAAAATAATGAAAAATGGGGGGGGGGGGGGGGGGGGGGGGGGGGCGTGGAGACAAACAGACAGACAGTCAGAGAGGGAGCGAGCGAACGCGAGCGAGAGAGAGAGAGAGAGAGAGAGAGAGAGAGAGAGAGAGAGAGAGAGAGAGAGACTGCGAGGAACTGAAACAGAAATAAAAACAGAGAAACAAGAACAAAAGACACAGAAAGTTAGAGAGAGACAGAGAAGTAGGCCTACAAAGACGGAAGCAGACAAATACTAAGACCGAAATTGCTAGAACACAATCTTCTTACTCCAGAAATGCACGGAGAATACGCACGTCCGAAAGTTGTTACCATTCACAGCCCTAGACTGTGACAGCCCACGCTAGCATACCCATCAAACGATTTCGCGCCATTGCCTTTTTTCTAGCCAATAGCTACTTTCCCAACCGTCTCCACTGGAATTGCCTTGCAGCCATCAGCGACTCTTGTGTCACCCACGGCGCTTTGGTAGCAGTCGTGACCAGTCAAAAGCTATCGTTAGGTTGATGGGCCACACACTACCACATTTGGAGGCTGCCAACTGTAAACTGATTGTCGCCTCTTGTGAAGAAAAGGTGGACAGACAGATCGGCTGATTGACAGTTATGCCTTGGAGTCAGAGACAGACATGCAGATAGGAACCTTGCTGTGCTTGATTTAACGTTTCTGTAACAGAAAAAGTTAGTTAGCAGACGGATCTTAAAATCGTTTGACATCGTCAGTAACATAAAGCGTCGCTATACATTGGGCATGTCCCCATCCTACCAACCCTTCCTTCAGCGCGCATCCTGAAAAAAATAACATTTTAAAAGATCAACACATGAACAATTTCTGCTTCATAACAGTTCAGTTGATAAACAGAGTACAGAAACATACCAATGGGACTTCGAAGACGAAATCTGGCTGCGGTGAAAAGAAACATATGGTTAGTAGGAAGAAAACTCTAGGGACAGCTTGACAGCAGATCTTCAGAGAAGAACACACACACACACACACACACAACACACACACACACACACACACACACACACACACACACACACACACTCAGACAAATGTTTCCGCCCAGGCTGGGCCGCATCCAGATCATGACTCCAAGATTCCCTTCCACTGCCAATTTTTTTTTTTCTGGCGATGCAGTAGAAGAACGCAGTAGAAGGGCATCTGAGAGTCATGACCTGGATCCGGCCCGGCCCCCTCAGAGTGTAGGAATAGAGGGCCGAAACATTTGCCTGAGGGCGGTTTGTTCTCTGAAGACCTTCTGCAGTCAAGCTCTCCCTACAGTTTCTTCGTAATACTGTCTGCATTCGTTTCTTACTCTTCCAACTTCGTCTGCATTAGTCAAAATAGATGATTTCGTGTATATCCGGTAATTTCCACGATAAATGTGTGACTGTTGTTCTCTGTTTTCTTAGAGACATCGTTATTTCTACAATTCTTTCAAACCTTTTCATCAAATCTCGGATAAAGCAGAACTGACACTCACTGCAAAACACGCTTTTACAGTGTTGGGACTTATGCCATGTCAGACGTAAACACTCTACAGCAGGTTCCTTGAAAATGTCGTTCAGAAATGTCCCACTTGATGTGTTTTTTTTTTAGTTTTAAAGGAGGATAAAACACCCTACATCTGGTCTGATTTCATGTAAGAAATATTTTTAACAAAATTACCGTGCGGTTGGTTTTTATATAGAAAATCTCTTCTATTGATGTGTGTGTGTGTGTGTGTGTGTGTGTGTGTGTGTGTGTGTGTGTGTGTCTGTGTGTGTCTGTGTCTGTGTCTCTGTGTGTCTGTGTGTATGTCTATGTGTGTCTTTGTGTGTGTCTGTGTGTATGTCTGTATGCGTGCCTGCGGGCATGCATCTGTGTGTGTGCATGCACGTGTGCCTGCGTGTGCGCGCATATGTGCACATGTGCGAGTGCATGCATGCGTACGTGTGTGTATGTGTGTGTGGGTGTGTGTGCGCGCGCGCGCGCGCGCGCGCGTGTGTGTGTGTGTGTGAGAGGTGAGGGTATGCATGAGCGGTGTCTCTGTGTGTGTGTGTGTGTGTGTGTGTGTGTGTGTGTGTGTGTGTGTGTGTGTGTGTGTGTCCGCAGGCGCGCGCGCATTCTTGCAGATCTGATCGTATGTACACTATCGATTTAGGGCCGGATTGCGAAATGTTCTTAAACCTCTTTTAAAAGCCTTCGCCACTTTATCATGTTCAAATACTGTTTCTCTTTTTTTTTCTTTACACGTTTTACCCTCTCTCTCTCTCTCTCTCTCTCTCTCTCTCTCTCTCTCTCTCTCTCCTCTCCTCTCTCTGGATCTCTCTCCAAATGATGGATTGCTCACAATAGTAATGATTGTAAAATATTTCAGTTTTTGATGCTGTTTGAACCTGAACGAGTTTGAGAGCTAGACTTGTGTCATGTGAACACAATTTACTTCACATTTAAAGCGGACCGCGCAAGAGAGACACAGACACGCGACAGACAGATAGACACACATACATAGCGAAGACAAGACAAGCAGAAGAACACACACATATATACACACACACGCGCGCGCGCGCGTATGTGCACATACATATGTACATAGAGGACGACAGAGAGAAAGAGAGAAGCAAACAAATAGATCATCAGGACTATAGAGAGAGCAGACAGTGAGAGAGATAGGCAGATAAACCGATAAGTAGGTAAGCAGGTAGGTAGGTAACTATCAGGTAGGCAAGTAGGTAGGAAGATAAGTAGACGAGCGAACGGACAGATAGACATGCAAAATGATAGACGGATAGACGGACAGACCGATAAACAGATTGATAGACAGATAAGCAGATAGACAGACAGACAGACAGATATACAGACAAGCAGATAGATAGATGGCTAGACAGATAATCACACAGACAGATAGATAGATGGATTGATTGATAGCTGTACAGACTGACATACAGACGAGACAGAGAAAGACACGACGGATACACACACAGAGAAGACACAGATGTACACACGGATGTGCAGTGTTGCACCGTTCAGTCGACACAGGGTATGACCTACTCAGCTCCCTACGGACGACAACTATGACAGGGTCGTGGAGTCGGACAGAGTGAATACCCTTGAATGGATAACCTACCTCTGCGACATCTCTATGGTTGCAGTCATTGCGAACCTGCTAAGACATCCGCAATGAAAATGGTCAAAACTCGCAACTCCATTTCGTTTTGTTATAATGTGTGTGTGTGTGTGTGTGTGTGTGTGTGTGTGCGTGCGTGCGTGCGTGCGTGCGTGCGTGCGTGCGTGCGTGTGTGTGTGTGTGTGTGTGTGTGAACTTTTTTTTTTTTCATTTTGATTGTTTTTTCCCTCAGTTGCTAAAACACCGAATTCGTGATCCTGGTGATCCTGGGTCGCGGGTTCGAATCTCTGCCAGATGAACGCACACATACCGTACGCACAGGTAAAATCCCATCATCAACTTTTGGGAAGAGGTGGGTAGTTTCGTCGTTGTTATGATGAATGTCACACATATACATAGCATGCATATTTTGTGAAAAAATCGAAGGAATTGTTGTTTGTCTGTTTGTTTTGAATGAGTAATACATAATTCTATACACAATTCGACTGAGTGACACGGGAAACGAAAGACTAACTCTCGCCGGCAGATTTTCAGTCGGCTCCCTCAGGTAGACAGCAAACCGTACAGTAGAAAACTGGCCACTGAAGACAAGATAGACAAACTCATAGTCGCTTTCCACATGACAAAGTCTTGCCAGAAATGTGTGGCAACTGAAAAATTATGCAAAATTGACAGCCACTCCCTTTGAGCAGATGGGATTAATACCTGCCTGTCTATACAGGGAGTGTCCGCAGGAGTATCAGCCTGCGTACGCGTAGAAGAAGAAGAAGAAGAAGAAGAAGAAGTCAGCCGGGAATAGCCATGAGAGATAATCCTTTGATAACACGTGTGCATTAAACAATAAAAAAAAAAAAAAAAAAAAAAACGAAAGAAAGAAAACAAAAGAAAGAAACGTTGGCTGTAGAAAACATCCATGAGTACTACACTGAGTGATTAGACTTATGGGAGTAGCGACAGATATTCACGGAAGAACAAAACAGTTCCTCCGCTATCTGTCAGACAGCCAAAGAGTCAGGGAAGCAGACATCGACTATCAAATGTCCATGGGCGGTCTCTCTGTCCGCTGAATTCTGGACAACAAGCCTTATCATCTCATCCATCCCTCTCTGTCCCTCCCAGCCTGCCGACGCCGTATCCCTCCACCCCCTTCCTCCACCTTCTCCCATTTCCCATACCAGTTCCAGTCCTCTGCGGTCACTCCTCTATCCATCTGCTTCAAATTTTTGTCAGTAGTCTTTCGCTATTATTACATGATTCTTTTTCGAAGAATGGTCTGCGGAGGGTATAGAATGAAAACAAGCGTAAGAGAAAGAGAAAGAGAAGAGATGGTCAGTAAAACAGATAAACGAACAGAGAGATAGATGAACAGATAGAGAGGCAGAGAGTGAGAGACAGAGAGCAAACGAGAGTAAGAGAGAAAGAGACAGACAGACAGAAGAGCAATCAAACGGACAGACAGTCAGAGAAACAGATTTAGATGGAAAGACAGACAAAAAGGCAGACAAAGAGGGAGAAATGCACGCGCACACACACATACTCTCTCTCTCTCTCTCTCTCTCTCTCTCTCTCTCTCTCTCTCTCTCTCTCTCTCTCTCTCTCTCTCTCTAATTTACTTTCCACACTCATGGATCCACGTAACAAAACTCCTGATCGGTTATGGGAAAGTGCAATCGCTGAGAAATGAATTTCGATGTTGATTTATACTGTGCGAAATCATTGTTTCACATGAACACGTTTTTCAACTTTGCAAAAACGCACTCTCTCTCTCTCTCTCTCTCTCTCTCTCTCTCTCTCTCTCTCTCTCTCTCTCTCTCTCTCTCTCTCTCACACACACACACACACACACACACATATATATATATATATATATATATATATATACACACACACGCACGCGCGCGCGCGCGCGCATGCATGCACGCACAGAGAGAGGGAGAGGGAGAAAGAGAGTTCACACATACATGTGTATGCCAGTGAAGCAGTAAAAATCGGAACCAAGGAGGCAGCTGCGCTTCACCCTCTCCCCACTCTCTTTAATTGGGAGAGGAGGGGAGCAGGCATGTCTTTCGTTCTACCCTTCCCCCTCTACCCCCCCCCCCCCCCCCCCCCCCCCCCCCCTTCCCGTTCCTGTCCTTAAAGTTAAAGTTAACGTTTGAAAAAGAAAAGAGGAAGGCGGTGGAACAGGAAAAGGATGGAGTGGAAGATGAAAAAAAAAGGGGGGGGGGGGGGGGGGTGAGAAAGGGAAGCAATCGTACCGTATCTTCGCTGTCAGCAGACAAACCATGCCAAGGGAGACAAGTCTGACTCTGTTGAATCTCCCATTTTTAAGATTACGTTTCGGAGGCAGCAGGACTCCCCACTGATTTGAGTTATGGAGCGATTTTTACAGGTCTAGAAAGTTCTTGCTTTTGTTTCCGCATAAAAAATCCGTAATGTGTGCCAGTCCTGTCTTACCTCCCCGACTCCCCCCAACCCCCCCCCCCCCCCCCCCCCCTTTCACACACCCCTGCCCCACCCCTTCCCACTTTCTCTAATTTTGGATTCTTAATTCTCCAAGACATGCTTTATCAAGTTCATATTGAAGTACTAAGTATGTAACATTTCTTACTTCGAAATCTTTTAATGTTTGACATCAGATGTGTACATACAACAACGGCATATTTTCTTCACATTGAAGGTAAGCCTTAAAATAACATAACCAAACTGATAATCATTCTGTGCAATTGAATGAATGGGGGGGGGGGGGGGGGGGGGGGGGGGGGGGAGAGGGAAAAACAATGTTTGTCTCCTTGTTTATTATCAGAGCACTACCGGAGTAAATATGGGAAAAAAAGTAAAAAATAAATGGTCATGACATGCTTTGGCAGCCGTTTTGGAAGGCTTCAGACAGGAAGATGGACAGACTGACAGACAAACAGAGAGACAGAGCACACCTAGAAAAAAAAATCCCACCTTTTTTAATCGAGGCTGATAAGACAAGAAAGAAACAACTCTGGAAGTAAAAATAAATTGGAAGAATACATAAACAGATTCCGTTAAAGTACACAAAAATAACAACAAAACATTTGTTGAAGTTAAAATAAACGGGAAAATACGGAGACAAGTTAAGTTAAAGTACAACAATAACAACCAAGCAAACAAAAGCATATTTCTGAACGTAAGGTAATGTGACGTGGCCTTACTTGTCAATGGTAGTGGAGACGAGGCCCGGATAGTGACACAGGAGCGACTTCCCAGAAGTCAGCTGCTGAGACAGGTCTTGACCTCTTCTGAAAGCCATCTGATACAGCGGATGAATGGATCACTATCTCAACCATCCGATGGAAATGGATGGATAGATAGGCCTAGCTATCTTCACCATCCGAGAAAATGCATGGATAGATAACTAATTTCACTACGCTCCCGTTTTCGAATTAACTCGATAGAGACCGTTATAGACCAAAACTGTAAAGACTGCATATAGACAGTTGATAGGACGTGATGTTAACGATGCATGTATCACGGCCTTAACGATCGGGTACCAGGTACATTCATGGTAAGATGGATAGGTAAAACTTCGTAAAAAAAAAAAAAAAAAAAAAAAAAAAATTACAAACATTCCTGGAAAACACAGCAGAAAACAGACCGCAAATCACACATGAATAACCATTGTCACTGGCTAGTTGGGAATCTCTCATGAGAGTCTGTTGGTTGTTTTCGTTCGTTGTTCCAAACTTTCACAGAAAAAAACAGACGCCAGCATTGAATGGAATCCCAGGTTATACAGTGCAAACAGTGACTGGTCAATCGATGGTATTTGGGACAGATCCTAACCGAAAACATCTGACAGCTCTACAGCTGACAGTGAGCGGAGTGGATGGAGCGGGGATGCAGACGTGGACTATCACATGTCCGCGCCCGGTCTCTCCCCCAGCGCTGTGAAATTCTCGACCACGAGTCTTTATCATTTCATCGATCCCTCCTCTTTCCTTGCTTGCTTGCCGCTGACATCATCGCGCGGGCTTGTCTCCCCTCCCTCGTGGCTCTGTACTATTGTCCTGAATCGACGTTCTTGACGCGACTGTTTGACCGACTTCAAAAGTAAAGTTGAAGATGCCACCACGTAAACCGATTAATCCAGCTGTGGAGGATGATCGCACGTGATCTGCGACAGGAGACGCATCACGATAGCTATACGTGTGAATCAGCTGGGAGCATTTGTTTCCCTTTATTTACTGCACACACAAACACACATATTTTCTAAGGGGGATACACCATAACAACGTGTTGTAGAGAGGAGTCGCATTTTCCTGGGTGACCTTGGGTTCGATTCACGTCAGAGCCATTTCTATTTGTGAGATTTTTTGGCGTAGGACCAGCTTCCTCCCTGAAGTGAGTTTACTACGGGCTCTGTTGGGAGGACTGGAACCACACAGTCGAGTTTCCTTCCCTTAATGGATGTTTCTCTGAAATCGTTGCTAAAATTTCATGACCAATACTGCAGGTGTCTGTGTCTGTCGGGCCTGGTTGACGCCGGGATATGTTATGATAGCAAGCATAATTTACAGACCTGTCGTGCTGTCTCAGACGGAAATGGACCTCTAGAGCATCATTTTCTTTATCATCCTCATCCTGAAAAAAGTCTCAAATTCTGTGGCCTTTCATGCCACGCTGTCGTAGTGACCTCAGTTTGGATTTTCTCTCAAAGTCTTTGACATGGTGACATGTCAAGGTCGCCGGTATCAGCAAGTTCTTGGGGACTGTCGTTGGACGGACGTAACTGCCCCTTCCGGATGTCCCTCTTAACAATTACAGTCGTCTGTGGGGGACTTATAGGTGGTGTCCTGCGCGTGTGCTGTATCAGAACAGGCACCACTGACCACCACTGAAGTGACTCGGCGGCAGTACAGTGTCTCCTCTGGTTGGTTGCCTCTTGACGACTTGACAGTGATTTTCCCTGTAGTGTGGTGATATTTATGTCATATCGGCCAAAGGCGCTTAAGGACCGAAGCGTCCCAGACTGTAGTCTGTGCCGTTGAAGTGGTGGGTGGGTTATGGGGGAAGGAAAAAAAGTGGTTGTCGTTCAGGCGCTGGTTGTTCAGAGCTGGTGCTGGTGGTTATCTGGTGGCGTTGACACAGTTGGTGTTGATGGCTCTGCCTTCACTGGCCTCACCACTTCCAAATCCCCGTCAAAATCCCCTTTCGAGACTCCCTTTATGGATCCACACGATGCCAGTTTGGCTAGCTCATCCTTGAACACTCTTACTGTCATGTACGTACGCCAATTCTTTCTACAGTGGGTACAGGGACCTTCGACATAGTGACGGAGGATAAGTATCTTCGCTTTCCACTGCACGCACTAAAAGCAATCACCACCTCCTGTTGGTCTGATTCAGTTGGCTGTCTGTCTACTTCCGGTTCACGGCTTGATGTCTGTTGCCACACTTCGCCGCTGATAGTGTCAGACTATCAAGTTTGGAGCACACGCGTGATGGTTCGCGTGTAAGTAAAGCTTACGGGTAGACAGTGCGACAGCTTCGCTAAACCCGTGGATGACAAGAAGCTGGCATACATGCTTACCTGAGAGTGCAGCCCGGCAGGTGATCAGGTCTCAGGTGATCAGTTCTCATGACACACAGCTACTGTGGTTCTCAAAAGTGGTTCCTGACCAGATTGCTCAAGCGAAGAGTTGGAAAGCAAGGTGAGATACATATCCTGTCTCTCCCATATCTTGGTAAGGACGTAAAAGGAAGATATTTCTCCAGTCTCTCCCCATATCTTTGTAAGGACGTGAAAGAAAGACACTTCTCCTGTCTCTCCCTATATCTTTGTAAGGACGTGAAAGAAACTACTTCTCCTGTCTCTTCCACATCTTTGTAAGGACATAAAAGGAAGATACTTCTCCTGTCTCTTCCATCTCTTTGTAAGGACGTGAAAGAAACTACTTCTCCTGTCTCTTCCACATCTTTGTAAGGACATAAAAGGAAGATACTTCTCCTGTCTCTTCCATCTCTTTGTAAGGACGTGAAAGAACGATTCTCATCCTGCCTCTCCAATATCTTTGTAAAGACGTGAAAAAAGATACTTCTGTCTCTTCCACATCTTTTCAGGGAGTAAAAAGAACGATACTTCTCCTGTCTCTCCCCATGTCTTTGTAAAGACCGTGAAAGAAACATACTTCTGTCTTTCTACATCGTTGAAAAAGACGTGAAAGAAAGATACTTCTGTCTCTCACCATATGTTTGTAAAGACATGAAAGAACATACTTCGGTCTCTTCCACATTTTTGCAAGGACGTGAAAGAAGATACTTCATCTGTGTCTTCATATCTTTGTAAGGACGTGAAAGAAACATACTTCTCCTGTCTCTTCCATACCTTTGCAAGGACGTGAAAGAAAGACACTTCATCTGTCTCTTCCATATGTTTGTAAGGACGTGAAAAAACATACTTCTCCTGTCTCTTCCATATCTTTGTAAGGACGTGAAAGAAACATACTTCTGTGTCTTCCACATCTTTGTAAGGACGTCTAAGAAAGGTACGTCTCCCCGTCTCTTCCACATCTTTATAGGGGACGTGAAAGAAACATACTTCTCCTGTGCCTTCCATATCTTTGTAAGGACGTGAAAGAAACATACTTCTCCTGTGTCTTCCACATCTTTGTAAGGATATGAAAGAAAGATACTTCCCCTGTGTATCCCACATCTTTGTAAGGATGTCAACGAAACATACTTCTCCTGTGTCTTCCACATCTTTGTAAGGATGTCAACGAAACATACTTCTCCTGTCTCTTCCACATCTTTGTAAGGATATCAACGAAATATACTTCTCCTGTCTCTTCCATATCTTTATATAGGGACGTGAAAATAAAGACACTTCACCTGTCTCTTCCATATCATTGTAAGGACGCCCTGGGTTTTGACCAGCTGTCTGCTGCACTGTGGGGAAAAGCAAGGATCGATTCAGTCTGTGATTTGTATCTCTACTCTGCCCACGCTGTTTGTCGTGTTTCATTGCTGGAGATTTTATCTGCCATCAGAGCTATGTGGATCTTAAGTAAATGAATAAATAAGTAGATAAATCAATAAATAGATAAATGAATAAATGATGATAAAAGAGGTGTTTAGTGGGCTTTCGGAAAATTCAGTGCCAGTACCAGATCCTATCATAAATAGAGAATTTATTCACAGAAGATGCCAATACAACATTACATTTGTTTGCAGAAACTAGGGAATTGTGGAAAGGTATGCTAATTCAAACATTCTCAACTCTATCAATCCCTGCTGTATCAAGTTTGAACTCACGGTCCAATTATCAATCTGCTGGCGTAGGGGTTTGCGGGTGGTAAGACAAAAGGGCTAACTGGTAATGGTGAGACTGACACCCTATCTACCTCACGCTCAAGGACACGCTGGCTGTTGCGAATAGAACTTGGAGAGCAGGTGGCTACTACGGTGCCGCGTTGTGACAGTTTTTCTGACTTTATGGTTTAAAGATTGCAGTTTGTGCACACTGGAGTCCCGTCCATTGGTGGTTCCCAGATGAGTAGGATTTCTTGAGGACGCGGGATGATACCCAGGGTTATTTTTTAATATGCCTTGAGGAGACATGGTATTATGTAGTCGTGATGTACAGTCTCTTGGTGTCTCCATCGACATCCCTGGCGCCGTGGTACCATTACAAGATGTATCATCAGACACACGCCTACATCCCTCGGCATATGACAGCGTTCTGGTCCAGAAAATAACCCAACCATTTCAGACTCCCACAAACTCCAGAAAAAGGTAGGCCATCTTGGTTGACAGGTATTTAGAGGTGGGACTGACAGGTCGGATACAGGTCCAGCTAAATTCTGTGGATGTATTTGGTGAGATTATCTGTGAGCGCCTCCCTTATGTTAGTTCCATTCAGATTTAGCGTACCCCCCCCCCCCCCCCCCCCCAACACACACACACACTCACACACACACACACATACACCACACACATACCACCACCACCACACACACACTACACCACACCACACTCTCACATACACGCACACACACATCCATAAACCTTTTCCTCAATTAACTCCAATAAGTTAAGTCTGAATCAGTAGGAAACCCAACGAATCACTAGAAGCCGCACCATTCTCAAGCAGGTTGACGTCTTCCCACTTTCCAGCTACTTCTGTTGGTTCCTGGAGGAGGGAAACTGTTCTTGTCCTCTATAGTCCCAGCCACAGGCTGCTGTGATCTAGACAGGTTCTTTTAAGTGTCTGCCTTGCCGAGTCTTTGCTTTATCTTGCTTGTTGACAATCTATCTCTCTTTTGTTTCTTTTTAATGTTCCAGTTCACCAATGCCGACTGAGATGCTGCCTTACGATCCACGTTCTAGTGGGTTTTCAGGTCCTTAGGTCTCGTGTTTCACAGATCTGTTGTCATCACGACCTAGCGTTTGTCCCTCCTGCTGTATTGAAAGACCTCTTTTGCTGTTTCGTGATGTTGATCATGATATTTTAAATACTATCATCTAGAAGGCTAAAAGCACCAAAATACCTACAACACTCGCCTCACACATAGATGTAGTCCTACCATTTTCAGTTTTTCAAGGTTGAATCTTACATGTGGGCATTTTTTTGTTTGTGGTTCTTCTTCAGTTATACTGCGGCTGCTTTCAGTACCATTTCATATTCACTGCCAATGTCCATGTCCCCTTTTGACTTGTTTAATACTGGACCTGGTTTGGGGGGAAACAAGGATCTGATCTTTTGGGGAGTAAAAACCTGATCCTTTGATCAGCAAGAGCTTGGTGCTTTGGGGAACGAAGATCTGATAATTTGGGGAACGAGAACCTGATCCTTCAGGGAGCAAGGACATGATCTTTAAGGGAGCAAGGACCTTATCATTTGTAGAGCAAGGGCTTTATCTTCTGGGGAAGGAGAACCTACTCCTTTGAACAGCAAGGACCTAATCTTTTGCAGAGTGAGGACCTGATCCATTGGGAACAAGGACTCAATGCTTTTGGAGCGGAGGCCTGATCCTTGGGGGGGAGTGAGGACCCGACACTTTTGGGAGCAAAAACCTGATTCTTTGGGGAGTAAGTACCTGATTTGGGGGAGCAAATACCTGATCTTTTGACGACCAAGGACCTTGTCCTTCGATAAGCAAGAATAAGGACTTGATCTTTTGGGAAGCACGGACCTGATCCTTTGGGGTGCAATTACCTATATAGCTATTCCTTTGGGAAACGAGTGCCTGATCGCATTATGAACGAGCACCTGATCCTTTGGGGAGCACAAACCTGATCCTTTTAAGAGTAAGGACCTGATACTTTGTGGGAGAAGGGAACCGATGCTTTGGGGATTGAGGACCTGATCCTTTGGGGAGCACAAACCTGATCCTTTGGGAAGCAAGAACCTGATCTTTTAAGAGCAATAACCTGATAGTTGTGGAAGCGACGACCTGATCCTTTGTGGGAACAGAACCTTATCCTTTGTGGAAAAAGGAACCTGATCCTTTGAGGAGCAAGGTCCTGATCCTTTGGGGAGCAAGGTCCTGATCCTTTGGGGATTAAGGACCCAATCCTCTAGGGATTAAGGACCTAATCCTCTATGGATTAAGGACCTGATCTTTCGGGAGCAAGAACCTGATCTGTTGGAAAGCCAGGACCTGATCCTGTGGGGAGCAAGGATGGAGTCAAGCTGGCTATGTCTTGTCACTGGGTGTGTGCCAAGCCATTCTTGGTGCATTTTGTGAAGTGTGTCTATTTCATGGTTTAATGACACTGAGCAACTGTCAAAGCAGAGCTTTTTAAAAATCATCTCAGAAAGATTCCTTTTAGAAAGAAGTTTAAGAATCAGAAAGGATACTGAACTGTACATGCAAGAAATGTTAATAAGAAAAACACACACACACACACACACACACACACACACACACACTCACACACACACACACACACACACACACACACAGAATGTGATAGAAAAGTGCAGTCATCTGGAGATGAGGGGTTCGATGGTATGATTGAAAGACTGAAAGTAAATCATGACACAGGGGGAAAGAAACTGCAACAAAAAGATGCTCATGGGTAATAAAGATATACAACAATTTATTAAATGAAACAGAGGTAGGCAACAATCTATTATCTTGACAGTGATAACACCAATAACAATTTACAAAATTACTCATGGAATTGAATCTGGTCATCAAAACTGACTAAGAAATATGAATCAACATTAAAAATCAAATAATGTACAATGCATCAAAATTTTTGCTGTCTTGTGTAAAGATGTTTTTAAAATCATAAAACGGAATACGTATACATCAAAGGTGCTTCAAAAGATTATGGCCTCCATACACAAAAACTAAGCAAGATTTGTCAACATTTAGCTAGCACCAATTTGAAGCCAATTTACTAAAATTTGATAAATGGAGTTACTCGCCCGGACATCTTTTCACCCTGCTGCTCAGTTACTATATGGTTATCTGGTGAACAAATGAGAAATAGCGTCTCGCCAAAATTCAGCGCTTATATTCTTATTAAGCTCAGTGTTGAACGCAGACGAAGAATGATGTTTGTTTAACTCTGCAACTTCATTTCAGTCTACTTATCAAAATACTTCTTTTTGTGACAAGAGTTAAGACGTCACTGATAATCCGAGGGTCAAGCCCAACACTATCCTGTAAAGGTGAACTAAATCGAGTGAAGTCTACAATATCCAGAAAAGATACTGTTCAGTCCTTTAGCAACTTTTTCAAGGATATGAATATTTTCAGATGTTTTCAACACACCAGTAATGGTTCATTTTCCTTTTATTTTCTAAGTGTGAATTATTTTTTGATGATGATGATCACTTGCCCATAGGTAGCATCTTCCATACATACTTTCAAAATGAGATCAAAAAGAAACTGAAGAGAGAGAGAGAGAGAGAGAGAGAGGAGAGAGAGAGAGAGAGAGAGAGAGAGAGAGAGAGAGAGAGAGAGAGAGAGATAGAGAGGGAATACTGAGTGAACTTCTACAAAGTTTGTTCGAAAGTTTCTGAAACAAACTAAAGCCAGGTTCAGCACCCTGCATGATGACTAATACCAATTAGGAGCTAACCCAGTCATTTTCTTAGCTCGACAAGTCCAGCTGATGAGAGTTGAGTTCACCACTTTACATCAGAAAAAAGAAACAAGTGAATGGTGGAAAAAAAATATTCTTTCCTCTTCAAGAGAGCTACGGTCAGCACAAGTCAAATATGTCATAACACATCATTAACGTCAGAATTTTGAAAACTTTCAGTAAGTCGCCTTTCAAAGATCACTTACACCTGTGTTCAAAACTTTCTGGATGTTGCTGAAGTCCCTCATGTGAGGGCCATGCATACTCTGTTCTTAAGAAATTTCACAAACCAATCGTATGATAAAAAAAAATCTCATGACCAGTAAGCATTAACAAAAGTCCAACAAGTAGAACTAAAAAAAACAACAAAATACACACAAAAAGTATATCAATTTTCGAATTGTAAATGTTGGGTGTAAAATCTGGAATTTTAAGTGAGACACAGTGACCAAGGGGCTGTGACACAGGTGTGTGTGGGGAAGACAGAAAGCAAGAGAGAGAGAGACAGAGACAGAGACAGAGAGAAAAAAAGAGAGAGAGAGAGAGACAGAGAGGGAGAGACAAAGGGAGAGAGAGACAGAGAGAGAATGAGAGACAGAGACAGAGAGATAGACAAACAGGCAGAGAGAGAGATAAATAAAAACAGACACAGCAGACAGACTGACTGAGAGACAGACACATTGATAGACAGACAGACAGAGACAGAGACAGAGAGAAAGACAGAGAGAGAAGAGGAGTGAACGGAGGAAAACTAATTTTTAAAAATCACAATGCATGATTAACAAATCATCAAGTAACCTATGTTCAAATACATTCATGCTCAACCTCATCTTTTATTCATGTAACACAGCCTAACCATACCATGGTGTGTTTTTAACCATTCCCCATACAGTCCTTCCAATGAGACTATAGGTTCTATGTGTGAACACACGCACAACATCTTGCACACACGCAAAATGCCATCACCAACTTTTGGAAGAGAAGGCCAGTTTGGCCGCTGGTATGGATGACATGTTACACATAGCATGCACTTTCCCGAAGTTGGAGTATGGCTGCCTTAATGGCAGCATAAAAAACGGTCATACACACAAAAGTGTCAGAATCTTCAACTCGATGAAGGTGGACACACAAAGAAAGAAGAACCATCCCTTTATAATGTAGTTTTCCATAATGACTTATGTCACAGTACTTCTTGCAGGTTCAGCCATTTAGATTTTCCTCACACAAATAAGTGACTCTGACCCTTCTGGGATTTTGAATTCTTATAGCCATTGTCCTTGTATCCTCACTTCTACTCTCCAAACACATCAAATATCAAAGTCCATTAGAGCTGCCAAGTCATTGTGAAAGTAATTAGCAAATAAGAGCCCGATCTGATTCAGAATACACAAGACACCGCCTGCAAAAGCCCTGCAACTAGCAACACTTCTTGTTCAGACACAGAGTTAGATACAGTAAACATCTCTCCATAGAGAGGAAACCTACGACATGCCCCTCATGAAACTGCACTGAATTCCTGGGCATGACTTTCCCACTCAGTACAGCCACTGAAAAGGAGAGGAACTCGCAACTGATGTCAACATTGAACGCCTGCACCTGACCTTCTCACTCAGTGCAGACAATTAACTGGATGGGAACTCACAAATGACATCAACACTGCACCTGACCTTCTCACTCAATGCAAACAATTAACTGGAGGGGAACTCACAACTGGCATCAACACTGAACACCTGGACCTGACCTTCTCACCCAGTACAGACAATTAACTGGAGGGGAACTCACAGCTGACATCAACACTGACCTTCTCACTCAGTACAGACAACTAGCTGGAGGGGAACTCACAGCTGACATCAACACTGCACCTGACCTTCTCACTCAATACAGACAATTAACTGGAGGAGAACTCACAAATGACATCAACACTGAACACCTGGACCTGACCTTCTCACTCAGTACAGACAATTAACTGGAGGGAGCTCACAAATGACATCAACACTGAACACCTGGACCTCATCTTCCCACCCGATACTGACAATGAAATGGAGGGGGCATCACAACTGAAATCAACACCAAGCACTTGGGCATGACCTCCCCATTCCATGCAGACACCAACATGGAGGGGAACTCACAAATGACATCCACACCCAGTACATGTACCTGATCTTCCCATTCAATGCAGACACTGACATGGAGGGGAACTCACTCTGCATCAACTCAAAGAATCGCCTGAAGGGGGTGAACCAAAACAAAATTTGAACACAGCAAAAACACAGTTGACCTCACTCCACACAAAATGTTACACTGACAAAAAAAAACAACAAACAAAAAGAAAAGAAATATCAACAAACCAATAACGAATTTAAGCTGGCTGCACAAAAGTTCCCCTGACAAATGGAAATAGCAATTCCATGTTCCACACACAAAGCAAAGTATTAACAAAGGGAAGGCAAACTTTACTTGATGCATACGAAATGTTCCAATGGAAAATATGAATGTTAACAAAGGGAGGACAAACTTATCCTAGTTGAGCACAAGACGTTTTCACCGGAAAAGAGCAAACAGACAAACTGACAGCACAAATTCTCACTCCTAGAAGAACAAAACAAATCGAAAACAAGAAAGAAATCAGCAGAATCTGATTGAAATTTATCTAAGATTGCACTCAATGTTCTACTGTCAGGTGCAGTCAAATTCAGTTACAAAGAAACCTCCTGCAGCGGGATTCAGCAAGTGTACAAACACATCAAAATATGAAAACACTCAGATCACTTTTAAACTGACTCTTTCAGCAAGTGTACAAACACATCAAAAATATAAAAACACTCAGATCACTTTTAAATTGACTCCTTCATACAATACTGTGATAGTGATGTGGAGGCGCACATCTGTTGACACAATTTTTAAAATCTTCAAACACCTGGTTTCTATCTTTCTCTTTCAGACACAATCTTAGCAGTCATCAAAAAGATCACAAAATGGCACTCTCTGGCCACTAATGACCACTGGTCAACAGTGCTTTTAATCACTGAGACAGTCACAGGTTGTAAAAATTTTTATAGAGATCAACAATTTTGAGTACCACTAGGGTATTTCACTTATGTAAATATGCATATATCAGATGCGGGTTTAAAAGTACTAATGTGGATGATAAGTTAAGTATGGAGGTGGGGTTTTTTTTTTTTCTAGGGAGGGGGGGGGTGTCTGTTTTTGTTTCTAGTAAGTGTCTCATGTCATCTGGGTTAAAAAAAAAAAAAAACACTGTACTGAGCTGAACTGAACAGTCTAAAGAACGGAATGTCATTTCATGCCTGGAAGTCACCTGGACATGGTGAGAGGCTTGGGAAGTCCAGGAACTCTACAGCTGTCTGTCTTCAGTCATGCACAGCAAGGTACTGGTGCTAAAGACTGTCCAGCCACTCCAGTCGATCATTTAGGCTGTCTTCTTCTTCTGAGATCATTTCTGTATTTGAAAACGCAACACTGGCTGTCAAGTATGAACAAATGGAACAGTCCTCATGTTACTCATGTGGATATCAAAGAAAAGAATGATAATGAAATAAAATGAAATAAAATTGAAAAAAAAGAAAAGAAAAGAATAGAAAAGAAAAGTAAATGAAATAAAATAAAAGTAATATGAAATACTTTTTTAAAGGATGAAAATTAAAATACAATTAAATGACATAAAATGAAAAAAAAAAAAGAAAAAGAACCCAGAGGTGCTTACACAATGGAAAATGAAATGATAAGACATTTGTTTGGAGTGGTAAATATGAGAAAATGCTGAGAGGAAAAAAATTATAACAAATATGCTGAAAGGAAAGGAAAACTTTTACGCTAAGGAAGGGGAAAAAAAATAATGAAAGGACAGTTGACAAAATAAAAGCTGTGCTTTTCAAGGGGAAAAAAAGGACAGAAATGTGCTGAAAGTACAGCAAAAGATTTAAGACAGTGGAAAAAAAGCAGAACAAATTGTATACTGAGAAACAACTATCACTGAGATGTTAGAAGAAAACACCAAATACAGGAAGCAAAAAAACACAAATGTCATCTGTGCATAGACGAAAAGAAATATAAAATACAGAGGGGCAAATGAAAGAAATATGCTGGCCAGTAAAGAAGAGACACATACATACCGAGGTAAATATCAAACAGGAAAAGGATGAACTGGAAAAGAGGAAAACACCAAAACAGCTATAAGAAAAAAAAGGATACCAAATGTGAGCAAGGCAAATGAAAATGAACGTATGGCCAACACTATGAATTGATACGTCATTACTTCCTGTTGCTGCTGCTGAAGCTGCCACACTAGTAAATGGTACATACTGTTTGTTGAATGCATCATATTAACCCTATACATTATAAAATCTCTCAAAACATGTACATAGTATCCATTATATTCAACCTCTGTCCTATGTTACACTGGAGTAAGAGAGACATAAGGTCTCTGAATCACAGAGATCCTCACCTCCTGACTTCGGAAATATGAGTAAAACAAAAAGGAAATACTGACCAAATCCAAGAGCAAAGCCAATGTGCACCAGCCCTTTCTGTCTCAGCATCTCCTTGATTCGATCCAGCTCCCTCTGGTGGCTGGTGTAACATGACACAGAGGCATACCGACATCTGTATTTCAGTGTACATGTTAACAGTCACTTCATAATCCTCATTTCCATGCATACCAGATTAATGGCAATGCCTGTACCATAGCACAAAAATGCACAGCTACAACTGTGATTTAACCTGTCTTCATCCTATTTCTCTGGACTGAACTTAACACTAATGTTTACGGCTTGCTGCCATCAGCACCGTTAACATCTCCCCAGGGTCACTTCCCTGCATCAGTGACTGCAAGAATTCATGCAGAGCTTACAGCAACGGCTTATGTCATCTTCAAAAGCAAGTGTGAAATTTTGCCCACATTCTACAGCACTAAAAACGGGTGTTTTTTTATCACAAAAAAAATGTTACGCTATAAGGATACACTATTTTGTTTGAGTATAATGAGAAAAAAAGTTGCTGAGAAAGTCATAAATTTTCTTTTGTATTAAGCTAAAAATCATTGAGTTAACGATTTAAAAAAAATTCCAAGCATTTTCTTTTTACCCATAGCGATGGGAAACCTTAAAGAATACCATTGTTAAGACTGCCAGATATAGGTTTTACACAGAAGGTTCCTTGCGAATGGCTGATAGTCCTACACATAATCATATTCAGTCTCAATAAATATTTTTTGTCATTAAATTCAACCATAAAGGTGCGGACACCGAGCAAACACAGGAAAACAGACACACGCATGCACACACATTCAAACACATACACGCACACACAGGCACACACACGCGCACACACACATACACACACACACGCACACACGCAGACACACACATGCACACTGCAAAAAAGTACCATGAAGCCACTGAATCCACCAACCTTTCGCGGTTCTGTTGATCACTCTCCTTTGCCTGCTTAAGGGCAGCCTCCAGATGTTTGACCTGATCCATGTTGGCCGCCAAACGTGCCTGTAACTTGGCAACTTCACACCGCAGGTGAGCGTTCCGCTTCATCAGCTGCAGCATATAGCCAAGCAGGATTGTGTCAGTAAGACAACAACAGACACTGATCAGGATGGCGAACAGAGGTTAGCTGGCTCCCATCAATGTTTTCCATTCTCTTGGACTATTAATGAAGAAGCAGCTGAATTCAGTGATATACTTTTTTTTCATTTTTTTCTCAAAATTTCCCGTTAATAATAATGTAAATAGTACTGACAAGATTATTAGAGAATCATGCTTCTTGTTGCGCGCATTTGCGATCAAACTGCCCTTGAGTTCTGTTGTAATATGAAATGATGTTTGAAATCGTAAAAGTTCAAGAATCCACCTATATATAAATAATGAAGAGGATCCTGGCAGATGACCTGAACAATTCAGAGAATACAGTTCTCGACTGATCTGGTTCCAACAACCCAGTTCAGACAGAAGATCCACTCCACAAGCAAATTGTCAGTACAGGTGTATACTAAGAAACCAAAACCATGAAAAGCCTCAACAACAACAACAAAACTGAAGTTACATGTTGTGACAGAAGAGATGCTCAAACAGAAGAGTACTCTGCCTCGGATGTGCAGCTTGTGCACTCAAATATGGAAGGGTAGATGACTAAAATGTGGAGAATATTTGGCATCGCACTAAGTTTCATACACGTAGCAGACTTTCAACATTATTTACAGACCCTCACTTTGGAAGATCCTGAAATAACATGCCTTTCAAGCATGTTTGCATCAGCACTTACTAGGGCAAACTACAAACAAATACAAATGCTGAATGACGACAGAATATGAATACAGTGAATACACTGAGCTGATCTCTGATGTCTGGTGTGAGACAACAATATTCTCAATCACCTTACCTACTTGCAGTCAGAGAGTTGGTATGAAGTGTTATTTATTAAAAACCAAAACCATGAAAAGCCTCAACAACAGCAAAAAACTGAAGTTACATGTGGACAGAAGAGATGCTCAAACAGAAGAGTACTGTGCCTTGGATGTGCAGCTTGTGCACTCAAGTATGGAAGGGTAGATGAGAATCTCTGCAACAGCAGCAGAGGCCCCTCCTTGGTATCATTCAAGAGGGAGCTGAACAAAATTCCAGTCTAGATGAGTAGATCCCTATCCCAACTAGCTGAATGGTAAATGATGGGCAGGGTTGTGCCGGTCCGGGTTACGACCTGGGGGTCACACAAGTACCGGGTAAGCCTCCCCAGATACTAATTAGGCTAGCTGAGTCCCCCCTTTTTTTTTTTTTTTTTTTTTTTTTTTTGCCTGCCGCAACACGCCGCCCCGGAGATGAACTCAGGGGTATGCGGTTGGGGTACTAAGGCGACTTTACAGCTCTTTAGCTATCTCTTTTGTTGTCCCTATCAGATCTTTGTGTTTATTTTATCTTACGCCTCTGTGCACACAGGTCAATAATAGTCAACTATGATGGCTGACCTATAAACTTGAAGACTTGAAGAGTGCTACAAGCACACAAAGAAAGACAAGCAAGCAAGCCACCATATTCTTCCCATTGGCATAAGCCATTTGCACTCTGGACAGCCCTTGTTTCTTGAAAGTTATCTTGCTTTTCAAGAAAGGGGAAACTGCTGATAATTCTGGGAGGGGTTAAAACTAGAAGTACAAAAAAAAATGATGACAGTTACTGTTTCTTAAGAGCCTGTCACACGTGCAGATGTATGCTAACAATTAACAATTTTGCAAGCCAAGATCCCACTGAAATAGCTTTGGAAGCAATTTCTTCCTGCTTATGTTGTTTCTTATGTGAAGTACAGATTCTCATGTGATTTTGACAAGACAACTAGAATTGCTGACAGCAGCAGGAAATCCCCTTAGTTTACGGCCCCCCATATTATGGATAAACGACAACAACTGTATGAAATTTTCCAGAACAATGACAGAAGAACGGTTCACAAAGGCACAAAAACAGTAGACAACAGTAAAGTAAGACAATGCATACGCATGCATGTATGTGTGCTTATGAATGGGAGTGGTAAACACAGGTGCACCACACATATGCACATAAAAGCATGAACCATCCAGGCAGAGTCCTGACCTGTTTGTGGAGGTTGGTCAGCTCTTCTAAGTCGTGTTCCAAGAAGGTGATCTGTTTCTGGGCAACGTTATCACATGGTTGCTCATCCTCGTCCTCAGCCTTCTTGGTTGGCTGTCAACAGAAAACACACAAAAGCAGTGACCGACAGTGGTGGGAGAAATATTTTGAAAATGCAAAACCAGATTCATTACTATTCAAAACATTCTATCATCGACATAGAAAACCTAGATGAGAGGAAAATTTGGAAGATGAACAACAATAACAACAACAGAACAGCATACATTTACTAAATACTGTGGAAGAACTCTTTAGCAATCTTGTTTCAGGGGTTAATCTCAAGAACAGGCTGATGTGAACCTAGCTTTAAGCCAGAATGTTGAAAGACAGAAGAAACAGCACCTATATTCGGTAAACATCAATACACATAAATGAGTGCCAAAATGTGATTAAAAAAGTGAGACAGAACTGACAATTTCAAATGTCAGCAGAGTGATTCCATACCAGAAAAACTATGAATCTAGCATACACAAACATGTAAAAAAAATCTACTGGCTACCCAGAAATGAGGTTATAATAGAAAATATATCAATTTAGGTGTGTTGCCCTGATCGTAGAAGGCCTTCATTGACAGATCCAAGTCATCCAAACAAATATGTGAACATGTGTGTTTGAGTCTGACCTGAAACATTATTATTTAGAATGAGATTTATTTCTCTCTCTCTCTCTCTCTCTCTCTGATTGATATACAGATAGCTAGATAGATAGATGGATGCATAGACAGACTGCTAGATAGACAGACAGACAGACACAGACAGACAGATACACACACACACACACACACACACACACACGCATACACACACACACACACACAAATGCTTATAAAACAGAGGTAAAAACAACAGGCCCAGGCTACACATAAAGAAGACCACACTCCATGAGGAAAAGTCACAGCCAGGCATAACATGGCCAGACCATCATACCTTTTGGAATCTGTTTTGCAGGTCCTGCACAAAGAGCATGCGTAGCTGATGGAGGGCCTGCAGCTTCTTAGACATGTGTTCCTCTAGCTTCCTCAGGTCGTGCTTGGCCTGCTCACGGCATGACAGCTGGAGGGGTACTTTCTTCCGGGCCCCACCTTCCTCTGTCCCCACCAGCTCCTGATATGCCCCAGCTTCCTTCAGTCCTTGTCTGGCCCCATCTTCCGTCAGTCCCTGTGTTGCCCCATCTTCTATCAGTCCCTGTCTGTCTTCCTTCAGTCCCTGTCCGGCCCCATCTTCCTTCAGACTCTGTCTGGCCCCATCTTCCTTCAGTCCCTGTGTTGCCCCATTTTCTATCAGTCCCTGTCTGTCTTCCTTCAGTCCCTGTCTGGCCCCATCTTCCTTCAGTCCCTGTCCGGTCCAATCTTCCGCCAGTCCCTGTATGGCCCCATCTTCCGTCAGTACCTGTCCGGTCCCATCTTCCATCAGACCCTGTCTGGCCCCGTTTTCCGTCAGTCCCTGTCCGGCCCCATCTTCCGTAAGTCCCTGTCCCACCCCATCTTCCGTCAGTCCCTGTCCCGCCCCATCTTCCATCAGTCCCTGTCTGGCCCCATCTTCCATCAGTCCCTGTCCGGCCCCATCTTCCGTCAGTCCCTGTCTGTCTTCCTTCAGTCCCAGTCTGGCCCAATCTTCCCTCAGTCCCTGCCTGGCTTCATCTTCCTTCAGCCCCTGTCTGGCCCCATCTTCCTTCAGCCCCTGTCTGGCCCCATCTTCCTTCAGTCCCTGTCTGGCCCCATCTTCCTTCAGTCCCTGTCTGGCCCCATCTTCCTTCAGTCCCTGTCTGGCCCCATCTTCCTTCAGTCCCTGTCTGGCCCCATCTTCCTCCTGTTTCTGCCTGAAATGACACCTGTTTTGCTTAATAATCATCAGAAATCTTGCCATCTTAACTGAGTTTTCATTTTTTTTGTTGTTGTTGTTGAAAAATGTACCATAGATTGACTGCAGCAAGCGTTGTCTGGCTAGCAAGCGTTGGTGTGACTGCAGAAGTGCATCCATTCCTTTCACAATCCAACACCAGTGAGTTTCTTGTTGAGCTAACCGTAATGACAACTTACCGCAAGACATCCACTGAAATTACTGATGCTTACATGATAAACACCGTTGTGTGAGCGGAATGGAACAAGGGAAAAAAAAATCATGTGAAACAGAACATAAATGAAATTTGCAATCAGACTAGCTGAATACAGCTTGTGAACCTCTCACACAAAAAAGTCCTTGTTTACACCCACCACATTTCTATCACTGTAATGTTGCCCCCACCCTCACCCTACCCCTCTCACACGACCTAGCTTCTTTCTCTCACCATCTCTGTCCCTTAACTACATTCCATGCATTCACCAGTAAACTTCTTGGTTAAGTCGTGTCTTTTTTTTTCTTTCTTTCTTTCCCCCCCCCCCCCCCCCCCCCCCCCCCTTTTTTTTTTTTTCTTCAATTATGCACATCTACTGAACATACTGAGTTAAATTACAGAGTAGGCGTCATATATAGCCCCTTACATTCCACCCTCTTGCAAACTCTCTTATTCATTCGCTACGAATTCATTTATTATCTATAACTACACATGGCTTGATTTCCCCCAATAACTGATAGCTAGGTGGGTAAGGCATCTGTCACAAGGCCACTTGGCCATGAGGCACCTAACCATCCAGGAGGTGCTGAATCCAATCACAGCAGTGCCAAAACTCTTTCTGACAGAAAACAGCAAAGATTCATGATCTTGATGTGGCCTGGCCCCCTGGAGTTCAAGGTCAAAAACACTTTTTTGAAGGGAGCTTCTTCTCAGAAGACTGTCTGCTGTCAAGCTCTCACTAGAGTTGCTGCACACATCTTGCTGTGAACCCTACGGATTGTAAGCTGGCAAATGTGGTGTTGTGTACATGGTCTTCAAGAGTGACGCCTTCTTCATGAAACTAAAACACAGAATGCTCACGGGAAGGAGAACCTGAAAACTGTTGTCCTCAGTCCATTTCTTCTGTTCCATTGCCTCCCTTGCCCATAGCTCACTATCATCAACAACCTCCACTCCAAGAATCTTGATTCACAGTTGACTTGAAATGTTTTTGTTCAATCAGATTATTTATTGGGTCATGCACAAGAATTAGCAAGATGGCAATTTCTGTATACAAGCCTTTTTTTCCCCATTACAAAAGCAGCTGCACTCTGTGCTCTTTCACTGGAAAAAAAAAAAAAGAAAAAAAAATGTTTTAGCATCCTTCAAATTATTAATAAAGCATGGCCAAGAGCATTTTTTGTTCATACGTTTTTCAATCTACATTCTCATATTCTTAGAACTATCTTTTTTTCAAAATTTGTTTTCATCTACATTCCCATGTTCTTGAAGATATTATTCTTTATTTTAAAACAAAAAAAACACCAACAAAGCCCACACAACCAAAGGAATGGAATCTTCACACTGACTCTCTGAGGGTGTCGTTGGTGCCCTGTTGGAAGGCCGCCTCATCACGCAGGGAGGACAACTCTGTCTGGCACTCCTCTCCCTCCTTCTCCAGCCTTTCTTCCCCAGTCTCTCCTTCCATCTGCTGCTCGGCTGCTGGCGCTTCTTTTTCACTTGCTGCTGGTGCCCCTAATTCTGTGACCAATACAGAAAAGTGAGAGCTGCTGACTGTGAAGGAAGATGTTCTGTTGCACTATGGGCTTCGATTCTCCAAATCCATCAGCTGTCGCAATTAACAAGAAATACATAATGACCAATGTTCACACTTCTATCCCCAGAAGATAAAAGTAACATTAATGTCCCATTATCTGGAGCTTTTAAGGACAAGTTCTACTGTGATCAGAGTCTGTTTGGGGTTCAGTTATCCCCGAGTTAGTATTCTACCTATCACAGTACAAATCATAAATCTACATTTTATAATTGTGTTGTATAAACTACAAAACTTTTATCCATCTTACATTTCACAAACACCCTTCTTTTCATTACATTCTAGACGCTGGCTCTAGCACTATGATGGAGGCATGCACATGCAGTAAAATATATCATAACATTACAAAGACAGGATGGTCAAATTGAAATAAAAATCATAAATAGATCAAAAATGAAAACAAAGAATACAGGCATGAAACAAATGATAAGACTCATTTTACAATAAAAGCTAATTTATGAAAATATTTCACAGATAAACATGAAAACATTCTTTTTTTATGCACACACTCTCTATGAGTAAACAAATATGTCATTTATGTGACAAAAATATTTCACCACCATTTTTCATGACATGAAGCAAAATCATATTGATCATTATCTTTTTTCAGAAAACTACATCCACACCTTTTGTGCAGAATCCAAATAATGCGTATGTTACATATTGTCATGTCAAATGTTGTAAACTCTCCGATTCTGGATTTCAGAAACTTAGAGCTGTGAAGCGTGACATGTTATCCATCCATGAATGACATATATCACCAGCCTGATTCCATTGATCATCAATATCAAAAAGAGTTCATTTCTTGTTTCAAATCGAAAATGTAATACCATAATCCCTTTTGGACTCTTCTACTAGCCATGTAAAAAAAGCACAACCATTACCAATATGTTTGCTCTGTTGAAAAAAAAGTTGTGCCAGACACAATACTCTTAACACTCACATGCCCTTGGACAGGTGCAGCTGAGAGTGCCTTTTTATCACTTTTTTCATCACTAATGATTTTTCCCACATTATCTTTCTCTACAGGCCTGAGACTGCCATGGTATAATGGTTACTAATATGTTTCGCAGGCCTGGATTAAGTCTATTCACCACCAGCGTTTGTGTACTTACTGAAAACAGGATGTGAAGTGTTATGTTCATTTTTTTCATAGCGCAATGCTATCTTCATAAAGGGGAACATGTGCATTTTTGATCATGCTTCCTCCTTTACATAGAAAAATGAACCTATATTTATGTATAAAAACCAAGATGTGGTCCACTAATATGTGAACACTATGAATTAGATGTTTTTTCAACTCATTAGAAAAAAAAAAACAACAGTTGTTTAACACTAACAAAGAGGTGACTTGATCACTGAGAAAATTGTTGAATTACACTCTGAGATGGACTTATTACTGGAATGTGAACTGCTACATTTCACTCTGAGATGGATTTTGACAACTGATAAGGACTGTCAAATTACAACATGAGATTACATGACAGTGTTAAACTACGTTCTGGAATGACTTTACTATGATGTCACCATGTTGATGTAATTGTGCGATGCCTGGCTGTAAGTAAATTTGGTGTTTGTGAGGTGACATATAGTCAGTCTGGTCATGGTCACATAGGGGAGAATACAGGAGGAAAGGAACATTTGTGTCTGTCAGTCGTCTCTCTCGTTTTTCCCCTTTTTTAGAATCCCTCCATGTCATAAGTCATTCACCTGAGTCCCAGTAGTTGAGGGATTCAAACTTGATCATAGACAGTCAGGCCTGGTCCCTATAGCCCCAATCTTGTGCAGGAGGCGGTACTGCCCTGGTGCTGCAGTGTCATTCACTGTTGCATCGACACTCTCTAGGTCCCTAACCCTTGCACTCAGTGGCTGGCCTTGCCTCCCTGACCCCAGTGTTCCCATTAATGACAGCGAAGCCACATCCTAAAGGTCTCTGGGTAGTTGCACCTTCGGTGTACTGTACCGGGGAGTTTGATCGCAGTGGTTGTGGTTGTTTTCCCTTGGCTGTGGTGCTGACAAAGTTGTCCATTTGTTATTATTGTTTGCCTTTCCCTTGTTTTGAATGATGTGTGTGTAAATAAAAGTGACTGGGAGTGTTGATTCTTGTTTTGTGTGTTTTGTTCCAGGGAAAATAGTTATGAGGGGTTAGGGTGGTGGGACGTCTGACTTAGCAACTGTGACAGTTACATACCGACATGACAGTTGATGACAATTGTTAAATAACACATAGACATGCCTTTGATGAAAACTGTGACAACACATCTTCAACACATTCTGAGATGATCTGACAGCTGATGACATTTTCATTTTAAACTCTTGAGAAACAGCTGATGAAAATTGCTATATTACATGCTTCTATGGCACTTAATGACAATTGTTACATTACACTCTTGATATGACACTCATGAGAATTGGTTTATTACACTCTAAGATGACATGACAGGTGATAAGAAATAGTTTTGTTACACTGTAATATAAGAGCTTATGACAACTGTTAAATTACACTGGAGTTGACACTAATAAAAATCATTTTGTTATAGAGATAACCTGATAACTGGTTAGAATTGTTTTGTGGCATTCTGAGATGACACTCACATGAATTACTTTACCAAACTCTGAGATAACTTGACAGCTGATGTGAATTGTTAAACAAACTCTCAGATGACTTGACAGCTGTTATGAACTGTTACATAGACTCTGAAAAAGGGGGCATATACACTGTGAATTACAAACGCTAGAATCAGAACGCATCTCTAATCTTTATGATGTGAACAGACAATCTAGCTTTAAAATTCTTCAGAACAAGTCCTGTCATCAGTGAGAGATCATCATGTAACCGCAATTTACTTCAAGAATGACGGTTCACAGAAATGATATGCCGTCTCAGGTCCCACACACCAAGCTCAATTTTCATATTTCCCACTCGCTGAATATGCAGACTAATTCATGCCTGCTTTGTTGCATGTCAAAGTCACTGGTACAGATACATATTCACAAAAAAAACAAGAATCATTTGAAACAAAACAAAGGGGCTGAAAAAAACATGCAGATTTTCTGAAAGGTAACAAAGGTCCGCCTTGGCTTAAGGCTGTCAGGCCAGTTGACATAGGCTAGAACACCATGGCTACATCGAAATGTTGTTATGCTCTGCATAGTTATGACTGTCTTCAGTTGAGACAAGCTCCAAGCATAACATTATCAGTCTCAAAAATCCACCGAAGTCAAAGTGTGGCTGCCCATATGGCAGGGTAATCAGAAATGGTCACACACGTAATGTTCTCATCACCAGCTGATGCATTTGTACCATAGTGTTCAAGTACTTCAGCTGTTTGGATGATTCCTGGAGTCTTTTAGCCAGGGTTCGACAACAGCAAGAACAACAACAAAGTAGGGGGAGGGATGGAAGAAGACATGGAGGCTGTGGGAAGTGGCAATGTCAAACTCACGCTGTGGCAGGAGTGGCGCATGCTCCTCCTCCAAACAGTCACTGGTTCTCTCCACCTGGAGCCCCAGCCTTGACACCGCAACATCTAACTTCTTCTGGGATTCCAGTAGCTTGGAATTTGCGGCTTTCAAATCCATAATGGCTTCCGAACAGGTTGATATGGTAGGCTCACACTGATACACAACATTCACAGCTGTAGTTAGTACAGGTGAACTCATCCAACTTAATCAAATGTTGCAGAGCACACACACACACACACACACACACACACACACACACATACACACACATTGAAAGACAAACACATTTATGCAAAGGTAGCAAAAAGAACTCACACGCAGCTGTTCCTAAATCCTTCCCCCAGTCCAGACTCCAACATATCAAGCTACCCAATCCCACTCACCCTTCCCACGATATCCTCCTCTTTATCTTGCCATTTCTGTTGCTTGTTAATGTTTTTAGTTGATGTTGTTTACTTTGTTTTCATTTAACATCAATTCAATTAAAATTATCACACACACACACACACACACACACACACACACACACACACAAAATTATAACTAAAGGGATTTACAAGCAGATATTCCCCAGTTCTTCCTATATCCAGACCGTTACAAACCAGTAAAACATTTCTGCTTACTCATCCCCTCATATCCCACCCCTTCTCCATGTCTGACCACTTTTGATGTGTTTTTGTTGTTGTTGTTGTTGTTGTTGCTTTTTTGCTTTTTCATGTTGTTACTGTTGTTTTAATATCAATTCAGTTAAAATGTGTTGGACTTATCACACACTCATACACACACACCATTTTGATGCTGATCACTTACATGACTCTTGGCCACAGCCAAGAATGGCTTGCACATTGCTACTCTCTCCCAGCTGTATCTGTTTGAAATAAACAGATAAATAAATAAATTTGTATTCAAATCCAAAAGAAAATGAAAGGACTGAACAATTACTTAAAAAGCTGATGCCAACACTAGGTCATTAGACCTGAACGAGTTACTTTACACAACACAAAATGGGTATTCTTGTTCCTATGCCACCGTTTCACCATGTGAGCAAGAGTTACGTTTCTTAACTGAATTACCTGTGAGGTGGTTTCACTATGCCTATTGGTTACTTTGTGTATCTATCAACAAGACTACATTAAAATATGCTAAACTGTTTATCTTTTTTTTTTTCTGTCTCATCCTCTGTGCTACCTCAGTGGCTGTGCACCCACGCTGCTCATTCCCCACACTACGTCCACAACCACAGCCCAGCCTGCCACATCCCTAGCACCAGGAATCCACAGGGAGCAGTCAGTGTCAACTCACTGAGAGGCAACTCACCAGACAAGACACTGCACTGCTGCCGAAACACTTCGGTGGTGTTCAGCCACACCTGTTCTGATCCAACAGCTGGCCTGAGTGTGAGCTCTCCTTCTTGAGGGTGCCACCACATCCGTTCAACAGCAGCCCCTATGGACTCACTGATACCAGTGACCCCAATGGAATCAAAACAAAGCCACGGACATTGAGAGGACATCAAAACTGAGGTCACCATGAGAGCAGGGCATGAAGGGCCACAGAATTTGAGAATTTTTTTTATGGTTATCAATGAGAATGAATTATTTTTCGTCTAATATCATCAATGGTGAACAGACATTAAATAAAACCACTGAACTGAACTGAACTGCTCCATACTGATTATAAAAAATGCCGAGTTGTGGAGCCAATGTGAACAAGCATCCCTTCCAAGTGGGGGAGGGGGGGGGGGGGGGGGGGGGGGGGGGGGGGCACCAAGTCCAACCAATGAGAGTTCCATGAATTTGAACTGAAGATGACAACCCTAACAAACTAATCAAGAGCAAAGAAGTAGAGAGGAAATCAAAACTGAGAGCAGGGCATGAAGGGCTGCAGAGTTTGAGGCTGAACCAATCTCAGTGTAAACATGATAAAAAAGGTGGAATGTGGCCAGCTGGTGAACCTGTTCAAGTTTGGTATGGAACAATGGTGTGGATAAATGGCGTGGATCAATGGTGTGGATTGATGGTGTGGATCAATGTAATGGATCAATGGAATGGATCAGTGGTGTGGATAAATGGAATGGATCAATGAAATGGATCAATGGAATGTATCAGTGGTGTGGATCAATGGAATGGATCGATGGAATGGATCAATGGAATAGATCAGTGGTGTGGATCAATGGAATGGATCAATGAATGTTCAGTGGTGTGGATCAATGGAATGGATCAATGGAATGGATCAGTGGTGTGGATCAATGGAATGGATCAATGGAATGGACCAATGGAATGGATCAGTGGTGTGGATCAATGGAAAGGATCAATGGAATGGACCAATGGAATAGATCAGTGGTGTGGATCAATGGAATGGATCATGGAATGGATCAGTGGTGTGGATCAATGGAATGGATCAATGGAATGGATCAGTGGTGTAGATCAATGAAATAGATCAATGAAATGGATCAATGGAGTGGATCAGTGGTGTAGATCAATGGAATGGATCAATGGACTTGATCAGTGGTGTGGATCAATGGAATGGATCAATGGTGTGGATCAATGGAATGGATCAATGGAATGGATCAATGGTGTGGATCAATGAAATTTATCAATGGAATGGATCAATGGGGTTGATCAATGGAATGGATCAATGAAATGGATCAATGGAATGGATCAATGGAATGGATCAATGGAATGGATCAATGGAATTGATCAATGGTGTGGATCAATGGAATGGATCAATGAAATGGATCAATGGAATGGATCAATGAAATGGATCAATGGAATGAATCAATGGAATGGTTCAATGAAATGGATCAATGGAATGGATCAATGGAATGGATCAATGAAATGGATCAATGGAATGGATCAATGAAATGGATCAATGGAATGGATCAATTGAATGGATCAATGTAATGGATCAATAGAATGGATCAATGGTGTGGATCAATGAAATGGATCAATGGAATGGATCAATGGTGTGGATCAATGGAATGGATCAATGGAATGGATCAATGAAATGGATCAATGGAATGGATCAATGGAATGGATCAATGGTGTGGATCAATGGAATGGATCAATGGTGTGGATCAATGGAATGGATCAGTGGTGTGGGATCATGGAATGGAATGGATCAGTGGCATGGATCAATGGAATGGATCAATGATTGGATCAATGGTGTGGATCAATGGAATGGATCAATGGAATGGACCAATGGTGTGGATCAGTGGTGTGGATCAATGGGATGGATCAATGGAATGGATCAGTGGTGTGGATCAATGGAATGGATCAATGGAGTGGATCAATGGTGTGGATCAATGGAATGGATCAATGGAATGGATCGATGATGGAATGGATCGATGGAATCAACGGTGTGGATCAATGGAATGGATCAATGGTGTGGTGAATGGATCAATGGAATGGATCAGTGGGTGTGGATCAATGGAATGGATCAGTGGCATGGATCAATGAATGGATCAATGGATTGGATCAATGGTGTGGATCAATGGAATGGATCAATGGAATGGACCAATGGTGTGGATCAGTGGTGTGGATCAATGGAATGGATCAATGGAATGGATCAGTGGTGTGGATCAATGGAATGGATCAATGGAATGGATCAATGGTGTGGATCAATGGAAAGGATCAATGAAAATGATCAATGAAATGGATCAATGGTGTGGATCAGTGGTGTGGATCAATGGAGTGGATCAATGGAATGCATCAATGGTGTGGATCATTGGTGTGGGTCAATGGAATGGATCAATGGAGTGGATCAATGGAGTGGATCAATGGAATGGATCAATGGTGTGGATCATTGGTGTGGGTCAATGAATGGATCAATGGAGTGGATCAATGGAATGGATCAATAGTGTGGATCAATGGTGTGGATCAATGGAATGGATCAATGAAATGGAACAATGGTGTGGACCAGTCGTATGGATCAATGGAGTGGATCAATAGTGTTGGTCAATGGAGGGAATCAGTATGTAGGAAATCAATGGTGAGGATCAATTGTGTGGATAATGGGGAGGATCAATGGTGTGGGATCAATGTTTGGATCAATTCCGTGGATCAATGGCGATGATCTGTGGTGAGGATCTATGATGAGGATCAATTATGTGGATCAATGGTGAAGAACTGTGGTGAGGATCTACGATGAGGATCAATTGTGTGGATCAATGGTGAATATCTGTAGTGAGGATCAATGGTGAGGATTTGTGATAAGGATCAATGGTGTGGATCAATGGTGTGGATCTGTGGTGAGGATCTGTGGTGAGGATCAATGGTGAGGATCTGTGGTGAGGATCTGTGGTGAGGATTAAAGGTGAGGATCAATGGTGTGGATCAATGTAGAGGATCTGTGGTGAGGATCAATGGTGTGGATCAATGGTGAGGATCAATGGTGAGGATCTGTGGTGAGAATCAATGGTGTGGATCAATGGTGAGGATCAATGGTGAGGATCTGTGGTGGGGATCTGTGGTGAGGATCAATGAAGAGGGTCAAAGTGTGAGTCCATAATTTTTCTAGTCAGATAGTGCAGAAATTATTGAACCGATTTTCTTTACAACAAGAATTTGAAGAAATCTGGACAAGGGTCCTGATGACACACACTCTGTGCATGTTTCACACACTGAAGCTCAAGTTCACTCCTTTCATTTACAAAGTGCATATGAGATCCACGGCAAAACATAGTTTTTATGCCTTTGATCACTATTCTAGATTGTGGCTAGTGCCTTTAGTTTACAACAACAACAACAAAAAGTGAGCAGCGAAATCAGAAGCTTCTGTCATCAGACAAGAAGTTTCTGATGCTGTGATATATGAATGAGTGACCTAGCCAGCTACATCAATGCAAAGCCAACTGCAGCAACACTGAAAAATAGCTGTTTTGACAGGTTTGTCACACAGTATCTAATCAGTTTTGACTTGAAAGAAGGTGGAGTGAACAAAAGTTTGCCTGTTTCAATAAATTTTGTCACTTTCGAACATTTTGTTCTATTTGTGTGTTTAATCTTAATTTCTTCAGATTTTCAATCCTCGTAATGTTTATCAAAATACCCTTTTTTTTTTTTCTTTTTTTCAACCGTGTATTTCTGTTTAACTCATTTGATTACTTGTCATTTTCACTGAAAACAGACAGGCATTTGCACACTGACAGACAGTGCATTGATGATGAAAGAGGCAAACTCAACACTTTTTAACAGAAAACTCATTAAGCAGTTACCATACACTTTATCACAAGGAAAAGACAGCCAACAAATTGATGAGGTCTATTTCAGTATTAGTATTCTAACCCCTAATCTAATTCTTGCCACACACACACATACATGTTCCACTGACAAAATATTTGTCTGAGAGTTATATGAATGAAAAGAAATATAAGTATTGTTGCTTTGTTGAAAAAAATAATAGTTCAGATAGGCACAGATCGAAATATTAGAGTGGTACCTGCAGTATCCCCAAGTTTGTAAGAAAAATCTAAAGGAAATAAACACACAGTTTAACTTGCACACTGATCACTGCATAGGCAAGGTACCATCACTGCTGCACTAGATGCCACTATCATTTTTCCATAAGTCTAACCCCTGCAGCTTCTACACTGGCAGTGGCTTATTGCTGGATTTTTCCCGATTCTATTCTTAGCTTGCCATAACCCTTCTCCTGATCAGACAAACTGAGAACTAATGTTTACAGAAATCCACTCTGAATGATCTTCACAGAAAGAATGGCTGATACATGAGCAATATGCAAAATAAGTCTATTGTTCATGATGGCTGATTACCTTTTTTCCTTGATCAGTCCCTCACGTGCACCACATCATCAAACACAAATGCAAAAAAAAAGAAGCCAGGTCTACGGCGCCAGTTTCAAATCAAAGGCTCTCTATCTCGCTCTTGAAAAGCGCAACCATGTTACACCTCAAGTCAATGATCCAGCAGCTGAATATTCAGCACGGCAAACTCTCTAATGCAAAGAATACAGAAGTCCACAACTATCAAGTTTCAAAATGCCACAAACGTCAACAGCAGACAACACTGAAGAAACAGAGAGCATATGCGAAGAGCAGAGGTACAGGTAATCTGTGGACAACATGGTGAATGCCAAAAAAGAGTTCTTTAAACCTTCATCTCTGACACTGAAGACAAGTCCTTCAGTGGCCATAGTGCTGCCAAGAATAGCGAAGACAAACGCCCTGAATAGCTGCAGTTTTTCCCTTTCAGTGCAGTGTCACCCTGTGTGATTGCTTGCCAGATCATGAGAGTTATACCTCAGAATGACTAGTTTTGTTGACATTGTGTTTGCTATTTTCATAATCAGTTTTTCCCAGCTATTTCTCTTGCAGCTAATCAATTGTTTGCAACTTAGGTGTTGTTTTCTTTCATATCTCTTTTTTAAAAAAGGGCGAATGTAGGCTATCTAATAGTGAGGTAGCCTTGAAATTATGGTATTCGTTTTCATGCTTTTAAAATTTCCAAACTGAGATGAAAATACCCCAATAAACTGAAAACAGATAATGAAGGAATCTTTTAAGTATGAACAAGATCGGAAGCTCTGATGCACTACTTAAGGATGAATCCATTTAACTCTAGATCTGTGCAGATCTGTGATGCAGCTCAAGATCCCTAAGAGGATTCCAGATCTGCTCACCAAGGTCCTACAAAAGGTGCTGAACTGATTGTCATGAACACTGGTGCAAAGATAGACCCTTTAAATTTTGGCATGGATCTGGGGAGTAAATTTGGATCCTGGGATGAAATCTGGCATCTGTTCAACTTGGAGAGAGGAGGAGTGCACTCTCCAAGAACCCATCTGGTTGATGAGGTTGCTTCATTACAGGGACAGCAATCACCTTTCATATTTGTTATTAATTGCATGTGCCATGAACTACAAACATCCGTTTCATTGTATAGTTAGTTTTTTACCCACTGAATCAACCCTCATTTCAGAAGTGTGCCCCTCATTCTGCAGTATGAGAGTGCAGTGTGAGAACTACTTGTTATGCAGGAATTAAAACAAAGGACTTCCTTCAGGCTTAACACGTATCTCAGAACCTGTGATGATGACAATGGAAATGGAGCGGCCTTCCACTGACTCATCCCCCATGTGAGACGTGCAGGTGATGATGGGCTGAATCTTGACCACATACAGTTGGCCAGGCAAAAGCTTGTGGCAATGGTAACCATTGATCACAATGTCTTCTGCTTTCAGTGGCTTCTTGCTGCTCCACAACGGTTCCCGCTGCAATGGAATGTCAGTGAGTGTCAATCATATACACATATTCGTATCATGAATGAATGAATCGATGCAGTTGTGTCCATCTTTGTGTGTGTGTGTGTGTGTGTGTGTGTGTGTGTGTGTGTGTGTGTCTATGTGTCCATATTTAAGAGCTAGAAAACATCAATTTGTTTAAGCAGCTTCCCCCCTAAAGTAACAGAGCATCCTCAAAACATGCTCAACAGGAAGACAATACATTCTTGTAGAAAACCAGTTTGCAAAGAGCTAGGTCTTAATAACAGACTAAATAGTAAACGAGCACTTTCAACAGCACCATATCTTTTCCACCACTTAACTCACTTCATGATCATCTTCGGCGTAAAGATTTGTGGCAAGTCATGAGGAACAGTAACCCAGACAACAACCAAAGTCACTGAAGCACTCTATGCACACATAAGCAACCCAATACACTTGCCCTGCATAACTTCTCTGAAGACTTCTTCTAATCTCTGAATGACTGTGAGCATCAGCAGATCAAGACACAAGCATGAAGAGGCTAGTACTGCAGTTCAACCTGCTCCCGCGGTCAAGTAGCTTCCTAAAGATGTTTCCCCGTATCTATTTAGGATCATCTTGGAACATGCTGATAAATCTTCTTTTGATAGTATGGCAGTGGGAATCTTATTGTGCAGAATTATCTTAATATTGTTGGTACATGTATGATGCTGTCAAGAATAAGTTGTCAAGTTTCTTACACTTTTAGCTTAAGTATTCACAGAGAATTCACTGGGGTTTCAGCTTTCTTGAATACAAATTCTATCTTTCCTACAAAACAAGGACTGGTAAGCATAGGCGCAACTTTCCAACAACATCTGTCACTGTGAAGAATATAGTGGATTGCTTGCTTGAGTCTCTCCCATTCTCTTCAACATCTTCTCTGACATCTATTATCTTTGAAGGAGAATCTAGGAACTCCACCAGACTGAAGAAAACAACACCTATGGAAGCATGCATGCAGAGAGCAAAGCAAAATTCCAGTCAAAATTTCAAAATCACCACCAACAATTAACATCACGATGAAAGGTCAAACACTGAAAGAGGTAGACCGCTTGAAGTATCTTGGGTCCCTTCGAAGTATGAATAGCAACTCCATCCAGCAGGTGAAAAGGAAGCTGGGACTGGCTATGCCTACCATGACCAGACTCAGTCAGATTAATTTCAAAGCAAATGCAACATGTTATCAATGGTTTCTAACTGCAGCTAATCTGACCATTAAAGCATGTTTACTGTAATGGTTTTTTGTTTCAAATATTTAGTTTGAGGGAGGGGGGAGATGAGGGAGTGCTAATATTTCTTACTAGATTCTGTTCTTGGGCTATTTAGATTTTTCCTTTCTTGGTGCATCCCAGCCTCTTGCCAGTCAACCTTAGTTCTTATCTTCTTCTTTTTCCACTCCGCTACTTTATGAATCAAGGCTGCCTCTGTTCCTTTCTGTTGTATCTGGAAATTAAGAGAGTAACCTTTCTTTTCTCATGTTGCCTGATGGTGCATGATCATTGTTATATCCACATAAAATTCCATTTCCTTTTCATTTCATTTAGGTACATCAGTTTGTTCAAGTGATGAGACTGGCTGTCCATCCTTTGTCACAGTGTTGAAAAATACTCACAATTTTCCTGAACACCTCCATTACATTTAGTTACTGGAATTTGGTGTGAGACTGGCTGTCTATCATTTGTCAAGGTGTGTTGAAAAATACTCACACTTTTCCCTGAACACCTCCATTACATTTAGTTATTGAAATTTGGTGAGACTGGTTGTCTATCCTTTGTCATGGTTTATTGGAAAATAGTCACACTTTTCCTGAACACCTTCCAGAAATGGTACCCTTCACAAACAACTGATGATGGACTCTGTGGAGATCTCTGAGTAGACACTATGCATCTATCTCAGAATCCAAACACCACAAAGTTAGGGATGATGATGTTGATGATGTTGTATGAACATACACTTTCATTTATTTATGCAGATTATCACAGATTTGTTGTCAATTTGTTTTAGTTCACAAATGAGAGAGACAGATAGAGAGAGAAAGAGACAGACAGAGATACAGAGACAGAGACAGAGAGAGGATAACACACCAATCAAATAATAATGATGTTACAGACACTACAACATTTTGCAAATGACATGACCAGCAGTAATATCCAATCAAAGCCTGACTGAGTTCCCCTTAGTTCTCACAACTGACTCCCCTCCCCAGTGGGTGGATTTCTCCCTTAGAGCTTACATTAGTTCTGACTCCATTCGCTAGATATCCTTTGAATGAGACTATAAGCTGAGGTTCTGTGTGTGAAAACATGCATAGCAACATGTATCCATAATAAATCTCATCATCAACCTTCAGAAGAATAGGCAACACAGGCTAATGTAGATAGCATGCACACACTCACACTGCATGCATCCTGTGCACTGATAATGATCCCTGAGGGTAGGGCATGATGATTCTCCCAACCAGAGATAACACTGAGTGGTAGATGGAGTTCTTCCAACTGGATCATAATCCATATCAGTCATTTCCCATTGCAGGCTACATTGATATATGATCTCTCTGAGAAAGAGTTCAAAGAGACCTCCCCAGAAAGGCTCTAGCAGTGTTCCCTTAAGTTAGATTGTAACTGGACCAAACAAAACCTCATCCTTGTCTCTCTCACACTGGTCCCCCAGAAGACGTGGACGTTGTAGTGGAGGGTGGAGGAGGGGGGCAGCTGGCTGTTGGTGGGGGTCTCCAGCAGCATGTGGAGGGACAGCTCCTCCTTCAGGCGGTCCCCTGGGACAAAGCGGTGGTGTTCCCTGGCCTTGATGCCCTCCATATCTGAAACAGTTCATCAGGCCAGTTAAAGTGGAAGAGCATAGGACTCTGGTTGGTGAATATAGAACAGACAGCCAGAAAAAACAACAATCTGTATGTTCAGGTTACCTACAACCACTGTCACAAATTTGTTTTCTCAATCTCTTTATGCTTTTGAATCACCAAGGTCTTAACGACACAATAAAATCATTACTACTCTAGAACTGTTTAGATTCTCTGATGAGATTTTGGGTTTTGTCAAACGTGTAATTGACTACTGACCTTTCCTCAGTTAATTTTGGTGTATGTGCATCAAATGGGGAAATGGGAAAGAAATACAAATGGGAAAGAAATAAACAGCTGCATCATTTTAAACTTTGCAATTCCAATGATGTAGTTATCAGATACAACAGTGCTCTGGGTAATGGTCCTAGATGATTCGCATCATCAATGGCATATATACTCCTCCTCTGGACACTCTGGGTAAAATATGTGTACAGTTTATGGGTCACGGACAACCAACATTGTCAGAAGTGTGTAGTCAAAATCAATCCTAAGAAAAGGTTAATGCTACAGTTGTTCTTTTTCCCATTATTTTAGAAGCAGAACCATAATCCAAACACTACAACTTCCTAATAGTTTTATTTAAACAGAACAGAACTGTATGAAATAATACTTTTTTTTTCGCTTTGAAGCATATTCTGTTTTCTATTTAGTTGACAGCAGCTGGTGCCTGCTGAAACATTTTTCAAAATGTATATGAAAACAAATGAACTAGCAAAAAAAAAAAAAAAAAGCCTAAAAAATTCACTCTGGAAGTCTTTTTCCCAATATGACTCGTTGTCTTCTTCAGACCTTGGTCTGGACACATTTGCCAGCTTTAATGTGGCTGGAGCTGGTTTAGGATGGTGTGAACTGGACAGGAAAAGGTGGGGCGACAATGGGTAAGAAAGGAGTGGTGGGTTAACCTTCACAAGCCATTGCTCTTGACTACACAGTCTGAACATTGCAAGTATCCTGATACCTAAACATTTTTCACAGATTTTACCCCTGCATCTTTACTGGGTTTATCTCAATTCAGATGTTGTGGGCCATGGTAAACCCACCCTCGTCAAAGGATCCTCCAGAATTATCACTTTGATAGATGATGCAGGTCCACTCAGATGCATATGCAGTATGCTCCGGTATCCAATTAGCACTCTTTAAAGTATGAGTCCACTCAGACCTGTGCTTTAGCGAAAGTGTGTGTAATAATAATAATAATAATAACGTACATTTATAGAGCACCCTTTCTCACTAGAGCTCACAGCGCTTTTTACAATAATCAACTATAAACATGTAACACTCATTTACACAACGGGCTGCCTACCTGGGTAGTGCCGACTGAAGAGCTGCCAACTGGCGCTTCATTCAGTCGTTTCCCATGTCATCCAGTCAGTATCGTTCAATATCGATCACTCATTTTCCTTACTTCCTTCATTCTTTCCATTTCTCACTCAGGTGTGCGTGCTATGTGTAACATGTCATCCATACCAACGGCGAAACTGGCCTACTCTTCCGAATGTTGGTCATGGGATTTTACGTGTGTGCAAGATGTTATGCGTGCGTTCACACACGGAACCTCGGTTTATAGTCTCATTCGAAGGAGGACTGTGTGGGAAATGGAGTCAGAACCAATGTTAACTCCGAGGGGAAAAATCCTCCTGTACCGAAACGCCCCGGCGGAGAGGTTCGAACCTGCTACCCCAGGATCACCAAGATTGTGAGTCAGGCGCTCTACCAACTGAGCTATTCCGGCTCCAGTTCATTGGGAACACCTAAGGGCCGACTAGTAAGCAAAAGCCGCAGTTCAAATGAAGCAACTGATTGTTCTTTCTCTTCTGATGCACACAGACACCAGAATTTGCTGACGTCATTTACATTTCTGAAAGATAAATTTCATTGCAAAAGTTTCAATGATTACCAAAAGATGTGAACACTTTTTTGTGCGTCTCCATACAGGAGAAGGGAGGGGTGGGACTGATTTGAATGCTTTGACCCATACAAGCAAGACAGCAGTTCTCTGATATGCTAGGAATGAGGTAGTCAGGAAGGCAGTACTGAGAGCTTCCACCGCATAGAACTAGCTTCTAAATAAAGATTCCATCCTATTTCATCTCAGTGAACTTCTGGAAGTCCTTGACAGGATCAATGTATTGCATGCTTTCAGAGTAGGTAGAATCTCTCCCTACAGAATCGGTCAAAACTAAGGTGAAAGAGCAGATAAGAGGTGGTGACAGTACTGACTGAAGGTGGTGGACTGCAGACAATGGTGCAGGTGGAGCTTCTCTTTGTACAGACTGAAGGGCAGTTGAAGGAAGGCCGGCATCTGATCCTCGGCTGACGCCATCCGCTCCACTTTACTCACTAGATGTTTCATGCTGTCTCACAGAATGTTTTCCGATTCATATATTCAAGGCTGCCAGAGGCAAATCAAACAACTGTGTCAAATAAGATCCAACTCACACTGACACATCAGCGATCCTGACAAACTCTGTGTGTGTGTGTGTGGGTGTGGGTGTGGGTGTGGCTATGTGTGTGTGTGCGTGTGTGTGCGTGTGTGTGTGCGTGTGTGTGTGTGTGCGTGTGTGTGTGTGTGTTGCGTGTGTTTGTGTGAATGAGAGAGAGAGTGTGTGTGTGTGTGTATGTGTAAGTGTGTGTGTGTGTGTGTGTGTGTGTGTGTGTGTGTGTGTGTGTGTGTGTGTGTGTGTGGGTGTGTGTGGTGTGTGTGTGGGTGTGGGTGTGGGTGAGAGAGAGAGAGAGAGAGAGAGAGAGGCAGGAGGGAGAGACAGACAGACAGACAGAGAGAGAGGCTTGCTTTCAGCAAAGGAATGTCACAAGAGTAATCAGAGAACAAAAGCCCTTTGCTGACTTTTCCCATCAATCATACATTGAATTAGTTCTGTCTGCTGAAATTTCAGAAGTGTGAAGAAGACATATGCCACTGCCAGACTCCTGTCATCATTTTATTCTACTTTGCTCTTTACATAATTCATTCTGGTACACAGTGATTAAAGAATGCCAGTAACACAGCACAGAATTGGAACTTATATCATCACAACAGATTCTCCCGGTAAAATTCCAGCTGCACTCTCCATGGCATGATGCCACTTTTTTTTTCCTTTTCTTTTAATGAGTTCTGTTTGAAATTATGTCGAAAAAGATTTTTTTTTTTTTTTAGAATACATCCTGGCAAACCCCTTGTTACACATGGGTTTCAGACGAATGATTTCTCTTAGCACCCTCGGTCAGTTCCATTCACCCCCACCACCTCCTTTTCTTTCCCCCTCGATGCCCCACCCACATTCCCCTTTTCATCCCTTTGACATCTCCTCATCAGTTCCATTCACCCCATCACCCCCCCCCCCCCCCATCCCTCCCTCAATGCTCCACCTGCACTCCCCTTTTCCCCCTTGACATCTCCTACTTCCCATCTTTTGGTGCTCTTTCTTCCTACCCTTTTTCCAAATCCCTTGTCCCCCCCCCCCCCCCCCCCCCCCCCCCCCCCTCCCCCCCACACCAACTCTTCCGCACTGCCCAGAATGGTGTTCATATTAACTTCCTCTGCAGCACAGTAACCTGTCATCACAAACTTCAGTGGTCCTCACTCTCCACACTTTTACTCATCAACAGCAATAATTCCCACTGCTCTTCCTACCAATGTGGAGAATGTTACTATTTTTGGCGCTTGGGATGAAAAACAAATAGCTACCAATTTCAAGAAATTACTACATTTGGCAATTGGGATGAAAAAAAATGGCTACCAATTTGAAGATGTCACTATTTTTGGCGCTTGGGATGAAAAAAATGGCTATCAATTTGAAGATGTTACTATTCTTGGTGATTGGGATGAAAAAAAAAAACGGCTACCAATTTCAAGATGTTGCAATTTTTAACGCTTGAGATGAAAAAAAAAAAGGCTAGAAATTTGAAGATGGTACTATTTTTGGTGCTTGGGATGAAAAACAAATAGCTACCAGTTTGAAGATGTTTCTATTTTTGGTGCTTGGGAAGAAAAAAAAATAGCTACCAATTTAAAGATGTTACTATTTTTTGTGCTTGAGATGAAAAAAAGGCTACCAATTTGAAGATGTTACTATTCTTGGTGCTTGGGATGAAAAAAATTGCTACCAATTTGAAGACATTACTATTTTTGGCGCTTGGGATGAAAAAAAAAATGGCTACCAATTTGAAGATGTTACTATTTCTGGTGCTTGTGATGAAAAACAAATGGCTACCAATTTGATGATGTTACTATTTTTGGTGCTTGGGATGAAAAAAAAAGGCTACCAATTTGTAGATGTTACTATTTTTGGTGCTTGGGATGAAAAAAAAAAGGCTACCAATTTGAATGTTACTATTTTTGGTGCTTGGGATGGAAAAAAAATGGCAGAACACAATCACAACAAATTTCCCTTTTTGATCTTAAACCGTAAAAGATTGTACATACCTTGTTTGTCTTTTAGGACTTTACACAAAAAGAAGATGACCTGGGAACAAAATTTTTTTTAAACTTTACGCTTTGTTTTTCCATCGTTGACCCTTTTTTTATTCAATATGTGTTTCTCCTCTGCTGATGACATATTTTTAATTCAATCCTTCAACCAAAAGCAACATGGCTCTGAGGCATTCTCATACTTTATGGCAACATTCTGAAACTCACTCCCTTTTAAATTATATCATGCCGCTTCCTCCTCCTTTTTTCAGTTGGCACTGAAAACTTGTCTCTTTGAAAGACAGTTACTGTGTACAACCTGAAAAGGAGGCAAAGTGTTCAAGGCTATTATGTAACAGACTGCCATCTAGGGAGATAACTTCATACAATTTGTCAGAGACAATTTCCTCAACTGTACGAGTCTTAACACTTGTATTGTACAGAATAGGTGAAAATGTTCAAAAGGAACATTTACTACTTGGCCTCATGATATATAGTCTTTCAAATAGTATATTGGAAATATGCATGTCTTGTAAGAAAAAAAAAAAGTAGTAATCATTTACTATTTTCTCCATAAAACTTTCATTGCCCTCTTGTGGTCTTTGCTGTTATGGGCCATGATTGTTAAAGATACATCTGATAAGTTCCAAACATCTATACCCTTGCAAAATTTAATGTTCATGAACCTTGTATCTTTGCAGTTACAGTTTACAACAACCCCCCCCCCCCCCCTCCCCAAACACACACACACACACAAATGCACACACAGAAGACCAAAATAGTGTTTTGTTCTGCACTCACATATTTCTACTTTTTTTGTGCACACACACATGCATGTATGGATGCGCAGACCAGTACACATGCACACATGCACAGACATGCATGCACATACCCAGGCACTCACGCACATTGTCTCAGTATATTCTGATGTATATACACACACAGCTCAACACTTCTCTTACACCATCATAACAAAGCACACAATCATACAGATTCACAAACGCATGCCGTGCTCTCCAACATATCACCAGATATCAACTCTTAGGGGAAAGGTGTTACTTTGAAGACCATGTCCAAAACAATATCATTATGTCAACTTACTGTTTACATACATGAGCCCAAACCATAAAAATTGCTGCTTATTACTTATGCTCTTTTCTTGTGTGCAAGTGCACTGTACAAATGTTATGCTGTGTGTGTGTGTGTGTGTGTGTGTGTGTGTGTGTGTGTGTGTGTGTGTGTGTGTTATAACAGACACTATATTGTCCTCATCATTAAAAGTTGGCATACTTGTTTTGCCAAATTCCACAACTTTCCTTGCTGCTGTTGGCAGGGAATGCCATCAGAAACCTGTTGCATCAGCTACTAAAAGCACTGAAAATTAAGTATGCTCAATACATCCATCACCCAACCTCTCTTCAAGAATTCCACCTTGCCTCTACGTGCAAATTGAGTTTTTGTCAATTGATCTGTGTCCCTTCCTCATCACTGTTTTCTTTTTCTTTGTTTGTTTAGTCCTGGGTGTGTACTCTGTTCATCAGTGTACATGATTTAGAAATGAACGTGAATCCTGTATAGGTGTGTAACGGGTTGTCCTGACCACCTGCTCTGTAGTCTACCTTGCTCTGCCTGACCATGGGACACATGCCAGACCAATAAAAGAATGAAAGAAAGAGTGTTTAAAAAAAAAAAAAAAAAAAACCCTTCACCATGCACGTTCACCGTGCCATCTACAACAACAATACACATAAAAGGATAGCACGTGGACAATTTTCGCTGGTAATACACATTTTCACATGCACACGAGCTTACATGCTCTCTCTCTCTCTCTCTCTCACACACACACACATACACACACACAGAGAGGAACACAATGAAGTAAGCATGTAAATGAAATGCTGAGAAAGAATGAGACAAAGAGATAGATCCTATCAAGCAGCTGAAGAGACAGACAGAAATGACAAAGACAAAATGAGAAAAAAATGACACAGAGGTAGACCAAGCAGAAAGACAAAGACACTGGGAGAAACCGGAACTAAGAGAGAGACTAGAAAAAAAAACAACATCATTCCCCCCACATACCCACCCCACCCCCTACCTACCCCCACACCCCCAATCACACTCCAGAACACTCAAAACAGTTTCCAATCTCAGTAACTCCCCATCCTCTGCACTGCTGAGACTGAACCTGTTCAGCTGTCCTCTCTTCCATGACCCCTCCTGTCAGTGTCAACCTCATAAGTCTCCCCACCACCCCTAGGGCACGCTAAACATCTGCCCCATCTCCACATGTTGTGGGTGACCCAGCCAGGGCCTCCTTTGCGGCCAGATCCGGCCGGTGATAAAGTGGACAGAAAAGGCCACTAAAGGAGAACAGACTGCCGCTGCTGGGTGGCCCTGCAGCCAGGACCCCACTTGTTATAATGAAAAGACTCCCCACCATCAATATCATTTTCAGGTCTGCATCCCAGACTTCAAGTTGTTCAGAGGGAAGAGGGGAGGTAAATAGGACCAAGGGGAGTAATAAAAATCTCTCCTTCCTGCCTGGCATCAGACAGGTTGTCTGCCCGGTGAGTGGATCCATTGATTTTTTTTTTTTTTTTTTTTTTTGTAATTAAATTATCTATCTGACCCTCTTGGGAGGCATTTTATTCCATAACATACATAAAGAAGACAACAAGTGTTATCAGAACTTAAACTCCATCAGTAAGCATGAAGCTTCAGCCTTTCAACCCGATGTACTTGCTTTACAGGTTCATTAAAAGTACAATTCTAGAATCAGGTTCACATTTTCACAACTTCAATGGCAAAACAAAAAACATAACCATAACTGCACATATAAATGTTATCCCCTCAATACAGCCATGCTTTCTTATGAATCCTTCTTTTCTTTTTTTTTTCTTTCTTTTCTATTTTAAGAGTAAATCAAACACAGAAACTGACTCTACACACTACACACACACACACACACACACACACACACACACACACACACACACACACACACACTGCACACTTTCACCAACCTGTACAAAAAAAAAATAGGTGTCTCTGATGTTGAACTCGTCTCAAGGCACATACTAAAATGTCCACAAACTAGGGCCAAGTGTTGATGACTTAGCCATGGGCCAAATCATAGACTTACCTGCCCACAAATTGTGGATAGGCATTGAACTCAGGGCAGATCATCTGCTTATCCGATCGCAAACCGGTAGGTGATGAACTAGTCATAGGCTAACCTGACCATAAACTAGGAGTAAGCGTTGAACTCCAGGCAGACCATCCTATAAGCTGCCCACAGTCTTGGAATAGGAGCTGATGAACTGATATCAGGACAGATCATCTTCTAACCTGTCCACAGACAGTGGATTTAATAAATTGGTCTGAGGGCAGATCATCTTCTAACCTGTCCACAAATAGACAGTGGATTTAATGAACTGGTCTGAGGGCAGACCATCTTCTAACCTGTCCACAAACTGGGGGTAGGAGTTGATGAACTGGTCTTGGGGCAGGTCCTGAACAGCAGAGATGCATTCATCAGACAGCTGGCACATGTCTGACAGCACTGCATTGTGATCCTGCTGTAGCTGATTAAGGCCTTCCAGTGATTTGCTCACCTCCTGTTATGACAGAACTGAAATCAGTTACTGTCACACTATGAAAATGGCAGAGGTTTTTCAGTTACAGCACAGTGCCAATCAGTTCAAAATTCATTGTTATACTTTATATGCGTATGTATCATCATGCCAGGGAATTTCTAGGATCAAATCACTTTTCCATCTTGCCTACCTGCTCAGTGCAGGAACAAATTATGTCATCACCTTATTACAGAGTTTTACCTTCACTGATTGATAATTTGA
>JADBJO010000008.1:202500-217500 GCA_016801955.1 Conus betulinus
CCTATACCTTTGGCACCTTTCTGCTCCACTCCCTCTCCTCTCCGAGTCCCTGTCAGTTGTTGTGTGTGTGAGTGTGTGTGTGTGTGTGTGTGTGTGTGTGTGTGTGTGTGTGTGTGTGTGTGTGTGTGTGTGTGTATGTGTGTGTGTGTGTGTGTGCGCGCGCACATGCACGTGCATACATGTGTGTGTGTGTGTGTGAGTGTGCATGTGAACGTGTGTGTGTGTGTGTGTGTGTGTTTCACATCATCACACATACTGACTGACTGAAACCAATTTATTGTCAGATTAACTCAAAGTTGTACTGACATTTAAGAAAACATTATGAACAGAATACCAACGTTTTTTCATTCAAAGCAAAGAAGCATAATCAACACACCAAAATACGCGCGCACAAGTACACATACACACACAAGCGCACACACATGCGCGCGTGCGTACTCACGCACATACACATACACATACGGTTTGATAAAAAAAAAAATCAAGGGTACATTTCATCTCCCTCAGCCTGCTCTGCATGTTAATGATAAAATTTATAGAACTTAACAATGCATGAACTCTGTTTCGCACTTAAACGTGTAAAACCGGGTAAGATATCCACTGGTTCGGATCCTATTTCCTATAACATGATTAGCATTTTCCTGAGAGTCTGTTATCAAAGTTGTTGGAGTTCTTTCAGATTTGCTGGAATACTGGAATGCTCCCTACAGATTGGAAAAAAGCTACTGTCATCCCAATCCTTAAACAAGGAAAACCTAAAACTCTTCCCTCTAGTTTTCGACCTATTTCTTTAACACCTCACATTGGAAAACTTTTTGAAAGAATCATGAAAAACAGAATAGAACATTTCTTGAAAAAAATGGAGTCTTGCCTTTATTCCAGCTGGTTTTAGGAAAGGTAGAGGAGTCACAGACCACATTGTCCACTTATCCTCAAATGTGAAAAAAGCTCTTGCCAAGCGTTATTCGACCCTTGCAACGTTCTTTGATGTTCATAGAGCCTACGATTCAGTATGGCATTCTAAATTGTTGTTCAAAGCACATGAAGTAGGAAGTAGGAATACGAGGTTGTTTTTTTCCAATTTCTAAAAGCTTTCTTATCGGACAGAACTATCCAAGTCAATCTACATGGAGCTTTATCAACTTCTAAGACTATAACATGGGTGTTCCCCAGGAAGTGTAATCGCTCCAACACTTTTCTCGCTAATGCTTTACGATATTAAACAGGTTAATACAAAAGGTGCCACATTAGCTCTATATGCAGATGATATTGCTCTGTGGAGAAATGTAAACTGCAATTTTTCCAAACAACAAACCAAAAGAAAGAAAATCATTGAACAGTATCAGGAAATAGTTGACAATATTTTTCATTACATGAAATCAAATGGGTTTGGTTTATCTGCTCACAAAACTGTCTTTGTTGTCTTTACAAAGAAAACAATTGCGTTTGAAGGCAGGCAGAAGCTATCTCTATAAGGGTTGATAATAATTTGATATACCCAAGCAAACAAGTTAAGTTTTCTCGGAGTAATCTCCACTATAAACTTTTTTGGAGTAAACATATAAATTTCCTTGTAGAAAAGGCTAGGAAAAAAAAATTGGTTTATTACGTGTTCTTTCTGCCATACCTCTGATTAACTGGGGATCTAATCTCGTCTATGTCGCCTCAGGGTTAGTTCGTTCATTCTGTCATATGGCCAAGAAGTTTTTTTTTACAGCTGGAAAGACAGATTTACACAAGCTTACCAGTATTGACTCGTTAGCCTTTAAAATTGCATTAGGACTTCCCCGATGGGCTTCAATTGATTTGACGTACAAGGAGGCTGGTGTGTTTACCCTTAAATGAACACAGGCTAAGTTGCGCCTGTAATTTTACACAGTGGCTAGAACCATCCCAAATTCAGTAATGACTGAACTGGATGGCAGCACGTATATTTCAAGAGAGATCCGTAACAAATCGGTATACATGTCCCTAGGTGATTATGTTTCCCCATTGTTTCAGAACTGCAACCTGTCTCTTGATGGTATTGCCCAGGTTCCATGTTGTTCATACCCTTCGTGGTTGTCAGAGCAGGCTGAAATAATCTACTCTTACGGAGATTTAAATAAAAAAGATAATCCTCTGTTACTATCATCCTATGCCAAAGACTTGATAGACAGGAAATACGATTCCCATCTACACATTTTCACGGATGGTTCTGTTTTAGATTCTTCCGATGTTGGGGCTTTCCTTGTAATACCAGCGCTTAGCATCAGAAAGAAATTCCATATTACGAAAGGATGTCTATATTTACAGCAGAGTTATTTGCTATTTTGAAAGCACTAGATTTTATACTTGACATGCCCGTTATACATAGACAAATACTTATACTATCGGACTCAAAATCAGCGCTTACGGCTTTACATTGTCAATCAAACTAGTCGTTCAGACTTGGTGTGTGAGATCTTATTTCTCATTCATCAGTTAATAACCCGGGGTATCGATGTAACTCTGTTATGGGTTCCAGGGCACTCTAGTTTACGTGGCAATGATTTAGCTGACTTTTTTATGCTAAGGAAGCTGCAAGAAATAAATCTGATGTTTTGAATTGTGATATATCCTTCTTTCTTCATCTGAAGCTATCCACATTCTGACAAGTTCAATCTGGAACATAAGACAGATACAATATCTGGAAGATTCAGCTCGGAAGCACAGATGGGATATGACGAAACCAACAAGCAAATGCTGTAATCCTCCAGGGCCAATCCCAAATCGTAACCTTGTACATAGGCTGCGGGTTAATGGTTGGTTAGGTAGGTATTTAAAACCGGCACCTGCTTGTGCATGTGTGGTCAGACTCTCGATATCCCCTCATTTTTATTTGACTGTGTACTACAAAAAATCACTTTCAGCCTCTTCATGATAAGATGAAGTCCTTCAAGCTTCCGTTGACTTTGTCAAGTGTTTTTAATCCCAGTTATGAGAACGGCTGGAGCCTGGCAATGTTGGCTGTTACTCTTATTAAATCTCATCCACTTGGAAGATATTTTTAATTCTTCCACCGCCCCACCCTCTCCTCGATGCCTCCCTCCCCCCTAACAGGTTTTGTTTGTTTTTTTTTTTTTTTTTAGAACCAATTCGCGAATTTTTGAAACGTTAAAATCTTATTCAAGGCATATTCCATATCAGTATGGTTCGGCGTCTAATTTGCACGTAGAGCAAGGCTTTTCATCCCCCCCCCCCCCCCCCCCCCCCCCCCCCCCCCCCCAATCTTCCTCCCTCTTCTCCCTCCCCCCCCAATCCATATACACCCATAAGCTGTTCGACTCTTACGAGTAATATGTCAGCCAGTTCCATACTTTAATGACCCTTGACTACCATGTATTGGATATACATGTAGTCACACAGAATTGGTGTTTCTCTGAATTCCGGTATATATGGGCTCTCAGTGTGTGTGTGTGTGTGTGTGGTGTGTGTGTGTGTGCGCGCGTGTGTGTGTGTGTGTGTGTGTGTGTGTGTGTGTTGTGTTTATGTGTATGTAGAAATTATCTCCTCTATAGGCTTATTGCTTTGATGTTTGGACAAACGAACGATGAACGAAGTTTAATGCTGTTAGGCTGTAAAAGCCCCTTAAGCAAATCGGCGGGATGTACAATAACAAAACGCGACTCAATTTCGATTTTATTAACATGGAAACCACAGCAATATCCTGTTTTTTCACTTTACGTGATGAAATCATGAACGAGAAAATGTCACTGGTGTTCACTGTCAGTTCTGTAGACGACGGTCACCCCAGGTAAAACTGGATCAGTCCGTGGACAGCGTGCAGCACATGCTTGGGTCTCTCTGCATGCTTCGTGTTGCCGATGCGTCTTCCTTTCCAAATGCAGGACAATTTAAGACATTCCTCTTATGACATGTGTGTGTCTTTCTTCCTGGTTGTTAAACCAGAAAAAGCGATCGTCTTCCGAACACGGATCGCAGGAATATTCTTGAAGGTCGTCGTCTGATTCACACAGCAGCACACTTACATCATCCGTTTGATGGAACACATCCTTCCGAAATACTTTTTGTCTGTAGCTTGCTCCAAACTTGTGTCGATATCCGACTGGTGGATTTCTGGGCCCCCCTGCTGTTGCGCACCGACGGATCGGGGGGCGAGCACCGAAGCGTATCCCGAATGGGCGTGGATGTGTATGTGCGTGCGCGCGTGTGTGTGCGTGCATGCGTGTGTTTATGAGAGTGAATGCATGTGTGTACGAGTGCTCGAGTGTGTGTGTGTGTGTGTGTGTGTGTGTGTGTGTGTGTGTGTGTGTGAGTGTGCAAGTTTGAGTGTATGTGAGGGTGAGGGTATGTGTTCGTATTGATTGATGCGTGTATTTGTGTATTTATGTAAGTGGGTACTTTTGTGTGTGTGTGCGCGGGCACGCGCGTCCGTATGTGTATGTGTATGTGCGTGAGTACGCACGCGCGCATGTGTGTGCGCTTGTGTGTGTATGTGTGCGCGCGTATTTTGGTGCGTTAATTATGCTTCTTTGCTTTGAATGAAAAACGTTGGTATTCTGTTCATAATGTTTTCTTAAATGTCAGTACAACTTTGAGTTAATCTGACAATAAATTGGTTTCAGTCAGTCAGTCAGTGTGTGTGTGTGTGTGTGTACCACAGATAATGTATAGGTTTTAAAAATAAAAATCTGAAATTTTTTTCCAGATAAGCACAATCAATTTTTACTGTTCTTTGGCCCCCTGTGTTGCACAAAATTCACACACACACACACACACACACACACACACACACACACACACATGCGAGCGTGCGCACACACACACACACACACACACACACACACACACACACACACACATATGCACACACAGTCATCAGTTCTTGAATCTGAACAACAAATTGTCAATGAGTCAACCAATATATCTTTTAATCACTCAATCAATAGATATGTAGTCAGTATGCTTTAAGCATCAACACCAGAACATGAAAATATTCAACAACACATTCTGTACACTGTTATATTGTTTCCAGAAAGACTGATTCAAGGAACTGAATAACCAGAAATAACTGGAAGGAAAGAAGGCCAAACATCCTAGTTGGCATCCATTTACACACAATCAGCAAAACTATTTTGAATGAAATTACCAGCATCAACTGATCAAAAAAAAAAAATTATTTTCTATAGCCTGAATGGCCACAACAGTTATCTCAATGTAATGTTTTCAATGCAATTCAGTTAAAAAACATGGCCCCAACCAAAACTTTAAAAGTTAGAGATAGAGTATATACACCTTGTATCTGATTTAAGTGCAAAAAAATAAAAAAACAAAAAAGGTGAATAAAGATAAGATGCACACTCATTTACCCAGTGTCCCAAATGTCTAAAAATAAATGTCTATGCCCTTATAGTACATAATTATGCAGCACTGAATAAAGATGTTGATCAAAATATACATCAACACTGCAGAACTGAAATTTTCAAACAGTAAAAAATATCAAAAGGACAAGTACATGTGCATTCCCACATGCTGATAGTCACTCTAAAGATTAATGATCAAAACAGCTATTCTAACAAACAAAAAAAAAACAAAAACAAAAACAAAAAACAACAAAAACAAAAATTCTTCCTTCTCCTGAAAAGCAAATTATTCCTCTGAAGATGGAGAAGTCCTGCCTTGGTAGTAAAATGGCCAAAACAGTGGTGTTGAAGGATATTTTACATTCGGATGTGGAGAGGTACAGAAGGGAGGCAGTCTATGTACAGAGCTCACAAGCATTTTGAAAACAGGACTGCAGTCTTTACACACTATACCTTCCAATTTTCTGTAAAAAGCTGGGGGAGTGGGGGATGGATGTGGTGATGGGGGTGGGTGTTGATTGACTCTCACCCACATAATTCTTGTAAAAACTGAAGGAAAAGAGGGGAAGTTGGGGGGGGGGGGGGGGGGGGGGGGGGGGGGGGGGGAGTTGTTGTCAAAACTCTCTCTTCCAATTTCTTTTTTTAAAGTGAAGGTGGGGTGGGTGGGTGTGTTGGTAAGACTTTCATCATCAAAATTCTTAACATAGGAATGGAAAGGTGGGAGTCAGAGGGGATGGGATGGGGGGTGGGTTGAGGGTGGGAGGATGTCTCTTATCTCCCAAGTTGGGGGATGCATGCGAGGAAAACGACATACTATGCTATGTCACTTTTTTTTTTTTTCTTTTTTATATCCAGAGACACAAAAAAATGGTAATCTGATGCAGCCTGATCCCAAACAGATCTCACTATAATGCCATTCAGGAAAACATAATGTTATGAGATAAGTGTGGTAAAGAATCTTCCTTCCTTTTTTTGTCTCCTTTTCTTGCTTATTTGATGTCCTTTTGGCTCCAAATACACTAGGGAGGGGACCAAAAGTAGACCTGCTGCCCCCCTGCTTAAATTTCAGGGGGTGGGGGAGGGGAAGGGCGTGCATGAGTCTCCATCGGTGCCCCCTTAGTAAAAGTAGACCTGCTGCCCCCCTGCTTAAATTTCAGGGGTGGGGGAGGGGAAGGGCGTGCATGAGTCTCCATCGGTGCCCCCTTAGTACTGACGTCACCGTTACTTCATTGCTCTCTCATTACATAATAGATACCCAGTGACCAAACATTGGCTTGTGAGGGGACATAAGACAGGGGACTTGCAAATGTTCTAAAGGGGAATCCACACACATGCACACACAAGGATTTCAGTATTATCCACAAGCAACGACAGGCAAAGCTCTCAGGAACGTGTACACCTCTGTCAGCATCAACAGGTCCTGAGTCTTTTCTATGATCTGGATCTGCACCAGAGGTCAATGTCTTTGTTCTTGGGCCCAATCCCAACTTTCTGCCATGTTTTGTCAAAATCTTGCTTCATAGTTTTTGCATAGCCTTGCTTACAGACAGACAAACACACCAACAGATCCAGGTGAAACATAACCTTTCCCGCACAGGTAACAATATTTGCAGTTCAAATACCAGCGCATTTAAGTTCATCGCATATATTGAAATGAAGGCAATCATTAATTTCTTTATTTACCATGTTTTATCACTAATCAACTCTGCTTGATGTCTTTGGCACTTGTTGTGAAGAAAGCTGTCGTACTTAAAAACATCTCATCACTCCTTAAATTCATTACAACTAGATTTGACAAGTTCTTCGATTTAAAAAAAAAAAATACTGTGCCACCAGATTATATGTTCTTTGTGTCACTGGATCTTGTGACAAAGGTCGTTATATTGAATTGATGTCATTACTCCATGGGACCCGAATAGCTCAGTTGGTAGAGTGCCGGACTCATGATCCTGGGTTGCGGGTTCTGATTTCGGTACAGGAGGCTTTTTCCTCGGACTTAACATTGATTCTGACTCCATTCCTCATACAGTCCTTCAAATGAGACTATAAACAAAGGTTCCATGTGTGAACGCACGCACAACATCTTGCACACATGTAAAATCCCATCACCAACTTTCAGAAGAGAAGGCCAGCTTGGCCATTGGTATGGGTGACACATTACACATAGCATGCTCCTTCCCTGAAGATATCGAGTATGGCTGCCTTAATGGCGGGATAAAAAAACGGTCATATGCACAAAACTCCACTGCCTGTCTATACACAGAAAGAAAGAAAAAAGTCATTACTCCTTTACCTTTATCACAACTTGATCAGATTATATGATCTTTGTGTCATCAGCTCTTGCTGGATGGGAGTACAGCCTGTCATTCAAAAAATGATTCTGTCTCTCTGTGTCACTTCACTACAACTGGCTTCGGCTTTATCTTCCATGTTCTTTTAACACTGGCAGCTGTTGTAAGGTAAGTTTGTGTTACTGAAACGACTTCATCACTCCTTAAACCTCATGGCAACTGACTTAGGTTGCACTCTAATACATTCCATGCTCTTTTGTTTCTGACTGTTGTCAAGGCTAGCCTGACACTGCAATGATTTCATCACTCCCTGTGACTTTGTAATAAGTTTTAGTTCTTATCATTACAGCTCGACTGCCACTTCATTTTTTTTTTTAATTATTACAGCTCAGTTACCAGGGCCGCTTTCATTGCTCAATAACAAAAATTTGCTCCTGTAACATAAATATCCATATCCAGAAACTAACACAGGAAAAAAAGGTCACATCCTGACAAAAAAGGTTACATCCTGAAAAAGATGCCAACAAAAGCAATTAATGATAGTAAACTTTTCAACTTCCTCAGTCGGGTAAGCCTAGGTAATGCCAAGAAAGCGGGCCATTCTGAACTGCTTGTTCCCACGTTTTTAAAAACGCATGAAATTTCATGAAAAATTTTAAGTAAGACAAAATAATACATAAAATAAGCCTCAGGGGCAAATGCACACTGCAGAATAGACAGCTTAAGCCCATCCTGGACAGCATGTACAATTTTCTTATTACCATATCAGACAAAAAAATAGCATATCACAGGATCTCTTGAATGAGGCATGGAACAGTAAACAGTAAATAACAAACAAGTGAGGCAACACATGCTCTCACGATGAAATAATTACAAGCACACATGCTCTCACGATGAAATAATTACAGGCCAGTAACTCCAAACGAATGCTGCTTACAACACACAAATCGCCTAGCAGAAATGACGACACAGAGCACTCAGAACAAACAAGGAGGCATCACCAAAAAAAGAATACAGGGTATATGGGTAAGCTTGGAACATCCTTTTCTGGGGATGTCTCCTTGTTTGTTCTGCATACTCCATGTTTCATTTGGTGTCGTAAGCAGCATTTGTTTGGAGTTAAGGGCCTGTAATTATTTCATCATGGAAGCAAGAGTTACCTACTTGTTTGTTATCTAGCAAGTTATTTACGTAAAAAAAATAAAAAAGGATAATCAAGTTTTTAGAACAAACACAGGAGAATGATCCACAAAGGCAGATAGTTTTCAAAAAAAAAAAAAAAAAAAGGTAAAAGAAAAAAGAAAAGGCAGAGTGAAAGAAAGTGGCAGAAACGAGGAAATTACTAGCACAGAATTGCCAGGTGGGAGAACTGTTTGTGCTGAAAGTGCCCTCGTTAAAAGTGACCTTAACTGTATTTCATGTCCCTTGCATCACTGACTCCTTTTTTTAGTAAGGAAAGCCCGTTATTAACTTCATTTCATCACATCCTTTTAATTTCAGCGCAAGCCTGTATTCTTATGTTTCAAGTACTTTGTCACCACTTCCTGCTACATGGAAAGGGCTGTTATACTGAAATGATTTCCCATTATTCCCTAACATTAGGCGAGCAGCTTGAATGTTATCTATCAGTATTCAATGCATGTATGAATGTGTGTGTGATCATAACCGACAAACATGAAGAGGGCAGGAGAGGCATGAACAGAAAAAAAATGAAGAGGGGAGGGGATGGGGAAGTGGCACAAAGGGGGAATAGGTGTGTATTGAAAGCATAGTCCAATATCAGGAAAACATAACATCATAATTTAACAGTTTTGGGAAGTAGATATAATCAATAAAAAAGAAACACTTTCCGTCATCTCCTCTCCTCACCATGGAAGCATATGTATGCATCTATGCATGTATGTAAGTTCCTGAGTGTAAATGTGTTTGTGTAAGCCTTGTACATCCATCATTTTATTTTTTACAGGTGGAAGTGCATATTCTGTCTGAGTGCATGTGTACAGATGTGGGTGTCTAAATGTTTATGTGAGCAGAAATACACACATACCTCTAAAACATGAAACACACGGAAAAAATTTACTCATCAGTCTATTTAATACATTTTCAAAAGGATGAAGACAAGTTTTTGTCCTCTGTTATCGTTTACTTCAAGCACACATTTCACCGGTCACCAATGCATTCCATGATCTAGCATTAGCTTCAGATGATGTACAAACTGGAAGATCAGCTGAGCACTCCATCGATTAGTGGCAGCACCACCAACAACAAATGTCAACAGCGAAGCACCAGAACAAAGAACAGATGAACTCTTATCTGAAACCCATAACACACAAGCCAAGGCAAAATAAATGTTCTGGTCTCTCTCTCTTCTTATCTCTACAGGCCTCTGTGTGTGTATGTGTGTGTGTATGCGTTTGACAGAGCGAGAGTGTGTGTGTGTGTGTATGTGTGTGCGTGTGTGTTTGAAAGAGAAAGAGAGAGACAGAGAGAGAGAGAGAGAGAGAGTGTGTGTGTGTGTGTGCGTCCATTGTAAATCTAACATTAATCTGGGGGTGGGGGGAGGGGCAATCTCAGTGCTAGCATTCATAAACTTGGCAAGAACAATAAATATTGATTACACTTTTCCAACCATCACCTGCAAGATGTGTCACTGAACAACAATAATTCTGTGCTTTAAGTTTTTAACAGTATTTTCAGTATATCAGAACTGACATTTTCTTCTCATAAACTGCCAATCAGATACAGTTATTCGTTTACATTCTGGTAAAATGTATTAAATGACATAATGTGCAAAATAACTTTAACATACATGACACTACATGCTATCAAGATCTGACCATTTAAAGGGATTTCCAGCAAGCAGCAGAGCAGATATAAATACATGTGTTCCTAAACATAGAATTATGTAGGCCTCAAGTAGATGTATCTGGCCAAATACAGCTAAGTAAGACTGTACAAGTTTCTCACTTACAGTGAAGCAAACAAGTAAAGTACTAAAACAACCCATGAAATGGTCTTCCTAATTTCAACAATAACATATCTTTAGAAAGGCTTTACCTAAACATGGTAAATGTTGCATATCAGATCATCACAACGTTCCTCTACAGAAATCCCTTCCCCATGAATCTGTTGACACTGAACTCTCTTTGGACAAGCAGTTCCCAAACGCACGCATCAATGTGAAGGGAAACGCACACTGAGATAACCACATGATCAGGTGGGGTTAACAGGCTTGGCCACGATTAAACTCGTCAATAAACAAAACAGAAAGAGAACAATTGAATTGGGCTCTGCAGAATAAAAGCATGTGGCAATACATGTGTTCTCCAGGAGGACAGTGATCTCAATTTCAAATGGAAAACAGAAACAAGACAACAATAAAGTATAAAAAAAATAGAAAATTAAAATGTATCCTTGTCATATTTTTAACCTCCCACCCCTTCCCTACCTCAATTTCAATATAATGGCTAGAAAAAAGATCCCTTTCTCGCATCTCTTACTCTAAGAAAACTACATTTTATAATGAGCTGCATTGATAAAGACATTTATCTATGGCAACGTTAAGTGTGGATGTGTCCATCGAGCTTGCAAGACTCATGTTATTCCTGAACTCCTCCTCTGCTACAATCTGCAGTCTCAGCGGTCAAAGAGAACCACTCGAGACACCCTCAGACTGCTGTCCTCCATCAGCCTGGCCTCCTGAAACACACAACCCATCAGTCAGTGCTCAGAGCTGAACATCAACACTATAACATAACATTGAATAATGAAATGTGACATCACATGTGAAAATAATGGCCAATGGTCAATTTTCTTTTTTTTTTTTTCCCCAAAATAAAACACAGTTATGACTTTAATCAAGAAAGAGAGCTAAACTGAACTAAATGCAACAAAAGACATTTGAATCATCTTTATAGATTTCTGAGATGTGTTTACTTTTTATTTCAAAGATGACATTTTGATGACAGTTAATGTGCAGTGAATATGATTTAGTTTATACTTGAAGGGGGGACAGGCAACGTCATGCAATGGATTGTTAAACCCAAGCTGGTGACATGTTATTGGCTGTTCATGCAAAACTGAAAATCTATGTGGATTAAAAGAATGTCCACTGCATGAGTATGTGCACATTTACTGTTCATGTTTTCTTCTTTCTTTAAGATCCTTCATCAAAACGGTAGCCTTAAGGCTACTGCAGTAGAATGCCACAGTAGCTGCATGATACCACAACCATGCTGTGAATAAGTTTGTGTATGTGTTTCCTTTTTACGTTACCTTTCATATTTGATTTGTACATGGAATATATTTGTACTGAATCAACTTTAAGATGTTGTACATAATGATGGCAATTCATTTAGTGGTTTCAAGGTGACAGCCTCTTAAAATCAAGTACCTCAATATAACTCTGCCACACAGCTGGTTTTCAGCTGCCTGTAGTTGGGGGGAACCGACAATGCAAAAGTCTGCATGTGTGTGATTGGGTGGGGATGAGGGTAGAGAACAGCTGAAAAAAGGATGGAGGAATGCAATATGTTTGGGAGTATTCATAATGGGCACATTGAGCAGATGTGAGACAGGAAATGTGGAGGGAAGGAGGGAGGGTAGGTATGGGATGATGGGTGGAGATGTGTGTGTGTGTGTGTGTGTGTGTGTGTGTGTGTGTGTGTGTGTGTGTGTGTGTGTGCGTGTGTGTGTGTGTGTGTGTGTGTGCATGTGTATGGACAGAGAGACAGACAGACAGACAGACACACAAGAGAAAGAGAGAAATGTGTTTGTGTGTGGGCATGTGTAACTGACAATATTTTGACCTTTAGGGGAAGAGGTGTAGGCTGGAAGGGAACAGATCAAGAATGGTATTACTGAACTATGCCAGCACGTTATAATGCTTTGTTGCTAAAATGTTGAAGGTGGATGGCTGCAATGTTCTCTCTGGCAGGGGAGGTGATTGGGGAGTGATGGTATGGCCATATGGGATGGAACTGGATAGTGCAGCAGTGGACAGCGGGGCAACTGTGTAGAACTAATGTGGAGGGGAAACCCCATAGTCATCCTGGTGAATTCATGTAAAATGTTGACAGCCTGCCTAATTTTTAGGTGGCATTTGGCTTCACTTTCATCACCCCTGTGAAATGGAACCTTCCCTGCTGAATGCTGATGCGTAGCTGCATGAGGATGAGTCTGGATGTGGCTGCGTATGCAGTGTCCAGAACGAGGAGTGTGGGAATAAGGCTACATATGGAGCATGGAAAATGAGACAACATAAATAAGAAAAAAGAGGAAGAAAAATGTACTGCACCCTGTTAGGTTACACCACATAGTGTATAAACAGGCACTGAACAGTTCTGGATACTTCCTGATTAATTGCATGATAAACGCTTTTAGGTTTTGGCAAATGTTCACTATGATAACAACAATTATGTTACAGTGATGGTGTTGGTAAGATATTAACAGTATGAATCACATGATCAAAATAATACTTACGATGATATACATAATGTTAATGTCAACGACAGGATCAATATTCATGAATAAACTATGGTCTCTAATCAGACACTGCCCAACTATGTGCTGTTGACAATAATGGTCAATAATGAAGATGCCAATAATCTGAGGTCTGATAATGGTGGGTATAACAGCTGAACGCTGGTAGCACAGAACGCTCAGTCTGAAGGTCTTGGGCTCGACCCTAACAGAATCTGGTGGGTGAAGGGTGAAGCAGAGTTTCTCTGACCTCAAGGCTGACTCATGTGAGTCTGCCAGGGGCTGCACTCCCTACACATGTATATGGAACTGAGACAATCACACATCCACATGCATCCTATAGTCCCAGGTTAGGGTTCTGTGAGACATGGAAACAGGACAATATTCAATGTGTGATTCAGTAATACCTTGCCCAACATTCCCCGCTGCCCACTGAAATATCATGATAAACACTCAGAGAGTATAAACAAGAACACTGTTGTTTTATGTTTGTTAGTGAAACGCTGTGATGAACACTCACAGAACTACAGTAACAACGGTGTGTGTTCATGTGTTTGTCACTGACATGCTGTGAACACTCAGAGCACAACAGTAACAACACTGTTGTTTACGTGTTTGTCACTGAAATGCTGTGATGAGCACTCAGAAAACAGCAGCAGCTGTTGTTGTTATATGTTTGTTACTGAAACATGATAATGAACACTCGGAGAACAACAGCAATAACACTGTTGTTTTTATGTGTACGTCAAATCGACACTGCTTCCTGGGAAGATGTCGCCCTTGACAGAACACATTGGAAGTAACAGTGTACCCACGGCATAAAGACATTTGAGCACAACAGAGCAGCTGCCATCCAGGAAAAGAGGATCAGAGAGAAAACGGGGCCCATCCTTGGGGTCTCCATTCCATGCAGCGCGTCTGTCGAAGACTTTGTGCCTCAAGAATTGGTCTTCATTCCCGCATGAAGATCTATATCAGCAGAAGACCTGCCTGCCTATTCATCCATCGGACATGATGAGAGAATCCATCATCATCACTGAATTGCTGTGATGAACACCCAGATAATAACAATGTGTTTGTTGTGACACTGATACAGCCTAATCATGGGATCATATATGATGATGATCTGTCAATGCCCTCAAAGAAGCAGACTGTCAAGTATGATGATGATAATGATGATGATGCAATGATTAGAGGCGTGACTTGACATGACCTCAAAGCAGCAGACTATCAACTGTGATGATGATGATGATGATGATGATGCCAATAATGAGATTGACACCAAGTTCAAAGCAACAATGGGATAGGTAGCTTTTATAGATGTTCATGAAAGAATCAACAATCATAATGATACAACTGTCAAGAAAGGTGGTTTGACAATGACCTCAAAGCAGTGGTGAGCTAGGCAGCTCCTGTGAGAATTCATGATGGTGACGACAAAAAATCATGATGAGCCACTGTTAAGAGGCGTGACTTGACAATGAGGTACCTCAAAGCAGCAGTCGGACAGGTACCTCCTCTGCACACAGAGGGCACCTCCCACATCCTCAGCGGGCACTGGAAGCGCCCTATCTTCCAGCGCTGTAGGGACCACACACACTGTAGCATGCTCTGACAGGGATGGACTCCCATAAAGGAAATCTCTCTCCATGGCATACACAGGGGGTGAGATGAAGGGATCTATCACAGACTTGCTGGTAAAGTTCTTGTTCTGCTTGTTCTCTGCTCTGTTCCCTGGTCCTGTAGCTGCTGTTCTTGCTGCTCTCTTCCCGGAGTCTGTAACCGTTGATCTTGTGGCTCTGTTCCCTGGCTCTGTTGCTGTTGTTCTTGTTGCCTGCTGCCATGACGTTGATGCAGGACAAGTTGTTCCCCAGAGTCCTCAA
>JADBJO010000008.1:220000-247500 GCA_016801955.1 Conus betulinus
TGGAGGGGGGGGAGAGAGAGAGAGAGAGAGAGGGAGGGGCAAAAGTATGAGCATAGTCATATACTCTACTAGTGGATTTTTAGTGTGCTCGGGGATTGGGTAGGGTAAATGGAAAATTCAGAGTATGAGCATGCAAGGACATGTGTGGCATGCACGGACATGTGTGGCATGCAAGGACATGTGTGGCATGCAAGGACATTTGTGTGTGTGCATGCATGTGTATGTGTGTCTGTATGTGTGCATGAGTGGAGCATGTGTATACGGTCATAGTCTGAGTGAAGTTTACATAAACAGCATCAATCAAATTTTCTTTATTTCCAATATGTTACATAGCTGCTTTTAGTCTGTTTCAAAAAGGATCTCACTCATGTATTATACTTCATAGATTTGAAAACTATTTTTTTTCCAAAACTAGAAACACATCACAACCTGTGACGATGACAATAGAGATGACACGGCCTTCCACTGATTGATCCCCAAGGTGAGAGGTGCAGGTGATGACGGGGTGAATCTTGACATGTATATAAGTGCCGGGCAACAGCTTGTGGCCATGGTTACCATTGATGACAATGTCTACCGCCTTCAGTGGCTTCTTGCTGCTCCACACTGGCTTCTGCAGTGGAATGTCATTACATTATGTGAACATTTGTCTGGATATCTGTAGGCATTTGTTTTTGTTGTACATACGTTAGTTTGCCTGCATGTATGAATTTACCAATGTATGCTCCAATGTTTTTGTATTTCCTGCACACATAGTTCCAGATAGCATCAGACATACTGTATGCTGTAATGTAGTTCTTACTGTTCCTTACCAAGTTTAAAATGAATATAATAAACAGACACAGGTTTAAAATTCAGCTTACTCTCAGTCTAAGAGGACATGTTTACACTTAAGCCGGTCGTTCAGCTGTATTTTAGGGGAATAGCCCAAGAACTACTGTATCTTTTTGTTTTTGTTTGTTTTTTTTTTTTTTTCCCGTCACACATTTTATTCAAGCAACAGAAGAGATACATTTACGCAGAAAGAGGACAGTGTGCAGAGATTTTCATACATACATTAAACTGATACTGTATCAGTTTTTAACCATGCTTTAGTAGAAGTGTATGGGCTGAATTGGTCAAAAGACTGATCTGTGATGTGTTTGACCTTGGAAAGGATTTATGCTCTACATGGCACCTTTTTACTTTTCAAATGTGTTGGCTTTCCACACCTTTCGTATAATGTTGTTAATTGTTGGACTGATTGACTCTAGGCTGCTGATGTATTTTTTTTGCCCATTTGATTTCCTATGTTACGCTGAAGCAAAGGCTCAATTTGTGTTTAACTACTCTGCTGTAAAAACAAACTCAGACACAGTGAAGAACAACCCGACTGACAGGTGTGTATGGACAGAACTGAAAACCAGTGCACTTCCATTATTCTGCCCTCAACCATGAAAGTGAGTAAAATGCATGTGCCACTCCCTTCCACCCCTCCTCTCTTCTTATCCCCTACCCAAAAAGGTGACCTCACTTCAAGCCCTTTCCTCATTCACTGAACATGTCAGTCAATACAATAGGAATGTAGGTTTCTGGACTCTGGATTCAACATTCGAAAAGTAGTTAAGATCTCAGAATCCAAACTTACTGGAGAATATTTCAACAGGATCGCTCTGTCTTCATCAGCTCACTGGTGCTGTTGTGGCAGCGAGGCCTGGTGGGGCGATTGTTGTGTAGAGTGAACGGTTGTCAGGATCTGATTGTAGATAGGGGGAAGTTTGAAGCCTTGATCTCTGTTCAGGATAGGGCATCTGGTCTTGATTTCAATGGCTTCTTTAACTTTTCTTTTTGTGAGAAAGGGCTCTGTGGTTAAAATCTTGGTTTCTGCATGGATGTGGGACAACCCACGAGCTCCCTACCCTTCTTCTACAAGTACGGACAGTGTGAAAGTGGGGATCCCTTTCATTAAAGGAGTCTCAGAGTGTCTAGCCAGGACCTTCCAACAACATGGATGCAAAGTTTTCCACAAACCCACCAACTCCCTATGCCAGCAATTGACTCATGTCAAAGACAAAACAGATCCCCTCAAGTAGTGTGGTGTAGTGTACCAGGAAGGTTGTCAAGACTGTGCCCATACCTACATTGGTGAGACAGCAAGACCACTCACCACCCGCCTATAGGAACACCAAAACCGATATACTTCTGCCATACATGAGCACCTACAAAACCACAAGCCACAGTTTCAGCCCCCAAGAAACCAAGATCTTAACTACAGAGCCCTTTCTCACAAAAGAAAAGTTAAAGAAGCCATCGAAATCAAGACCAGATGCCCCAGCCTGAACAGGGATCAAGGCTTTGAACTTCCCCCTATCTACAATCAGATCCTGACAACCTTTTCATCCCCCACACACCAGTCACTCCACCAGGCCTCGCTGCCACCTGAGCAACAGCGTGCTGATGAAGACAGGGCAATCCACAAGGGCAATCCTGTCGAATATTCTCCGAGTAAGTTTTGATTCTGAGTCCTTCACTACTTTTCTATTGTCAATCAACTGTCAACAGACCTGGCTCAAAGTCAAAAAGAACCTTTAGAAACACCCACCTTGTGTGCAATCAGACCTATGACCGAACAGCTAGAAGCATACAGCCAGCTTTTGACCAGGACCAACAAAAACGGGGTGGGGGATCAAGCGCCAGTATGATTCCATTACATCACAGTTGGTTCCTACTGGTCATGTTCAGTTGATACAAAAATGAATCAGCTAGCTGCTGAACTGTACTGGAACAAGCCCTCTTTCTTTTGCTGAGAAATTCTCTTGTCAAAACTGGTACGCGTAAGATATGTACCAGGGCCTCTGACAATACGAAACTGCTGTGCTTTAGTGCAGTGACTGGTGTTTTGTTACCATCAAAACTGTTATTTCATCAGACCTTAGTGTAGTCAGGGTCAAATGCTACTAGCAGATGGATTATACCATTCATTTATCATCATCATTGGTAGCTGAGATGTCTATATCCTTGTCAATAATACATTTCCGTGATTTTCTTCCCATGTGACTAAAACACTATTTCTTTGATTATTTACCCTCTGTCAAACATTGGTCTACAACAGGAATATTACACAAAATAATAACTTTTTTTTTCAGTTCTTTGCACTGAGTCATGGAACACAAGTCAAGTAGAACAGGGTGAGAAAAGGGGAGGGAATGGGGCAGCATAAGTGTATATTTGTTCCTCTTTCAGGATCACACCAGAAATCAGTTATCTTTCATGAGCAAGTGAATACTGACTGTCCACTGTAAGAATTTGCTGGAATTGCATCTGCATGCCTCTCTCCTTGCCCAGATGTCTAACCAACCCTTCATCCCCTCAAATGATTCTTTTTTCAATCATTTTTGAGCTGAACAAGCAGTGCCCCTCTTGCTTTGGGGATTTATTTTTTTCTTATCAAGTTACCAGCATAGGATCAATTACAAAATGAACGTTATAAATCAGAAATAAACATACAATAAAAAGAGTTGATGTTCCATGTTATTGTATATATATACACATTACATTAAAAAAAAAAAAAAGATTGTGATAAACAACAAAAAAAGCTGTTCTTTTTACATTTTTCTAACAATGACCTTTTTCAAAACATTTTCTCAGTTTTACATGAACTTTTCTTCATTGAAATGAAGAAGGCCAGCCATGAATATGACCACCTATGGGCATTTATATTTAAAGAGTAGGCATTTTTTGTCCACTGTGGAAAAAAAAAATGGAGATTTAAATAAAATAAAGTAAGACTGAAGTCCCACAGGCTAATGGCCAGAGGTTCACAGTATCCAGGGCACAGCATTATGGAAGGCACATTGTGAACTTCAACTCCTAAATGAAATTCTCCATTTACTACATGTCTTTGGTTTCTTGCAATACCTAGAAATGGCATTTCCTATTTGTACATGCTAAGACGGCGATTCTAAAATGGATCGGACCTAAATCCCTTCCTGACCTTTTTCTGCTTGCTCCCACTGAAGATGTCGACGTTGTAGCGGAGGGTGGAGGAGGGGGGCAGCTGGCTGTTGGTGGGGGTCTCCAGCAGCATGTGGAGGGACAGCTCCTCCTTCAGGCGGTCCCTGGGGACAAAGCGGTGGTGTTCCCTGGCCTTGATGCCCTCCATATCTGAACAGTTTGTAGTCAGTAGGATCACATATGGTCAGGGTGAAATGAGAGACAAGACAGCCAGAAGACAAAAAAAAACAAAAGAAAAAAAGGAGTTTTAGCTCAACAAGAAAACTCTTGTTTATAAAGCACTTTTCAATATATATATATATATATATATATATAGATACTACAGACATCCCACTTTCCCATTTTCCGATGAACCTTTCAGGTCACAATACTGGTACAGACAGGATGAGAGGTATGTACCTGTGTCAACAGTGTACAGTGACTGAACATGGAGACAGTATATCACAACACTGGTACAGACAGGATGAGTGGTAAGTACCTGTCAACAGTGTACAGTGACTGAACATGGAGACAGGATCACAACACTGGTACAGACAGGATGAGTGGTATGTACCTGTGTCTGCAATACATAGTGACAAAACATGAAGTGACAGCCAACACAGTTGTTCTGAAAGGATGAGTGGTATGTACCTGTGTATGCAGTGTATAGTGACTAAACATGAAGTGACAGCCAACACACAGTTGTTCTGAAAGGATGAGTGGTATGTACCTGTGTAGGCAGTATATAGTGACTATACATGAAATGACAGCCAACACAGTTGTTCTGACAAGACACATATATATCTGCAGTTCATTGTCACTGAACATATAGTGAGGGTCAGTGATGTCTATTCTGACAAGATAAGCGGTATGCGCATGTGTCTACAGTGTTCACAGAGGACAGAGTGGGAGTCACCACAGTTGTTCACACAGGTTTAATGACATGTACGTGTGTTAGCAATATAAAGTGTGACTAAACGTGAAGTGAGCATCACCGAAATTGTTCACACAGGATTAGTGACATGTACCTGTGTTTGCAATTTAAAGTGTGGCTAAACATGGAGTGAGAGTCACCACAGTTGTTCACACAGGTGTAATGACATGTACATGCATTTGCAATATAAAGTGTGACTAAATATGGAGTGAGAGTCACCATAGTTGTTCACACAGGATTAGTGACATGTACCTGTTTTTGCAATATACAGTGTAACTAAACATGGGGTGAGAATCACCACAGTTGCTCAGATAATATGTGTGATGTACACCCAGAGCTGCCATGGCCTGAAAAGCACAAAGTGTAGTATTTTGGCATTTTAATTAAATGTAGCATTCCAAATTCATGAGTAGCACTTGTATGCCATGTGGCAAGTCTCTCATGCTGCTCTCACGAAGTGATAGCAGACAAAGAAGATGGAAAACTAGTTCATCATGATCTGGTTTTGAGCTACAATGAATCAAAATGGTTGACAATGAAACCATCAATAATGCAGCAAAATTGTGATCGTCTTTAGCGCTTCTTCTTCTGCTTTCTCTTCCTCTTCCAGTAAAACAAAGTGAAGAATCACTGAAAGTAATAATAACTGGTGATTCTTGAAAATGATGATGACAAATACTCAGGGAAGGAGACGACAGCAAAGGTGGACTACACCTACCCAGAACATGATGGCTTGCTTCTGGATAATACTCAAACAAATAAACTGAAGGGAAAACTATGAACAAAATCTGCATTCTCTAACACACAGATACATGCAGCATCCACCAAAACCCTAGTAAAACAACTGATTCTCTGTCGGCATAACATGATGTCAGACTAAGCGAATCATGCAGCACTATGATATAATACTTATGGCTACCGCATTATGCAGAACAAATAGCAAGATCCCAAACTAGGGCAATTAATCTAAACTTTGGGGTGTTTACATATAAGTCATTAAAACTACTGTCACACGTTTCCACAATCAAAGAAAACGAGCATAAAAATGGCCAATTCTACAGAGAGAAATGAAATAAAAATCAATGTAAATGAAAGTCATTTTTGTGCTGACACCTGTACAAAAGCAAATATTCACCTGGAGAGTTTAAAAATGTTCAGCTTTTTAGTCAACACATTCAAATCAAAAGTGATCAGCCAATCAGAGCAAAGGTAAAGGTCATGTACTCTAAAACTCGCCATCGCCTCTGTGCACCTCTTTTCTGTTCTTTTCCTTGTTTTTCATCAAGATCGAAAATTTGTCCTTGCTTACAGATTCTGTGTGGGACATGATTCTACTTGTTTTTCTTTTTTTTTTTTCTCTACTCTGAAATCACACAGCCAGAACATCTCGACATGCACATGAGTACACAACATGGCATAAACTGCTGAAGTGGAGAATGCATTGTTGTCCAAGTGATGCAACAAGTCCATCTGCATACTGCTTTGCTGCTAAACTCACTTGGTATGACCACAAAATGGCAGGGCCGAGAGTCCAAGAGCAAAATCCTGTTCTTGCACATGAGCAAATCTCCCAGCATGACAGCAGCTTTTCTGTCAAGCTGAGGACAACAGGTAACATCAAAAAGAAATATACAGAAAGAGAGGGGAAGAAAAAAGTGACAGTGCTGACGGACAACAGGTAACATCAAAAAGAAATATACAGAAAGAGAGGGGAGAAAAAAAAGTGACAGTACTGACTGAAGGCGGTGGACTGCAGACAATGGTGCAGGTGGAGCTTCTCTTTGTACAGACTGAAGGGCACTCGAAGGAAGGCCGGCATTTGATCCTTGGCCGACGCCATCCGCTCCACTTTGCTCTCCAGATGTTTCACACTGACAAACACACACATGGATTATCTTCTCACCATTATCATTATACATATAGACAGACAGACAGACAGACAGATATACATAGTGACGAACAATAAGTCGTCAACACTGCCCAGAGGCGTTTTTTTTTTTTTCTTTAATTCAAGCTTTCGTCTTTCAAAAGGCTTCTTCAGGAACCAATGGTACTTTCATCTCCTTGGCTGCAATGACATCAACACTGTTGACGTCACAGTAGACCTGCATCAGTTTAGAAAAGACGTCACATTATTTTCTTTTTTACTGTAGAGTTTCACCTTTCACTATACTCTGTAGAGTCCCATCTTTCATTATATCTTGTAGAGTACATCTTTCACTGTACCCTGTAGAGTCCATCCTTCACTGTACCCTGTAGAGTTTCACCTTTCACTGTACCCTGTAGAGTTCACCCTTCAATGTACCCTGTAGAGTGCACCTTTTACTGTAACCTGTAGAGAGTCCATCCTTCACTGCACCCTGTAGAGTTTTTACCTTTCACTGTACCCTGTAGAGTCCACCTTTCACTGTACCCTGTAGAGTCCATCCTTCACTGTACCCTGTAGAGTTTCATCTTTCACTGTACCCTGTAGAGTTTTACCTTTCACTGTACCCTGTAGAGTTTCACCTTTCACTGTACCCTGTAGAGTCCATCCTTCACTGTACCATGTAGAGTTTCATCTTTCACTGTACCCTGTAGAGTGCACCCTTCAATGTACCCTGTAGAGTGCACCTTTTACTGTGTACCTGTAGAGTCCATCCTTCACTGTACCCTGTAGAGTGTCACCGTCAACTGTACCCAGTAAAGTTCACTCTTCACTGTACCCTGTAGAGTCCACCTTTCACTGTACCCTGTCGAGTCCCAACTTCCACTGTACCCTGTAGAGTCCATCTTTCATGGTTCGCTGTACAGTCCACCTTTCACTTTACCCTGAAGAGTCCACCTTCAACTGCACACTGTAGAGTCCACCTCCCCTGTACCTGTAGAGTCCACCTTCAACTGTACCCTGTAGAGTCCACCTTCAACTGTACACTGTAGAGTCCACCTTCAACTGTACACTGTAGAGTCCACCTTCAACTGTACCCTATAGAGTCCACCTTCCTCTGTACCCTCTAGAGTCCACTTTTCATTGTACCCAGTAGAGTCCACCTTCCACCATACCCTGTAGAGAGTCCGCCTTTCACTGTACCCTGAAAAGTCTACCTTCCACTGTACCCTGAAGAGTCCACCTTCTACTGTACCCTGTACAGTCCACCTTTCACTGTAGTCCATCTTTCACTGTTCCCTGTAGAGTCCACCTTTCACTGTACCCTGTAGAGTCCACTTTCTACTGTACCTGTAGATACCATCTTTCACTGTACCCTGTAGAGTCCATGTTCCACTGTACCCTGTAGAGTCCACTTTCTACTGTACCTGTAGATTTCATCTTTCACTGTATCCTGTAGAGTCCACCTTCAACTGTACCCTGTAGAGTCCACCTTCTACTGTTACCTGTAGAGTCCACCTTTCCACTGTACACTGTAGAGTCCATCTTCAACTGTACCCTGTAGAGTCCACCTTCCTCTGTACCCTGTAGAGTCCACCTTCCACTGTACCCTGTAGAGTCCACCTTCCACCGTACCCTGTAGAGTCCACCTTTCACTGTACCCTGAAAAGTCCACCTTCCACTGTACCCTGAAGAGTCCACCTTCCACTGTACACTGTAGAGTCCACCTTTCACTGTAGTCCGTCTTTCATTGTTCCCTGTAGAGTCCACCTTTCACTGTACCCCTGTAGAGTCCACTTTTCACTGTGCCCTGTAGAGTCCACTTTCTACTGTACCTGTAGATTCCATCTTTTACTGCACCCTGTAGAGTCCACGTTCCACTGTACCCTGTACAGTCCATTTTCTACTGTACCTGTAGATTCCATCTTTCACCCTGTAGAGTCCACGTTCACTGTACCTGTATTCCCTGTAGTAGTCCCTGTAGTTCCACGTTCCACTGTACCCTGAGACCACCTTCCACTGTACCAACCTAATACAGAACCCTGTTTTTCATTCTGTGCATGCTGGTGAGTTCTGTACGGGAGTTAAGACCCTTAAAGGCAGTCCCCAAACTGGCCTGCCACTAAGTCTCCCTGTCTAGGACTCTACAGGCGACTGCCTTCGTGTGTGTGTGTGTGTGAGTGTGCGTGTGTGTGATTTGGTCTATGCCTGTTAAAAAGGCTGAGCTGAATGAGCATTAAGACTTGGGAAATTCACTTATCTTTAGTGTCTACACATCAAAGTTCAGTACTAAGCAATTCCCGATTACTTCAGGTCCTTGCTTATTTTTCTGAAAGAACTGCTAAAGCTACAATGATGACCAGATGTTGTTCATCTATCGAGTCCACAAGAACCACTTGAAGGGATCTTGGGTCTGTGTGTGTGTGTGTGTGTGTGTGTGTGTGTGTGTGGAGGGAGGGAGGGGGGGAGGTGAGATGATCTGTGGATATGCAGGTGGCAGCTGATCAAGCCAATGCATGCACGGAATGAATGTGTGGTGAAAGCCTGCACCCACAATCAAGAGCAGGTCTCCCATATTCCTTGTTCAAGCTGTCACCGTGCATTCTGTGATGACCAGATAATTAATTTAATTATAGTTATACAGCATTGATAGGTCGAAGAACCTGGTGTTAGGACAATACAGGAAGGGGGGGGGGGGGGGGGGTAATAGGAGTTGAAATGAACTACACAGAGGTACATGCCAATGGTTATACACAGAACATGAACATGATAAAAATAAAAAAAAAAAAAAACAATATTATTATTGTTGATAATACTTGTGCTTTTGCTGTAGGTATTACTATCACCATTACTGTCATTAATACTTGTAGTAACATGTGTCAGAATAACTGACTGATCTTATGATGGTAATGCTAAGAAGTAACTCCAGTGCAAGACAGGTAGCTCTCAAAGGTTCAAGCTAGCCTCAGTGCATCTCAAAAATGCCCATTGAAAAAAAAAAAAAAAAAAACGCAAGAGCATCAAGAGGAGTGGACAGGGGTGGAAAGTATATGGGACATAGCACTGAGGAGGGAAGGGCGGTGGGGAAAGAAAAGGATAAATCCGATATTCATATAGGGTGATAAGAGATTTTGAGAAGGGACGGATTTGTGACAGTGAGAAATTTTTCACTCAAAATTAAAGAATCCATGGAAATGAGAGATGATAAGACAGTTATGGTGTGAAGCAGACAAAATGATGATGAGAAAGACAGAGGACAGAAAACAGTGGGAGAAAGGCACATGGGGGGGGGGGGGGGGGGGGGGGGAAGAGACAAACAGACAAAATGGGAGGGGAGATGAAAAGAGAAAGGGAGGGAGGAAGAGAGAGAATGTTACGAGGGCAGGGGAGAAAGAGAGAGGCAAAAAGAGAGAGAGTAAGTGACAGAAAAGGTAAGGGTAAGGGAGTGAATGAGAGAGGGTAAGAGGGGGAGGAAAAGGGACCAATGGATAGAACTACAACATGAGGAACAGAAAAAGATAGAAACACAGTCTCTAATAAAAACACCCATACAGAACTGGGAACTGAACCCCACCCAAACATTCAGAGTTTTATGACCATTTGTACATTCTAACCTGTGGCCCAAGATCTTTTTCCTGCTACCTACTCATGACCCTCTCACAGTATCAACCCTCGTAAATCATGCTCAGTGCAATCACAGGTTTAAGCAGAGGTGGCAGGGTAAGATTCCTCCACAGCTTTCCCAGGCACAATAAATATCTGCACCGTCTCTTAGATGTCTGTGTGTGTGGCTCTCAAGGGCCTGCTTCACACAGCATTCTGACCAGTGACAGAGAGGACAGGAATGGCCACTAAAGGGGAACAGACTGCCCAAGGTGAATCGTCTAGCAACCAAGGCCCCTCTTAATGTAATGAAAAAAAATTTTCCACTACAGTGCCACCTCACTTCATCAACATCATTGTCAGATCCAAGCCCAGAGCTCAAGGAAAGGGAGGTAATAAGGACAAAGGGAGTAATGAAGCTCTCCTCTTGGCCTGACACCAGACAGGTTGTCTGCCCAGTTGAGTGGCTCCCTGGCTTTCAGTTGATTAAAGCATTATCTCACCCTGTCTTTATATCCTCCTGCCTCCTCATTCCTGCCAAGAGGAGAGTTTATTTCCCGGTATATGCTGACCTTCATGGCTCACTCCATTCTGTAGTGAAAGCAATGAAAAGAAAAGTAAATCCAGCTGGTTTTCACTCTACTGATTAATCAGAGCAAGCAGTGTAAGGGGGGGGGGGGGGGGGGGGGGGGGAGGGGGAAAGGTGGAGAGGGTGGTGGTACAAACAGGAAAATGGGGGGGGGGAGGTAGGTCAACAGCCACGTCCACATTCTTGCAAGACTAATCAGGAACAATGCTTCATTCTTTTGTCTACTTCTTGAAACACTGTCTTTTTCTCTTCAGCTGATTATTTTTATTTTTGACAATAGCACAGAAACATTTGGCTGATTTTCTGCCAAAGGTGAAGAAAATTCATCCCTGAATTTGAGTCTTTTCCATATCATATGACCATCTCATACAACTAATAGACCTATACAGTGTTAGATCCCAACAATAATGAAGAAAATAACCATGTCACTACTTCAATTTTTCATGTAATATCTAATGCATCACAGTCCCATCAGTCAAGACAGTAAATCTGTAATGTACTCCAATGCTACAGAATCAGACATAAAGCATGCATGCTCATTTCTGTACCGCCCATTGTCATGGCTTTTCCTTTTTTTTTTTCTGTTGATAGGTCCCAGAACAAAATGACAGATTTGAACATCTGGTTAAATTTTCTATGCCAGTATGATATGATTTTGATGGTGACCTGGCAGATTGTTACCAGAAGACATAAGCCATCCATTACATTCTTCATGCTGGCCTTCATGTGCTTTTGAGGAAATCTGCATATGACAAGAAAGGCATGACAGCTGAAAGCTGATGCTGAATGTCAGTATTTGTTGCCACGCTCTTTTGTTGTTGTTCAACAATTATAAACATTGTCTTTGAATTGGTAAAACAAGTTAAGTCACCAATACCAACTTGACATTAGTACTAGAAATCTCTGGGTGACTCTCTTTCAGAAAACACAGTTTCTTGATACACACATCTCATGTGGTTACTGTACTCACTTATCTTGTGTTTAACCACGACATCCTCTCTAAGTCATCTTTCACAAGATCAGTAAGGTTTGACTACATCTACTGCCCCTCCTTTCATCCTACACAATCCATGGTAGTCTTCCACAAGTAGCACATTTTCATAGGGTTCTTCCGCTCCTCCTTTTCCCCTTCATAAGCAAGGTAATCGGTCACATTTTTCATTGCTGTAAGTCTCCATACAGTGCATTTTCACCAGGTTAACAAAAAGGTTAGCAATAAGAAATCACAAAAAAGGAGTTAAAAACAGTTTATGTCAAAATGCATTCTAAAAACTTAAATGAAAAAAAAACCCCAACTGATCATTACTTAGATGTTTTTAGACTGTCGTTCACTCGCAGTCTAAGACTCTTTTTTCCTGAATTCAGTTTTTTGGGAAAGTTTTACCAATCTTATCAACAATCTTACAACAACAACAGCAAAAAGGAGAGAAGCATAATACTGGTCCACAAGGTAAACAGACCAACAATGGAAGGGATCGCTAGAGGTATTAATTTGTTATCAGGAAGCTAAAACATTCACCAAGTCTTCTTCTGTCCACAAACTGGAGGCTTATTGTGATGAACTGGTCTGAGAACAGAACATGACCTCATCTGTCTGCAAACTGGGGGTAGGAGCTGTGGAACTAGTTTCAGAACCAATCATCTGCTAGCCTGTTAGATGTAAATGAATTGGTCTGCAGGCAGATCATCTACTAACCTGTCCACAAACAGACAGTGGATTTAATGAACTGGTTTGAGGGTAGATCATCTACTAACCTGTCCACAAACAGACAGTGGATGTTAATGAACTGGTCTGAGGGTAGATCATCTACTAACCTGTCCACAAACAGACAGTGGATGTTAATGAACTGGTCTGAGGGTAGATCATCTACTAACCTGTCCACAAACAGACAGTGGATTTAATGAACTGGTTTGAGGGTAGATCATCTACTAGCCTGTCCACAAACAGACAGTGGATGTTAATGAACTGGTATGAGGGTAGATCATCTACTAACCTGTCCACAAACAGACAGTGGATGTTAATGAACTGGTCTGAGGGTAGATCATCTACTAACCTGTCCACAAACAGACAGTGGATGTTAATGAACTAGTCTGAGGGTAGATCATCTACTAACCTGTCCGCAGACAGATTGAATGAATTGGTCTGAGGGCAGACCATCTACTAACCTGTCCACAAACAGGGGGTAGGAGTTGATGAACTGGTCTCGGGGCAGGTTCTGAACAGCAGAGATGCATTCATCAGACAGCTGGCATGTATCTGACAGCACGGCATCGTGATCCTGCTGCAGCTGATTGAGACGCTCCAGTGACTTTTTCACTTCCTGTCATGATAACACAATTACAATCATCTACTTTCAGACTTTCAGACTGTAAAAAAAAAAAAAAAAAAAAAATCACCTGTGCTATCTACAACGGAAAAAAAGAAATAGCTCATGGTACTTAAACAGGAAAGGCAAATCAAGAGCACATCAATAATGCCAGACCATTGTGACCATTCACTATCAGAGTTTGATAGAATTGGAGGTTACAGCCAATGAATAACAAATCTTTTGTATGAAAGGTGCGACCGTTGTAAGTTCTAAAGCTGATCAACATTGACTTTACTTGCTAACAAATAGTGTCACAAATCATTCAAACATGCCTCATAAGATGACAAGGAAGTTAAATCAAACATAAGCTGCCTTTTCAGCCAGTAAAGTTGGTAATGCAACTTAGCCTACAATTTTAGTCAGCAAAAGCTGAATCAAGAGGACACAAGCTAGTTCTTAAGATTTGCAGAACTGAAAATAGCTCGCACACTTTCACTGTTGGCAAAGGTGATGAGTCCAGCAGCAGCTCAGTCCAAACCTTCTCTCCCTCCCCTCCTGCCCCCCTCCTCATGCTCCTTGGCCCAGCCATCTCCATCCCATCCCTTTCTCCTGCTTTGGAATATTTCAAATCCGGCACATCAGTGTGAAACCTGAACCCTCGCTGTTCACTAGCAGTAGATCATTTAATCTCTGATACCTCAAAGCAACCTGAACTTCTGTATTTTAGCTGCTGGAGGGGGAAATTTATATTATCCCCTTTTTTTTCTCTCTCAAGCATTTTAGTTTGTAAATTATTTCATATTACATTCTATGAATGATGTTGGGCCTAGCGCGCAATATAAAGTGCATGCTGAAGTTGTTTTTTTTATATCCTCTGTAACACAACTTTTAAGTGGTATTATGACATACTGCGCAGAAAGTTTGGAAAGATGGATAAAACCAGCAGTAGGACTCATATTTTTCTATTTCAAACACCCATGAATCAGCTTTCCAAATTCCATTCTCTCTTTTCACAATGGGAGATTTTTTTGCACTCACTGCAAAACAGTTTCAAATGATCATCATTCTTTCCAACATCATTCTCAAAGTCAATGGACATGACTGACAAACAAAAAAACAAACAAAAAATCATCATTAACAACATGGCAGAAGAGATCGAAATGAATACACTCTTACTAATGCCAATTATTTGTGTTGTTGGTGGTTTCTTTAGTATTGTTTGCTTACTTATTAAGCCACTAATTTTGTGTGTGCATGCATGTGTGTGCGTGCGTGCGCGCTTGCGTGCGTGTGTGTGTGTTTACTTACTCATGCCTACTGACTTAAAAAAAAAATTTTCACAGTCATTTCTTTTTGTCTCATTGTCTGCACCACTTCAGTACCACTACCCTCATGCTGCTCATTCTGCCTCCCCATACACACAACACACAGCCCTCCTCCCTTACCCCATCCCACCCCTCAGCTTGTCCCACCAACCCCAGCACCAGCAATTCACGGGGAACAGTCAATATCAAGTCATCATGAGGCAACTCACCAGAACAGACACTGAACTCTTTCTGACACTTTGTTCAGTTGTACCTGTTCTGATTCAACATATACAGGACACCACCAACTGAGTTTCCTATTGACAACAGCAACTGCTTAGTCGTAAAGCCCTCCAGAGGGCGCCACCATATACTTCCAATGACAAGCCTCATGAACTTGCCGATACTGGCAACCTCAAAATGAACTCATCAATGACGCAGACATGGAAAGAAAATCATGAGCGAATGAAGACAGAATTTGAGACTTTTTTTTCCTGCTGATCAACGAGGATGAAGATGACGAAACTGATGGTATGACGTTTTATTCCAGTTTGAAAGTGCATGACAGGACTGTACTCTATGCTTCCCCTTATACTACTACATCCCAGCATCAACCAGGCCCAGGTAATACAAATATCTGTGATGGTGTTAAGGAAACCTGAGCAACACTCTCAGAGTTGCATCCACTAAGTGGGATAAAACACAAGTGTGTGTGTCCTAGTCTTCCCCATAGAACCCATGGCAACTCTGGGTAGGAACCCACTGTAGCAGGAAAATCCCGCAAACAAATGAGTGTGATGGAATTTGAATCTATGACTTCTTAGCCATGAATCTGCAACGCTAATCACTATGCCACTGCAACTGTTTTTATGCCCATTTTTCTTTAATTTAATGATTGCAAAGTTTATTCACTGACCAAAATATCAATCAGCCAATTAATAGATAAATAGGTTAAATAATCAATTTCATTAGTAGATGTAACATTTTGCTTAATACTAGATTGATAATTCATCTATCATTCTAAATTGTGTACTTATACACATTTCACCTTGTTCACTTATATGAATTTCACTGTGTAAATAACAAAAGAAGGGGAGAAACTCGGAGAAAGGAAAATTTACAATTACATAGCATGTTGATGTTGCGACTACAGTACCTCATCCAGGTCAGCCAGCAGTTTCTGCTGCTGAGTCGTCAGCGTGTCAAGAAGAGAAGCAAACTCCTGTCGCATCAGCTCCTTCCGCTCCAGCCACTTCAACTGCAACAGAAATTCTTTATCAGACAAACCACAACTGAATGAATAGATAAATAAGTAAAAGTGCAACAGTCATCATAGGTTGAATACTTCGGGAACTATATATCATCATAGGATTTTTTCGCTCCCACCTTATTCCTACACAGAGGGTAGTGGAGGTTTTTTTTTCGTTTCCTTGTTTTTTGTTTCTTGTTGTGTTTTTTTCCCTCGGGCCTGGGATATCTTATAAAGGGAGACACAGAATGCAGCCTTGTCACAATAGTTCAGATCAGCATGCATTTCTATAGCATCATTATCACCATTCTCAGTGATCATAAAAAAAGGGGAGGTAGAGGGTAGGGGATGGGTGGGAGAATAAAGGGTGAGAGAAGTTTCAAATTCAGTGAACTTTCATGTCACAGAGTCATACACACACACACACACACACACACACACACACACACACACACACCACACACACACACTTTTTTCCCCAAGTTTTCATTACTGTGGACCAGCTGATCACACAGAGCCTTTTCAGGGCTGTCGCACTCACAGAAGAAAAAGCAACCATATCCCTAAACAAGTCTGAGTTTAGAAACTGCAAAAGGAAACATCTTGAAAAACATACAATTAGCATCCACTATGACAAACAAGCTAAGCTACTGACATCTTCAGGCACATAAATTCAAGCTGCATTGAGAGCATCAAGAATTCCCCTTGGTTTTTCAGTTCCAGATTTTCAACAAAAATGTTTAAAATAAAATTGAAAAAAATCGTAATAAAAAAAAAGAAAAAAAAAACAACAACACTTCAACTATACGAAAAAAAAAAAGCCATACGGAAAGACACCTTGTAGCAGATGACAGCTAGTATCCACTCTGGACAATGTGTACAATTTTCACTGGATAACAGCAGAGTTGATGAAAGTTACTGAGAATTCCAAGAAGGTAGGGGAACTTAGGACGTGTGTGTGTGTGTGTGTGTGTGTGTGTGTGTGTGTGTGTGTGTGTGTGTGTGTTGCAAAATGATTTGGCAATATAATGGAACAGCATTAAGTCATCAAAAAAAGCACACATTTCTAGTGTTTCATGACTGCCTGATTACACGGTGTCAGCAAGAACTATCCACCTGATTAAAAGACAAACATACTTCAATCTGAGTGCTCATGCTCTGGATGTCATCAGGCAGGTGGCTGATGGTCTCTGTTTTGGTCGTGACATCATCCAGTTTGTCTAAGAGCTTTTCCTGAAATCATAGAACAATATAAGCATAGTTTGTTTCAGGTAGCACCATCACTTATCCATCCCAAAGCACAATGCTTACCTGATGCATGAGCATTCAGGCTCAGATCTGGAGATAGGATGAGAGTGGAGAGAGAGGGATGAGGGGAGGGGTATTACAGTTCACATGAGTTCCTTAATTACTCCCCCCCCCCCCCCCCCCCCCCCCCCCCCTCCCTCTGTTGCCCCAACCACCTGAAAAGAAACAACAACAACAAAAGAAAAAAGAAAAGGAACCCAAAAGCACCCTTTAAGCATACTGCACAGAAGAAAGAAGAAAGATGTTAAATGATGGAATGTTCCACTAGCATTGATTGCAAAACAAACACCACCAATTTTTCCATGGTACTGCAGACACAGCCACCTTACTAATACTTATCTCTAATTCAGTAATGTAGATATACTAACTGTAAAACCTAACAGGAGATGAATATCAAGTATGCTAAGAAAAAAACTATCCACAATAGTAAACAGTAAGTAATAGCAGTAATAATACTGCTTATTTATAGCAATGCCAAAAAGCTAAGGCACTAATAATGTGACTAAACAGTAAACTAAGTAACCATAAATACACAGCAATATATAGCAACAATAATGGCAGTATAAGGCTGCCTACAAAATCATGGTTAAAAAAAATCACAAATGATAGTAATGGCACAGTCAATGTTTGGACGGTATCAAAGGTCTGACCAGAGTGTTGGGCTGTTTGCAGAGGGTCAGGCATCTGGTTAAGTTGGCGCCACTAGACCTTTCTTCTTAAATTCTCTCATCTTAGTCATAAATTCATTTATCCATCAGCCTTAAATCATGCTTTGTGTGGTCTCGAAACTTAGTGGATGTGGTGTAGCCTATACAGACTAATCAGCATGCAGTGCTTGCGATAGCTCCTTGATGAAACTGAAGCTGAAGCTCACAACTGTAAATATTAGCAGAAAAGGAAGCAAAGTGACCATAATTTATATTCAAAACTCTAAACTCTTTCGAGATGGAGCATTTTAAATCATCCATTTCCTCATCTTCATCCATTAGACAGCCATAGTCAATCTATTGATTACTGTACCATTTTATGGGTTGAGTACGTGGGATCATGAACAGGAAGGAAAAAGACCTAGATGACAATGACCGTTTTAAAAATATCACAGCATTTCAAGTGCTTATTATCACCACACTGCTACTTTGCACTTAGCTTTGCTAAAAAAAAAAAATAAAATCAGGTCTAATATTTTTTTTTCTTTTAATCCCTTGCAATGGGAATGAGGGTATCAAAGGGAGAGAAGTAAGACATCTACTTATTCATGATAGCTAGTCTGTCTAAGATTAAGATTAAGATTAAAATTATAGTCCCGTCAACAGCAGAGGTTATCTCAGGACTGTCACCACGTATATATGTTAAAAAAAGATTAAAAACAAAACCTCTCCCAACCCATTAAAAACAGATTAAAAGAACCAATCCTAGGATTAAAAACCAACACGTTGAAATAAGATAAGACAACGTTGCCCACAGCCCAGCCGACCGCAAAGGGCCACACCAGGGCCGCCACCATGTTAAAAGCTAGTCTGTCATCTTCTTGGACATGTGGCACTAGAGCTGAAAGAAGCCACGGATCTTTTTCATCTAATGCATTCAAATTCATGTTTTATCATCATTTCATTGTAATCAACATTATTATCATTAGTATCATAATTATCATTATTATTTCTTTAAAATGTCAACAAGTATTTAATAGCAGAGAGTATAAATGATCAACTAGTAATATGATTTGCTCTTTGAGTTTTAGCTCCTGGATGAAGTCCCACTGGTCTGACACCAGTGACGGTTCGCTCCTGTTACCAAACACATGTAGATGCTCCACTTAAACCATAATGTGATATGTCAATCATCGCAGGGGAATGGAACACTGGCATGAAAAGAACCGCAAAACATGGAAGTTTTGGAATACAGAGACATGCTATCAACTAATTGAGAGATACTGTCACTTTCTGGGACTGCTTCTTTTTATTAAATAAGGTCAACTCACGGTTGCGCTCTGGTGACCTACTCATTTTTGAGTGAACCAGTCTTTTAGGAAGAAGAGATGAACTTGGTTAAAATATCAACTTGTTTGTTTTGTTTGGCTTTTTAGAGTACACATCCCTAGAAAAAACTAACTGTTCTTGAGTCACTCGATAAAGTGCTGATGAACTGTTTAAAACTGAAAGTGTCTTAAGGTGTGGGGTCCTTGCTGCCCACTTAAAACATTAGGTTTGCAAACAACTGAATAAGAAGGATAAAGTTGTATGCTACACATAAAAGTCTACTCAACATTTACAAATAGAGAGAGAGAGAGAGAGAGAGAGAGAGAGAGAGAGAGAGGAGAGAGAGAGAGAGAGAGAGAGAGAGAGAATCAGAAACTCAGCGCCACCAAACAGTAAGCAGAGAGCAGAATCAAAACAGGAAGAACCTTTTCCAGTCCAACATGGCGAGTCAGCGACACCACACTGTGCAAGACATGCTTCTTCCTGTTCATCTCGCACTCGGCACACACTCGCACCCGACAATTCAGGCAATAAAATGACATCTTCTGCCCATCCTGTGGACATAGTTCCAGCTCCATGTCATAAACACACGCTCCTGCTTCCACCCGATGACACACGCCCCTCGTTGCGAGCTTCAACTTGCCGTGCGACTGAGCGCAACGATCGCAAAGTTGGACAAGCAGTCGTCACAGTGATGTTTCGCTTCCTCACCCTCCTCACACAATTCGCAGACGATAAACTCTGAAGAGTCAATGGTGTCTGAGCCTTGATGGCACGCCATAGCGTTAGCCATAGCAGGAACTATCACCGGTTGACCGTTGATTGCGGTGTGAATCGGAAACCGAAAGTGATGGCGACTCCGGTTGTCGAGCAAACAGAGTAATTTCCCTTGTGTCGCTGACGGTGAACAATGATTTTACTCCACCAACTAAACATGTCCCATAGTCAAGTCTGTCAATACTTATAACTACTTGCCTCAGTTCTAGGCTGTGGTACTTCGAAGCAGGGGGGGGGGGGGGGGGGGGGGGGGTCGAGACGGGAATCACATAACTCTGTTCGATGTCAACAACTGAAGTTCCCTGAAGCGTTTTTCGCAGCAGTCTACAACCATGTATCTAAGAGAAGCCTAAGATCCGTCCTCATTGCTGAGATGCTGTAGTGGTGGGATAGGGAAGGAGGTTCTTAGGGAAAGGGTGGGACTGAGTATGGGGACGTGAGTCCAATGATCGACGAAAATACCATGGTGCGTGTGTGTGTGTGTGTGTGTGTGTGTGGGGGGGGGGGGGGGGGGGGGGGGGGGGGGGGGGGGGAGGTGGAGGGGGAGGGGCATGGCAAGAGACAGGTTGGGAGATAGGGAGAAGGAGGTGAATGATCAACCATCCTCTCAAAACAAATGACTGTACAGGCTGAATAATATTGCTCTGCTGAATTATTTCTTTGTTTTTGTTGTTGCTTTTCATGTCTCATAATTTTTTTCTCTTTTTTAATCGACCGTGGGAACAGCGTGTCAGGCAGGCCAGGACACCAATTAAATCGAGGAACAGAATGCCCAGTCATGGCGGAGTTGGTCTTGCCTAATACTTGTTCAAGGCAGACTAGTCTTCCACCATTGTGTGTCCAAAAAATTCTTTTCTTTTCGCTTATGTCCAGAAAGAGAATTATGTCAGCTGTTTCTTTAATCACACAAATACGAACAGACTGAACACTGAATACATACAGATGTCCGCCAATAAACATATTCATCAAACAATAAACATATTCATCAAACATGAATAACAAAAACATCGCAGAAGAACATTTAAATACACATCATCATTTAAGTAATAATATGTACGGCTCCTGAGATTACTACCATTAACAATAGAATCAAAAGTTAAAAAAAAAAGAAAGAAAGAAGAAAGAAAGAACAACAATAATAATTTGTTATTGTTGTTGTTGTTGTTGGCAATGCAGTCCCGGAGGACAATGCTTGAAGCGCCAAGTGATGTTTCTCCTAGGGTTGTGAACAGCGCCTGGTGTGGCTGTGCATCCCAATTCTGGAGTGACAGTCTCTGTTGCAGTTGGCGCAGACGAAGCAGGACGACTGGGAAAAAGCAGAGGCTGGTCGCTGTTTGCGAGTATATTGTGCATTCAGTAATATTGCCCTCTACTCTCACACACACACACGCGCGCGCGCGCGCGCGCGCGCGCGCGCGCGCGCACGCACGCACACACATGAGAGAGAGAGAGAGGGAGAGAGAGAGAGAGAGAGATTACCCTGTCGCTCACTCATTCACAAACGAACTGGGCGACATTGAAAAAGTGGTGTAAAAGTATGAACTGATCTTGTGAAAAGGTTTTCAGTGCAATGGATTTAATCCTCGTTCTCTTGAAACGGCGTCCTCCTGGTAGAAGTTAATAGTATTCAGATTTTAAAAAAAAAAAAAAAAAAAAAAAAAGGGGGGGGGGGGGGGGGGGAGGGGGCAGGGGGCTATCATCACTTTTGATTTTTTGAATTTGTCTTTCCTTTAGCAACATACTGATGTCTCAAGGATGACTGGGCTAACGCCTGAGTATATTACATAATAAAAGCTCAAGGCTGCGAAAGGTTACAATAGAGTGTGTCATCATAATAATGTCACGGTGCAGCCTGTAATGATGCCAGAATGTCTTACCATAATACGTCAGAGCAAACTAGCTTTGCACCAGAGTAAATAGTCTGAGTGCATTAGAACAGACTAGTTTACACCAAGCTGTAATTGCCACATGAACAGATCAGATATGTTGAAAAATAACCCCCCCCCCCCCCCCCAAGACACGTTAGAACAGGCTAGGTTTACACCTCAGAGCAATGACGAATTATTCCGTAACCAGTGTGTGATAATGGTACCACTACTACGACTGCTGCTGCTGCTGCTGATGCTGCTATCAATACTATTTCTACTTTACCACTACCACTACCACCACCGCTACCAATCCAGCACACATTCGGTTTACGTCATAATGAACTGTCATAACAATGTATCAGGCAAGGTATACGCCATATTGTAATATCACACAGGCAGATTAGGTTTAGAGCAGCAGAGCGACATCCGGAGTCATGAACCGGATGTGGCCCCAACCCCCTAGAGTGTCAGGAGATAAGGGCCGAAACACTTGCTTGAAGGGGGCTTCTCTTCTGAGGACTCTGTGCTACCACGTTCTCCACGAGTTTCTTTCTACTGATACATGGGTAAACCATTGTCTTCCGGGAACAGGCCGGAGGACGTTCGGGAAAGACCGGGGGATACTAGGAAAGACCAGAACAAGGGCCCTGTGGGCTGGACCCCACTTTGCCATCAACATGTGGCTACTAAGAACAAAAGGAAAAGATGCTCGCAGGATTCACCGAAAGGGGAAAGAATGATGAATCCATCGGTTCTCAACTAATCACGACTGCAAATCCCAAACGGACCATGGACATGGACCAAATGGAATATCCATGAGTCTGTGGAAAGCGTTTCGCTACCACCCGTGGCATAAAGATCCACAGAACAAAGATGGGATGTGTGAAGACTCATGTGAATGAGCAGCAGCGCACTGCATCTGCAGATAAGACGTCGGAAGACCAAGACCAGGATTTAAACCACAGTGCCAAGGACATCCACGCTGTTGGTTCGGATGAGAAATTTGCACAGGCCCTCGATGCCAGGCGCCTAAAACTCGTCCTGCCACGAGCAAACGAAACTGAAGATTGGGAGAAACTGGATGCAAAAATCGTCCAAAGACTCGATGCACTGATAGGGAAAAGCACCCTGGAAACACAACTAGCCACATATGGGGATATTGTGTATGCCACCTGCAGAGACGCCTATGGAGCAAACTACCCAAAGAGAAAACACCTCCAAAAAAATCAAGACGCCAAGAAGAGATGGACAAGATCAGGGTCCAAAAGAAAAAACTCAAGAAAAAAGTGAAGACCGCACTGCCAGCTGAAAAACAAGGCGAGGAAAAACTCTGGAAAGACCTGAAAGCAAAACACAGTGCCCTCAGCAAAGCGGAATCTGCGAGGATGAGGAAGAGCAAAAAGAAGAAGACCCAAGAGCGCTTCTCCAGAGACCCCTTCCAGTTTGCCAGAACACTGTTTGAGCAGCCGAAATCTGGGACCCTAAGTGTGGACAAAGGAGTTCTTGAGCAGCATCTGAGGAAAACATACTCTGACTCACAAAGCAAAGCATGCACCACTCGACATTCAAGGTCTGGTGTGGCCAACCAACCCTGAGGAACATTTCAGTGACAAGCCACCAACGTTGGCGGAAATCAAGACGGTGGTCGAGCCAAATCATCACCAGGGCTAAACGGAATATCTTACCAGCTGTACAAGAAATGTCCCCAGGTGCTGGAGTGGCTTCACAGGCTGCTGCGATCAGCTTGGAGAAACCAGAAGATCAGCGGCCACTAGATGGCGGCAGATGGTGTGTACATCCCCAAAGAGCAAACTCAAGTGACATCAGCCAGTTCAGGCCAGTATCACTACTGAACGTCGAAGGGAAAATCTTCTTCTCTGTCATGGCAGCAAGGCTGACCAAGTACCTCATGGAAAACAAGTACTTGGATGTGTCAGTCCAGAAAGGTGGCATCCCAGACGTGACTGGCTGTGTAGAACACGCCACAATAATCTGGGACGCAATCCAAAGATCAAAAACGAAAAGAGAGACCTTGACGTAGTGTTGCTTGATCTGGCACACGCATATGGATCTGTACTCCATGAGATGATACAGTTGGCTCTTGAGATGTACCATGTGCCAAAGAACATCCGCGAATTGCTCAAGAAGTACTTCGATGGCTTCTCAATGCGGTTCTCTACCAAGGGGTACACAACAGATTGGATCAACTTGGAAGTGGGCATTGCAATGGGCTGTGCAATTTTCCCAATACTACGTGTTGGCAATGGAAGTCATCTTGAAAGCAGCAACAAGCAACGCAAGACAAGTGCTGAAAGAGATTGTACAAGTAGTCTGGGCTAGTACCAACACCACAAAAAGGGGAAATCAGGACTCCAAAAGCACCCGCAACATTCTTCAACAGGAGGCAGCAAATCATGTCCAAGAACAGCAGTGCCACTCGGAAACATGCAGGCAGAGTCTGCTGGACGGGGCAGATGACTGGGAGTGCACTGCAGACCTCCTAGAATGGAAGAGTCACCCAGAGATCATCAGCAAGAGTGCCATGAGACCAGTCATAGTAGTCCACTCTCAGTCAACCAAGCAGCTGATCATGATCGAGCTCACGGTGCCATATATGAGAACAGAATGGAGGCAGTTTAAATCTACAAGACTGAAAAGTATGCTGATTACGCAAACAGCCTGAGGAGAGAAGGCTAACAGGTCAAAGTCCTCACTGCAGAAATTGGAGCTGGGGGGGAGGGAAGGGGGATTGTAGGAAAGTCTGCATACAGTCTCATGAAACAGCTCTTAATTGCAGGGAGGAGGGAAAAAAAAACAGAGCCCTGAAAGCAATGGCAGAAGCGGCAGAGAGGTGTTCACGCTGGATCTGATCAAGGAGGAAAAAAAAAGTGAACTCCAGCAGAGGGACATCCGGAGCTTCTCTTCTGAGGACTCTCTGCTGCCACGCTCTCCACGAGTTTCTTTCTACCTACACCAGTGTATCATCATCATCATCATCATCATCATCATCATCATCATCTTCTTCTTCTTCTTCTTCTTCTTCTCTGCTTCTTCTTCTTCATCATCATCATCACCATCATCATCATCATCATCCAAGATCATCATAGATTTACTTAAGACTGTATTGTCATAACAATATATCAGATAGGCTTAAGTCAGAATGTTTTATCTTGATATGTCAAGACATTTTAGTAGGTAGGTTTACTCACGAGTGCGTCTTCATAACACCCCCGATAATAACGCTGCGTTTACATTACTTATGCATAAAAAAAAAAACAAACGCTATGATGTCCACGATTTTTCCATGTTGACGCAAAAACAGAAACATGCTACATTCAGAATTTCAAAATATGTTTTCAATTTATGTTGTGAAAAAAGGGTTTACATGCCAAATATTATTAAGGCATTGTAAATTGTTTGCTGCCTTGCTTTAGCATCAACTCATTGATCTCGTGTGTTGAACTTTGCTGTTATAGGAAACCAAATACAGCTGACAGAGGTTTTTCACCCACTGAAGAATGCATATTCTGGCATACAGGGCTTTGAAATCAAAGGCACTACCAGTTTGTAAATGTTAATCTCCGAAAACGCTGACAGCTTAGTATGGGAAATATAAGCCCGAGAGAACAGACCCACGGGCATTTGCTTTGGGAAACAGACCCTGAGAGCCGTAGGCTTTGATCAACATAGACTCCTAGGCCCTATAGATCTGGAAACGCAACCAGACTTGGAAGAACACAGACTTTAGAAACAAAATCCTAAGGTCCTGCAGCCTGTTACCCATCTAATGACGTCAAGGTAACCTAAATGAACATTGTCTTTACTACTATTTGCCTGAAGACTCAATAAAAATGAGATTACACTCACTAAATAAATGTGTTTTTGTCGACACGCACACATAAATTGTCTTTAATCATTGCAAAAGGTAAGCTCTCTCTCTCTCTCTCTCTCTCTCTCTCAAAAAAACAAACAAAACAAAACAAAATCTGTCGTAAGAAGTTTTGGGGTGGATTAGACAGGTTTTCAGTGGTTCCGGAATCCGGTCCTCTTTCCATTTAACCTAATCTTTTTAATCTCCAAATTGTACTCACAAAAAAGCACAGTCTGGATTGAACACAAAGACTGGTGAAAAAAAAAAAAAAATTATAACATCTCGGCTTCAGTTTGTATGCCATGATAGGTAGGTACGAGCTTGTATAGCCTCGCGGCTTTCTTGTGCTCCGTCAATTGATTTGTCAGCATTGCTCAAAGGGTGTTAATCGCAGCGTGTTACAATCACACACACACACACACACACACACACACACACACACACACACACACACACACACACACTATATATACATATATATATATATATATATATATATAGAGAGAGAGAGAGAGAGAGGAGAGAGAGAGAGAGAGAGAGAGATGGATAGGTATGAGAAACGTCTCAGTCATCAAATTCTATATCTTTAAAACTTACACATCAAGGAGGCTTTTAAAGCTTTTAAGAGTGTCAGTGAGTTTAATGTTAGTCGGAAGAAAATTCCATCTGCTAACTACTCTGATAGCAAACGAATTAGTCATAGACCTTATCATAAAATTTTCATTAAGTTAGTCTGTTCTGCCTCATTTTCTCCATTCCATCCCTTACGTGTTGTGTCCCTGTCCCCCTCACATTTTGCCCAACTCCTCACCCTTTCCCCATACCATCCCGCCTAACTATCGATGATCCGACTTTGCAGGCGAGTAAGCCTAAAGCCTATTTTTTCATCTGTATGCGTAACAGATGTAGGGCCTAAGTATTTGCCTGCTTTTTTGTTTTTTCTTTCTTTCTTTTTGTATCGTAATGACTGGATGTTAAAATAGATCTACAAACCAGCTGCCGTGGCGAAGTGGTTAGCGTCGCGGACTCCCGGCTGGGAGGTCGTGGGTTCGAACCCCCATCAGAGTCATGTGGGTTTTTCTGCCCCGACCGGCTCCTACCCAGAGTTGAGTTTGCTGCGGACTCAGTTGGGAAGACTGGGACCACACAGTCGAGTTTCGCCCACTTATGGATACGTTTCTGAGAGTGTTGCTCAAATTTCCTGACTAACACTGCAGGTGCCTGTATCTCTCGGGCCTGGTTGACGCCGGGATACATTATGAAAGGAAGCGTAGAGTACAGCCCTGTCATGTTGTCTCAGACCGAAATGGAAATCCGTAGCATCATCTTAATCATCCTCATTCTCATAGTCTCAAATTCTGTAGCTATTCATGCCCTGCTCTCATGGTGACCCTCAATTTCGATTCCTCTCCACGTCTGTGGCCTTGCTTTGGTTCCGTCGGGAACCAACGGTATTGGCGAGTCCACGGGGGCTGTCGTTGGATGGACGTGGTGGCGCCCTCCGGAGGGAGAGCTCACTCACGCCGGCTCCGCGACTAAGCAATTATTGTCGTCAGTAGGGGGCTTAGTAAGTGGTGTCTTGCGTATGTTAGATCAGAACAGGCGCCACTGAACACCACCGAAGTGACTCGGCAGCAGTGCAGTGTCTCCTCCGGTGAGTTACCTCCTAACGACCTGACATTGACTGCTCCTGTGGATTGCCGGTGCCGGGGCTGCGGAGGGGCCGACCGGGCTGTGGCTGTGGACGGGGTGTCGGAATGAGCTGCGTGGGTGCACTGCCTCTGAGGTGGCACAGAGGTTGGGACAGCAAATTAGAAAAAAAAAAAAAAAAAATCTATAAGTGTAATTGAGACAAACTTTTTCAAGTTGATTA
>JADBJO010000008.1:252500-262500 GCA_016801955.1 Conus betulinus
TTTCGGCCCTTATCTCCTGACACTCTAGGGGGGTTGGGCCACACCCGGTTCATGACTCCGGATGTGTCCCTCTGCTGCCCCTTTTTTTTCCACATCTTGGGACGAGCCACGGCTGGGATTCGAACCCCGTGCCCCTCTGGACATGCTCATTTCCACTTAATGACTCGCGCACTAACCACTGAGCCACAGGGACACCTGATATTTGTAGGAAAGTTAAGCCTTATGAAGTTCACTTTTGTTCCTCTTTTGACCAGATCCAGCTTGAACACCTCTCTGCTGCTTCTGCCATTGCTTTCAGGGCTCTGGTTTTTTTTTCCCTCCTTGCAACTGAGAGCTGTTTCATCATGGCTGTATGCAGACGTTCCTACAAACCCCCTAGCTCCAGTTTCTGCAGTGAGGACTTTGACCTGATAGCCTTCTCTCCTCAGGCTGTTTGCCAGATCAGCATACTTTTCAGTCTTGTAGATTTGAGCTGCCTCCATTCTGTTCTCATATGGCACCGTGAGCTCGATCATGATCAGCTGCTTGGTTGACTGAGAGTGGACTACTATGTCTGGTCTCATGCCACTCTTATACACATCCTATTGACTTGCCGGCTACAGTAACCAACAAATATGTTACGTTTTATACTGTAACATGACAATTATGCTTTATAGCTCACATAAGTAAACAAATATACAGAATGAAGAACAGAAGAGGAATGGATTTTTTTTTTTAATTTAAAAGTGAAACGCAAGATAAAGAAAGAGAAGGGGGGAAAATACTCAAGAGAGACGAGGAGGAGGTAAATACACTGCAGATGTTCCAACTGATCTGACAAGTCCACGATCTTTAATGGGTGAAATAATGATAGTATTGAGACATAGGCTATCGGTGCGTTCGACATCCAATATCAGATTGGCAAAAAGAAGAAAGTACTATTCACATTATTGAACATAGCGACAGCAGTGCTGTCGACATGTAACGCTATTAAACGTACTGATAACGGCGCCCATCGCTTCTCGTTCGTAGCGCTGTCGAGAGGTACCCATTCTTCTTCAACGAGAGCTGCGATATAGTTTTATTGTACCCCCAAGGGGTATGGGGGGAGGGGGGCAGTTTTAGTGCATGACACAAACAGGACAAGAAATTTTCGGCAATGTGCCTTCATCAGCGACAAAACAATAAATAAAAAAAAAAAACAGTACAGACGCAATACTCCCCTTGTGAGCCTAAGTCGTAAATGAAGTTGACGGAGGGACAGTGGGAGAGAGGGTGAGTTGAGTTCGAGGAACAGGGCACGAGGAAAGAGGGTAGAGTCAAGCGAGGAGGAGGAAAGGAGAGAGAGAGAGAGAGAGAGAGAGAGAGAGAGAGAGAGAGAGAGAGAGAGGGGGGGGGGGAGGGAGAGGGGAGAGAGAGAGAGAGAGAGAATGGAAGTAGAGGAAGAGTGAAGAGTGAGAGAGAGAAGAGGACAGGGAGGGGGAGGAGAGTGAGAGGATGTAGTGGGTGTGTTGCATATGAATGAAATGAAGAAGAGAAAACACAATAGATAAAGTACAATATGCACCAAAAAGCATTGTAAACGACGACTTTCTTCTTCTTTCTTCTTCTCTTCTTCTTCTTCTTCTTCTCCCTTCATCTACTTCTTTCGTCTTTTTTTCCATCTATTTGACCTCCTCTTTTCTTCCTCTTCTTCCTCTTCTTCTTCTTCTTCTTCCTCCCCCTCCTCCTCCTCCTCCTCCTCCTCCTCCTCTCCTCCTCCTCCTCCTCCTCCTCCCCCCTCCCTTCATCTACTTCTTTCGTCGTTTTTTTCATCTACTTGACCTCCTCTTTCCTTCCTTTACCTCCCCCTTCCCCCTCCCCCCCCCTCTCTTTTTTTCATCTACTTGACCTCCCTCTTTCCTTCCTTTACCTCCCCCCCCCCCCCCCCTCCTCCTTCTCCAAATCTTCTTCTCTCCTCCTCCTCCTCCTCCTCCTCTCTTCACTACATTCTCCTCGTCGTCTTTTTTCTTGTTCTCTTTCTCTCTCCTCCTCCTCTACCCCATCCTCCATAGCCGTTTGTCCTTTGCCTTATGCTGTCACATTTAACTATTTGTCTGTGACGTTTGGACGCAGGTGAGGGGCAGAGAGACGCAAAGCAAAGCAAAGTGTCAGCAGCCAAGTCCATGGTGGTTGAGGAAATTTACAAGTGCACCGACGATCACATAAGCCAGCTGAGACGAGTGAGTCAGTCAAATCAAGACACTCTGACAAAAACAGAATGATGGCGGACCATGAGGAACAAAGTCAGGGAAATTGGAGGAGAGCGGGAGGGAGAACGATGAAAGTGGGGGAGAGAATAAAAGAGGGCAACGAGTGAGGGAGAACCACACACACATACACACACACTCACTCACTTACACACACAGACACCAACGGCCACAAATGCACACAGTAAAACATATTTAAGGTTTGGACGGATTTGGGGACACGTTTGACCGGAACAGGTAAGCCTTTCATAAAAACGATTGTCCTGTTTACGTGACAGCTACTGACCTGTGTTTTGTATAAGTCAGGTGAGCAAAGATTTCCCTTCAGTCTCTGTAGAGCTACCGGCAGGCAGAGCAACTTCATCAGAGAGCCGAAGGGAGACTGAGGGCAGGTCTGACTGACAGTCAGGTTTGTTGATAATTGAATTGAAATTAGGATTTGTATTAATGAAGTTGTTTTTTCCTACAGGTGGTTGGGAACTTTACAGCTCTTGGTAAAGGCCTAAAAATATTTGATTGTTCCCTTGATATATCTTATGATTTGACAAAAACATGGGGTGACAATAGGAGTTGTAGATAGTGAATGCGAGTCCAGAGGAGGATGAGAGGAGAATGGAGTGAGTAGAAAGAAGAAAGAAAGATTATATACTGATATGTGATCGAAAAAAAGTAATCTGGTTAGATAACTGTATTATTGAAAAAAAAAAACTGTTGTTTATATTTTTCCCTAAGGTATCATAATGATGTAAGTGTTGGTGAGCTCTGGAAGTGAGCATTGAAAATTATTGTGCGTAAATTATCGGAAGGTGTATTCTGATTCTTGTTGTGGAAAGATAAACAGGGACGAAAGGAAATCGTTTCTTAATATGTAATTAGACACGTCCAGTGATGATGATGAACATTTTTTTTTTTTTTATAAAAGGGCACGAACGGAAATCGTACCTTGAAATGTAATTTGACACGTCTAGTGCTGATGTGATATGATAGAAACATTCTTTTCTTGATGAAATGAGACAACGGAATTCGTCCTTATGTCATAATTGTATTCTCTGTACTTTGAAAAAGGGTTCCTTGTGGAAATCCTTTCCTCAAATGTAAACAGTCATTCTGTTAATCAAAGAAAATTTTCTGTTGTAATGTAGACACTGTATTGAAACTTTGTAGATTCTATTATGGGTATTTTCCCCCAAGTTCCAGTGAAATGTATTATGGGAAGAGTGACTATTACTTACAAACAAGAACGATAAATGTGTTGGAAGTAGGCGAGATAATCAAGGTAGCTATCAGTTCCCCCAGGTGTCAGTGAAGCCCCGTGTCTGACCTGGAACTGACTGCCATTGGGGTGTGGAGTGCAGCCCATGCCCAGCCACTGTCTTTACCCCGTCGGGTTATTGAGAGGCTGACCGAGGGTCATTAGACATCGTGTGTGCACTGCCAACCGGGTGTGGGGTGCAGCACGAGCCCAGCCGCTGTCTCCGCCCCGTGGGGGTGTCGAGAGTCTGTCCGTGAGGTCAGTAACGAGCTGGAGTGTGAAACGGCTTCAGAGTTCTTCGGGACGACGACTTGTGTGCTTCTGTTGTGTGGGAGTTCCTGGAAGGACTCCACGAACTACTTCCGTGAGTGGCTTCGTTTTCCGTCGAGTCGACGTGTGTCCTGTTGTGTGGGAGTTCCTGGAAGGACTCCACGAACTGCTTTCGTGAGTGACTTTGACCTGGTTGAGAACTGTGTGACAAGGGCCGGACGCAGCCAAGTGCACAGACTGTCCGTGATGACACTGCTGTCTGTCTGTAATGACACTGCTGTGGGTGCCAGCCTGGCCTGCTGTGTGAAAATAAATATGTTATTGTGACAATACAGTATCTAGTATCGTTGTGCGCCCTTTGGTGGTGGCGAGAACATTATGCTGCATATATTCATGCTTGTTATGCATTATGTATTTGTTATAATGTGATGGTTCAGGCAGCAGAAGAAAAAAGGTAGGTAGAAACTTAACTTATTGCCTGGCTATCTATGTTCGTGTGGTGTGGGTATATGTAGGGAAAAGTCGTACACACATCCAAACTTCTTCAGGTGAGAGTCAGACAGCAAAACACACACCGCACACCATTCGTAACAGCATCCCTTTGGCAAGACACATGGCGACTAGGCCTTACAGTATATAGTACGTATTACTACGTAACTCAACACTATGCTTTACAATACAATTCAACGATACAGTGCTACACAATCTAATGCAACATGACACAATCGGACTGACATTATAGTAAATTAGAGTGCATGCGTCGCGTGCACGTGCGTACGTGCGCGTGCGTGCGTGCGTGCGTGTGTGTGTGTGTGTGTCTGTCTGTCTGTCTGTGGCAGGAAATCAACGTAGTGTACCACCAGCTGATCGAGGTGCAGGATGCGGAGGACGCCTCCAAGAAAGGCATAGCTGCCCTCTCCAAGACCATCGCCGACCTCAATGCCAAGGTCCACGAGAGGGAACGGGGGATACCCGCTCATCAAGTAAAACTGTGGGTATCTCACACATATGCTTTGTGTTTTTTTTTTTCTTATTTGTTTGTGGTCTGTTCTATGTCCGTATTTTGATCACTTACTTTTGCTGAAAACGGCTATTGCCCTTCGGAGAAAACGGGGTTAGGATGTTATTATCCCTGAGGATAACAACAGTTTTCCTTAGGATAATAGCTTTTTCCCTGAGGATGACAACTATTTTCCTTACGATAATAGCTTTTTCCCCTTTTTTCCCTGAGAGGATGACAACTGATGACAACTGTTTTCCTTAGGACGATAGCATTTTCCCTGAGGATAACTGTTTTCCTTGGGATAATAGCTTTTTCCCTTGTTTTCGTTGAGGATAACAACTGTTTTCCTTAGATGATACAGCATTGTCCCCTGTTTTCCCTGACGATGACTAATGTTTTCCTCAGGATAATGTAGCATTTTTTCCTGAGGATGACAACTGTTTTCCCTTAGGATAATAGTTGTTTTTTTTTTTTTCCTGAGGATCACAACTGTTTTGCTTTGGCTAACAGCTTTTCCCCTGTTTTTCCCTTGGGATCAGAAGTGTTTTCTGTATTTCCCACAAAGAAAACGGTAAATCTCGGTGTTGTCTCTGAGGTCCACAAATGTTTTTTTGCCCTATTTTGGCGTGAAAAACAGATATTATCCTTAAGAAAAATAAACGAAAACAGCGACATTTTCTTCACGATAAGACTTGTATTTCTCAAGAAAAAAGCAAGAATGATGAGGAAAATATGGAAAACGGTTGTAATCGACAGGGGAAAACAGTTTTCATCCTCAGGAAAACAGGGGAAAACAGTTATTATCCTCAGGAAAACAAAAAAAAAAAGCAGTTATTATCCTCAGGAAAACAGGGAGAAAAGCAGTTATTATCCTCAGGAAAACAGGAAAAAAAGCAGGTATTATCCTCAGGAAAACAGGGAAAACTGTTGTGATTCACAGGAAAATGGCTGTGAACCTAGAATAATCAATCTTCTCTCTGTTTCGCCATTTTTCTCCCGAGGTTAACAGCTATTATTGTTTTTTGACTCTATTATGTTCCCTCACATGCTGGAGCTCTCTTACTCTGAATCGTTCTGAGAATTTTTTCCCTCCGACCGAAAAACAGACTTATTATTTCAGGAAACTTAGCAGTCCTCAGAAAAACGGAACTAAGGTTTTATCCTCAGGAAAACAGGGAAATTTTTTTTTCCTGAGGATTTCTGTTTTCCATTAAAATAATAGGTTTTTGTTTTTTTCCTGGGATCAGGAAACTGTTTTGCTTTGGCTAACAGCTTTTCCCTTGTTTTCCCTGGGATCAGAAGTGTTTTCTGTATTTCCCACAAAGAAAACGGTAAATCTCGGTGTTGTCTCTGAGGTCCACAAATGTTTTTGCCTATTTTGGCGTGAAAAAAACGATATTATCCTTAAGAAAAATAACGAAAACAGCGACATTTTCTTCACGATAAGACTTGTATTTCTCAAGAAAAAAGCAAGAGAATGATGATGAGGAAAATATGGAAAACGGTTGTAATCGACAGGGGACAGGGAAACAACAGTTTTCATCCTCAGGAAAACAGGGGAAAAAAGTTATTATCCTCAGAAAAAAACAGGAAAAAAAGCAGTTATTATCCTCAGGAAAACAGGGAGAAAAGCAGTTATTATCCTCAGGAAAAACAGGAAAAAAAAGCAGGTATTATCCTCAGGAAAACAGGAAAAAAACTGTTGTGATTCACAGGAAAATGGCTGTGAACCTAGAATAATCAATCTTCTCTCTGTTCGCCATTTTTCTCCCGAGGTTAACAGCTATTATTGTTTTTAGACTCTATTATGTTCCCTCACATGCTGGAGCTCTCTTACTCTGAATCGTTCTGAGAATTTTTTCCGCTCCGACCGTACAGACTCTGATTTAGGAATAATACATGCTTAGAAGTCTCTGACTAATAGACTATTAATTTCACCATCTCTGCAGAAAAAAAAAAAAAAAAAAAATTCGGTGCCAGAAGTCTTCATTTGCTTGTCGCCCTCTTCGACGGTGCCATTTTTCAACGACCTTAACGGTTCTCTTTTTTTTTCTTCTGCCACTATGGCCGATCCATTGGTATTAAATCTAGCGAGTTCTTGTGTGTGTGTTGTGTTGTGTGTGTGTGTGTGTGTGTGTGTGTGTGTGTGTGTGTGTGTGTGTGTGTCCTTGTTCTTGCATGCCAGCTTCACATTTGGCGGCTTCGTACTGCGACTTTGTACACTGTACACAGTGGATACTGACTGCCCTTTGGTCACCGTTATGTGTCTTTTCTTTTCGCAATGGCGGGCGCTTGCGCTGTGTGAGCTTGCGTGCCTGCGAGTATGCGTGCGTGAGTGCGTGCGCGCGCGCGCGCGCGCCTGTGTGTGTGTGTGTGTGGATGAGTGCGTGTGTCTATGCATGCGCGCTCGCGCAAGCGCGCGCACCTGTGTAATGTGTGTGTGTGTGTGTGTGTGTGTGTGTGTGTGTGTGTGTGTGAACCTTTTTTTCTTTTCAGCCCTGTCTTCAGTTAGAACGAAGAGACTCGAGGAATTTATCACTTCTGTATGTCAACCAGGAAAACAACCCCGCAAAAATGAATACAGATTTTGAGCCAGCTTCTCGACAGAGGCAAAAAGCCAGATTAAGCAGACGAATACACAGACAGACGGCCACACGGACAAACCGATTGCTTTGCTGTTATTCACAGTTCTTTGTACGCGTTCAGAACTAACTCTCCCAGACAATCTTACGAAAATCCAGTCCACCAAATTCCAGTGGTGTTTTGTTTGTCCAAGCTTAGTTTGTTTGACCAAGCTCTAGGAGGAAACTAACTGGACCAGTATAGTACCCTGCTCTGCAGTGCCTGTCCAACGCGCAGGATAACTAGCTGATTTGTAGGGGATTGGTGATGTGAAGATTGAGATGATGCGAACATAGAGACTGTTACAGAACTGGAAATATGCAAAATGAGATGGGTGCAAATGGTGAAAATCTTGGGTGGGTTGGGAAAATACAGAATAACATAGTACCAAGGGTGAATATTGTTGTGGGACTGGAAATATGAAGAGTAACGTAGTGCAAAGGATAAAACTTATTGTAGAACTGGAAATATAACAAAAACAGGTGCAAAGGGTGGAGATTGTTGTAGGACTGGGAATATGAAGAATGATAACTGCAAAGGGTGGAGATTGTTGTAGGTTTGGGAATATAATGATATAATAATAATAATGATTATTCATGGCTTACGTCATCAGAAAAGGTGAAAGAAAACATAAATAAAACCAATAAGAAGATGAAATTGCAATGAGTACCATACACCTACAAACAAGGGTGCATAGTGACACCACACACACGCGCGCGAGCGCGCGCACACACACACACACACACACACACACACACACACACACACACACACACACACACACACACACACGCGCGCGCGCGCGCGCAGTCAGTCACACACACACACTCTCTCTCTCTCTCTCTCTCTCTCTCTCTCTCTCTCTCTCTCTCTCTCTCTCTCTCTCTCTCTCTCTCTCTCTCTACACACGCGATCCAACACACACTGTCTCACAACGGAGACAACAGGACGCGTGCACACAAATACACAACACACACACACACACACACACACACACACACACACACACACACACACACGAGCGCGCGCGCATGCACACACGCACACACGCACGCGCACGCACGCACGCCCACGCACGGACACACACACACACACACACACACACACACACACACACACACACACACACACACAAACACACACATTAGTCGCAGAATCAATTCGATGGGCAAGGGAAAAGGAAGAAAGAACTGCTATTGATAGGCAAAGAGGGTTGTTTTAAGAGATGTCTTGAAGAAAGACAGAGAGTTTGAACTACGCAAAGATGTTGGGAGTTTGTTCCAAGAAACTGGACCCTGAAAAGAAAAAAGAACTTATCGCCACAGGTTTTAGTTCGAAGTCGAGGAATTTTGAGCAGGGTGTTGTCGGTAGACGAATGCAACTGCCTAGAAGGAGCATAGAGATGAAGGAGATCAGAAAGGTAGGAAGGAACTAAGCCATTCAAAGATTTAAAGCAGAGTAAAGTCAGTTTTGTAGTATTCGATTTTTTTTTTCGACCGGCAGCCAGTGAAGAGAAAGAAGTAAGGGAGTGATATGGGAAGATCTGGGTTGTCTAAGAATCATACCAGCCGCATTGTTTTGTACTTTCTGGGAGAGGACTGAGAAGATTCTGGGGACAATCAGCTGAAGAGAGTTACAGTAATTAAGTCTTGATAGAATGAAGGCAGAAACAAGGGGTTTTTGTGGCATCAACAGTGAGAAGATGTCGCACAGAACCAATGCGGCGAAGCTCAAAGTAACAGACACGGAAGACTGTGGAAACATGTTGCTGGAAGGAAAGTGCTGAGTCAAGGGTAGCACCTAAATTCCGTGCAGAATGAAGAATGATAACTACAAAGGGTGGGAATATGAAGAATGATAAGCGCAAAGGGTGGAGATTGTTGTAGGACTGGGGCTATGAAGAACAATAAGCACAAAAGGTGGAGATCGTTATAGGACTGGGGATATGAAGAATGTTAAGTGCAAAGGTGCAGATTGTTATAGAACTGGGGATGACATGTGCAAAGGGTGCAGATTGTTATAGAACTGGGGATGACATACGCAAAGGGTGCAGATTGTTATAGAACTGGGGATGACATGTGCAAAGGGTGCAGATTGTTATAGAACTGGGGATGACATGTGCAAAGGGTGCAGATTGTTATAGAACTGGGGATGACATGTGCAAAGGGTGCAGATTGTTATAGAACTGGGGATGACATGTGCAAAGGGTGCAGATTGTTATAGAACTGGGGATGACATGTGCAAAGGGTGCAGATTGTTATAGAACTGGGGATGACATGTGCAAAGGGTGCAGATTGTTGCAGGACTGGGGATATGAAGAATAATGTGTGCAAAGGGTGGAGATTGTTGTAGGGGCTGGGGATATGAAGAATGTTAACTTCAAAGGGTGGAGATTGTTGTAGGACTGGGGATATGAAGAACAATAAGTGCAAGGGGTGGAGATTGTTGTAGGACTGGGGATATGAAGAACAATAAGTTCAAAGGGTGGAGATTGTTGTAGGACTGGGATATGAAGAACAATAAGTTCAAAGGGTGGAGATTGTTGTAGGACTGGGATATGAAGAACAATAAGTGCAAAGGGTGGAGATTGTTGTAGGACTGGGGATATGAAGAACAATAAGTGCA
>JADBJO010000008.1:267500-337500 GCA_016801955.1 Conus betulinus
AATTCTTGCGGGCATAAGTTGGCGTAGTCACTGACCACATTTGCATAACACATGACACATGTTTTGCGACAATAGCTCTTTATCTATGTCTGTCTCTTTATCTATAAGAAACCTCATATATATTGTCTTCCTTGTTATCATGATCATCGTGAGTATTGTGACTTTACCCGCTGTAGGTGAAGACAGAGAAGATGAGGATCAGCATCAATTTGGCGGCCACGAAGATCCGCAACAAACAGTTCGAGTATGAAGACCTGATGCGGGATGTCCGTCAAGTGGAATCAGATGTGTTACTACAGCAACAAGACGTCAAGGTGGGTACCGGGTCCATTGAACATGTCACACCATTCAACAGTAACTGCTAAGCCCAGCAGTAAGGTAACTGTTATTACTGATCCAGTAGATGCTCAACAAATACGGCAACTCGCTAATTTCACTTTTTAGCATAGGAACGTTAAATGATTAGAGAAACTCGGTCTGACAATATGCTAAAGAAATACAGAAATACTGATCAACTAGATTACCTAACTCATGCTGACAAGTGACGTTTAATTCATTTAAACATGACAAGTAAGCTTACACTAACCTTTGCTGACAGTCACCCTTGTAAAACATGAAATTTTGAACAAAAGAGAACAGCTCTTGCGAACAATTTCCTTATCGAATCAGGGGATGCCCAAAAAGCGGAGAAACTCTCGTAATTTTTTTCGCTTTTTTTTCCCCCATTAGATTTTAAGTGGTGGTCTGGGTGCTGGTCTTTCGGATGAGACGATAGACGGAGTTCACGCAATAGCTCAATGGTAAAGCGCCGGATTTGTAATCTTGTTACTCCTGGGGTTGTGGGTTCGAATCTCCGCTTGGCTGATTCTGAATAGAGGGATTTATTATGACTCCATTTCCCGAAAAGGCTTTAGAACGAAACTATTAACCGAGGTTCCTCGTGAGAACGCACGCATAACATTTGGCACACACGTAAAATCCCATCACCAACTTTCGAAGTTTGGCGTTGGTATGAACGATACGTTACACCTAGCATGTACCTTGCGTGACAAATCATAAGAGTTAAGAGAGGGGGGGGGGGGGGGGGGGGGGGGGGGGGGGGGGGGGGGGGGGGATATCAACGACATTAACTGATGACACAGGAAATGAATGCACATTGTTCAATGATTTAGACATTTTACGTAACGGAAATTTGAGTCTGCTCAGAATGTTTGTGTGACAAGTAGTGAACTACAGACTGTAGATCACATACTCATGTCTTTGTAGGTGACTGTTAAATGGTTGCAAGGAAAGGTGTGCGAGAGATTTTTTCTTTTTTTTTTTTTTTTTTTCAACATTCTTGTTTATGATTTATTTATATCTCAGTCACTTCAAAACTGTCTCTTTTCAGTGCTGTGAGGATTTGTGCGAATTTCTGTTCAATTTTTTTTTTGAATGTGTGTGTGTGTGTGTGTGTGTGTGTGTGTGTGTGTGTGTGTGTGTTCGCGTGTGTGTGTGTGTGTGTGTGTTCGCGTGTGTCTGTGTGCGTGTGTGTACATGTGCTCTTTTCTCTGCTCCGAATTATATGTTATAATGATTGAAAGATAAACTGAAAGGAAACAAAAAAAACAAAATTTGGTGAAAGATGCTTTAGGATAAATACGTTAAACATAATAATTTCAATTTGAGACATGTTGAAATGTTGTTGTGAATTAAGTGCCCTGGCATATATGTAAATCATAATATACAAAGACGGGAAGGGGGGGAGGGGGGGGGAAAGGATGGTGAACACACGCAAGCACGCATGCGCTATGAGCCTGCACACAAACGCGCGCGCACGCGCATACGCACACACACGACACACACACACACACACACACACACACACACACACACACACACACACACACACACACACACACACACACACACACACACACACACACGAAAACAGTTTTTAAAAAAGGGGTGTGGCACTGTGGTTTGGTGACTTCTTGTTGCCAGGAGAAGCAGCCAGGATATCACACAGAGAAACCGCCATCACGGCCATGAATACTGCAATGCCTCTACCCGTCCTTCCCTTACTCCTCTTCAAATTGTCCACCTTCCTCCCACCTCTTTCCGCTCTCCACCCCCCGCATCATCCCATCCACCCTATATAAAAAAAAACACACACAAAAAACAACATCTTGCAGTCTCCTTGTAGACGAACAGTTCAGCAGATCGTTTGCCTCCGGAGCTGACAGTAGTGAGTGAGTTCCTTTCATGGTACGGCGTCAAAGCCCCTGGTGTGTCCACCCTGCAGTACGGGGTACCCTATTCAGGTCAGGTAGGGCTAAGGTGCAGGAAGAGTAGGAGAGGCGCCGCCCTCCGTCATGCCGTGTCTTAGACACACGGTGAACCTCGAAATATACCCGTACACACATACGAAAAAAGAATAAAAAAAAAAAAAAAAAAAATGGTGGAGACTAGTTGGGAGGAGGAAGGTGGAGAATTTGAAGAGGAGTAAGGGGAGGACGGGTAGAGGCACTGCAGTATTCATGGCCGTGATGGCGGTTTCTCAGTGTGATATCCTGGCTGCTTCTCCTGGCAACAAGAAGTCACCAAACCACAGTGCCCCACCCTTTTTTTAAACAGTGGCTTTTGCAGTCAATAGGCCTTCCCGCAGGTCTGTAGGTCCATGTCTGCCACTGTGGTCATTAGGCTCTGGGACTTTTAACCTTTAAGCCTTCCCGCAGGTCTGTAGGTCCATCCATGTCTGTGGCCTGTCCTGCAGAAAAGGATGTCGGAACTGGAAGCGGCCAAAGAGCAGTCGGCCCAGGTGGACAAAGTTCGGCGCATGCTGAGGGCCAAAGTGCGGGAGACGGACCAGAAGAAGGAGGGCATCATCAAGAAGAAGGAGAAGGAGAGGCACAAGAACCTGGCACTGATGATGGTGATGAGGAAGAGAGAGAATGAATGGGGTTGATGGAGAGGGGGGGGGGGGGGGGGGGGGCGACGGGGGCGGGGGGGGGGGGGGGCTTGGGGGAGGGGGAGGAGGAAAAGGGTGAAGCGAGGAATGGTACGAGTGGGGAACAGGATGGGCAAACAGCTGTGATGAAGACTAGTTGGGAGGGGTAAGATGTAGGAATAAGGGATGGGAGAGAAGGTGTGGCAGTGTGTGTGTGTGTGTGTGTGTGTGTGTGTGTATATGTGTGTGTGCGTGTGTGTATGTGTGTGTGTGTGTGTGTGTGTGTGTGTGTGTGTGTGTGTGTGTGTGTGTGTGAATAGGGGGATGGGGGAAGGTGTGGTAGTGTGTGTGTGTGTGTGTGTGTGTGTGTGTGTGTGTGTGTTGTGTGTGTGTGCGCGCGCGCGCGCGCGCGCGTGTGTGGGCGTGTGTGTGTGTGGTCGTGTGTGTGTGTGTGTGTGTGTGGGGGGGGGGGGGGGCACTCAATGCGAGGCGTCGATTCTCAAATGGGCATAATATATATGAAGGCAACACGTCGTGACTTTGATCGTTTTACCTCAAACGACCAAACGCCCTGTTTCGAGTCTTTTGCTCTTTGCAAAATCACCGAAAAAGTTGTTCAACAAATGGACAGTCTTCAGTCTAATAATTTCGTTTACCCTCTTCAGTCTGCCTCTGTCCATAAAACAAAAGAGTCCTCATCTTAAAATTTGCATTGACCAACCGACTACTGTCGACGACAACGATGTATCACTCCTCTCTCTACTAGACCTCTCCGCAACTTTTTATACCACTAGCCATTCTGTTCTTCTCTCCCGCTTGCTTAATTCTTTTGGTCTCCCTGTTTCAGTCTACAGTTCTTGTCATTCCTACATCAAGTTGTCGCTGTCAATGGTTCCACTTCCAGCCCAACTCAATCGCTGTAGGGTCTGCGCCAAGGCTCAGTGCCGGAACCTTACCTTTTCATTTTGTACAGTCATCCTTATGCCACTCTTTTCCATCACAGTTCCCCAGATGACAACTAGCTTTATGTTTCTGGATCTCTCTTGATCTTTTGGTAATGATTGAAAGCACTCAGTCCTGTGTAACTGACCTTAAAAAAAATTTTAAAAAAAAACAAAACTCGATGAAGGACAACAAACTCAAGCTAAACCAGACGACTTTGATCTTTCCACTGACGTATTTGAATCCCCCCCCCTCTTCCTTCATCAGTCGATCTCACTGACTCATTAGTTCCTCCCTCTACTTCTGTTTGAGCCTTGGTGTGTCACTGAATCAAACTCTTTCCTTTCAACAGCACGTTGCTGGTGTCTGTCGAATTTGTTTTCTTTTGTTTCCATCCATCACCTCCAATCTGAGAGCGCCTCCCAAATTCTGGTCTGTGCATTTGTACTCTGTCATCTCGATTACTCGCTACTGACAGAAGAGTGGTGCTCCAGTGGATTCCAGCCCACTGCAGGATACCAGGCAACGAGTTGGCTGATCACCTGGCGAGAGAGGGTGCCCAAGGGGAAGCATTACTTACAGCGAGATGCGAAGCATCATCCGGACTATCACAACGCCCTGGATACCCAAGAATGATTATCACCTGTTGTCCAGAGAGCAACAGTCTATTGGTGAGGCTCCACACCTACCACAACGGACTTAACAGTCAACTGTGCCGAAAGCTCAAGGTGGTGCCTTCTCCCCAGTCTGTCCTGGTGGGCAGGAAGAACAGTCAGCGGAGCATTTGCTCCAAAAATGCCCATTACATGATCAGACAAGGAGAGAGGTGTGGCCAACAGAGACAGCTCTAATGACGAAGCTCTACGGCAGTCTACAAGAGCTGGAGAAAACGGCTCTGTTCATCTCAAGGGCCGGACTGACCGTGTAGACCAAGGTGTACGCTTTTAGAAAAAGATCTCGATTACTGTATACGCACTTTTTTCTGGATTTCCAGGGTGTCTCATTTGTAGATTTGAGACGTCCACAGAAATGCTGCCCGCCTCATTTTTTGCTTCTCTGCATCTAACCTGTTACTCCATCATTGCTTTCTCCTCACCTCCACCCGGTTCAGCAAAGAATCTTTTACAAAAACTACGTCCGTACATTCACCTATCCATTTGCCTTTTCCTCTGTCTCTTTAACTATCTATCTGTTAGCCGTCTGTCTGTCTGTCTGTCTTCTTTGTCTGTTTTTTTACATTTCTTTACTTATTTTGCAGAGATCGTCACCACAAGACGAAAAATGGAAAATGCTATTAAAGAGCAAACAGACTTATAAAACAGAAAGATCTTATACGGAAAGTAAGGGTATTTTCTTACTCTCTCTTCGTTTGTATAAGGCTATTTTCTTACTCTCTCTTCGTTTCTTTGTTTGTTTGTTTGGTTTCTGTCTGTCTGTCTGTCTGCATGTCTCTCTCTCTCTCTCTCTCTCTCTCTCTCTCTCTCTCTCTCTCTCTCTCTCTCTCTCTCTCTCTCTCTCTCTCTCTCAATTTATATGACACTTTATCCTTGGGAGAAGATTCTTTTTCGCGTACGCAGGCTGATACTCCTGCGGACACTCCCTGTGTAGAAGGGAAGTATTAATCCCATATACCCACGAAGGGAGTGGAGTTTTGTGTGCGTATGGGACAAGATGATATATGTTGTTTATACACAGATGAATTAGATGTGATTAATTCCATATATACATGAAGCTTTCGCTACAAAGTTTTTTTCAGGAGTGAAATACTCCACGATGTTTTCCTGTGGTGTATTTCACTCCTAAAGAAACCGTTATCGAGAAGGCTTCAGTTGTATTGAATTTGTCCCTGTGGGAAAAAAAAATTACCACTTGTTTTCATCTCTTGTAAATTCTGCAAAACCTCTTGAATTTATTTCATTCCGGTGCAGTACGGGCTGTATCCAAGAACATCATTTGTGAAATGATGTCTATCTATCCATCTATCTATCTTTATCTTCTGTAGTAGTAGTAGTAGTAGTAGTAGTAGTAGTAGTATAGAAGAAGAAGCAGAAGCACTAGTAGTAGTAGGAACAGTAGCAGTAGTAATGTTTGTTGCTGTTGTAATAGTAATAGTTGCAGTGGTGTTGGTGGTGGTTACAGTAGTAAACCGCAGCAGCAACAACAGCAACAACAGCAACAGCAGCACAGCAGCAGCAGTAGCGGTAGCAATAGTATACGTTCTTTATCTTCACCATTACTGTCAGTGTTGTTTTCGCATTTCCCCAGCCCTGATGAAGCAGAAGACGACAATGCAGAAGGATCACATGATGCTGACTCTGCACCAACTGGCCAACAAACGTCTGACTCAGGATAACGACTGTTTGATGGGCCAGGTACTGCACAGGCTGCACACCAAAAATTAATTTACCAAGACCTTGCGTAAGGAGTCGAGCATTTATAGACTGGCGCAGTTAGATTTTTTCGAGAATTTTTGTTGTGTCTGAAAGTTGATTCTCCTCATTTCCTTTAATATGACCACCAAGGTACAAGCCAGGTGGCTCCAAGCAGACAGATTAAAATTAAAGGAATGGGATTATTTCGTGCGTTTGAGGCTGGCGCAAAAGATAGCGTGACGGATGAATGCAAAGGCAAGAAAATATGTGTCAAGTAAGGGGAAGGTCATACATTTGCAACTTGTTTGTGTTTCCATCGGTGACGATCTCCCAAAACGAGGGAAATAATTGGCGGGAAGTTGTTCTTTTAATCTATAGGTTTAGCATTAAATGGTGGCTAAAATTTATGGTAGGCCTGTAAACGCTTACATGGATTATATAGCGTTTTAAAGCAAAGTCCCAAATGTGGGCTATGGCTACAGCCATCGACAATACACACATTATGACCTTCATCAGGAGTAAGCTAATACCCACTGGGTCATCCAATGGTTGGAGTTACCGTTCTTGGTGGTAATACATTAGTGTTATAAGTGAACAAGTACACCAGGTGATATGTCCTTATGAAAGAAGGAAAAAATTCTTGCGTTTGACAACAGAAGGTATTCATAGATGACCCCCATCCCCCATCCCCATCCACTCACCCTCAGACAAGCGTTTCGGCCCTACGCTCCTTACACTCTAAGGGACCGGACTGCATCCAGGTCATGACTTCTAGATGGCGGTCAGCTATCAGAAATTTAATTGGCGCCAGCGAGATTCGAACCTACATCTCCTGGACGGATGAGCGTCTGAAGGCTTATCCTCCCTCATTTCTTTCTGCCCCCTTCCTCTCCCCCAGGAGAATTAAGGAACAGGGGAGGGGAGTGAAAGGGGAGGGTGGATAGGTAGGGGAGAGAACGGATGAGAGAGACCTATCAAATGATGACATCACCGGGATGATAACATGTTAATATGGGCAGCGAAAATGTTTCTTCTTTGTTGGTGCCCATGGATCCACTGAAGTTGCCACAAACAGGTTGACCGAGAAAGAACGAAACTTGTGTATGGCTTGACTGTCAGGTTTTTTTTTGTTTTGTTTTGTTTTGTTTTGTTTTTTTTAATCTCCTTTACCGTCTGTGTGTGCGAGGATGTTTTCTTTAATGCCTTTTTTCAGTCATAGTATTAGCATTGATATTTCAGCGCAATAGTATTTCAGTCGCTCGTGATTTTAACGCAGGAGTTGGATCACCCCTGTTTGTGGGATTTTGGTGGTCACCAGAAGGAAGTTGAGTTTCAGCTGTTTATCTTTAAGAGTTAGAGACGGCTGGGCTTTTTTTTTTTTCTTTGTTGTTTGTTTTTTTGTTTTTTTTTTTTTGTTTTTGCTTTGGGCATTCGGAGCGTGCTCTTAGTGCAGAAGCGACTTTCATAGTCTTTGGAAGTGTGAGTTTAGTTCAGAAATGACGTTTAAGAGCATTTGAATTTTGCTTTTTATACAGAAATGAAATTTTGGATCTTTTGACGTAGGCTTTAAAGGCATGTGTGGAAGTGAAGTTTTAGAGCATTTGAAGTGTGTGTTTGATATGGAGGTGATGTTTTAGCGTAGTTGAAGTGTGCTGATAATTCAGATATATTGTTTTACTGACTACTATGGATGATTTGACCACATTCTAAAGTGAAAGCGTATAATCAACACACACACACACACACACACACACACACACATGCACGCACATACGCACGCAGGCACGCACACACACACACACACACACACACACACACACACACACACACACACACACACACACACACACACACACACATACACACACTATAACTTGGGATTGATAAAGAGATGTGCTAAGGATTTGTCAGTCAACAACTTGGTGCTATTGAAGTGAATTGGAGACGCCAATTTGTTTGGCTATGTATTCCTTACCTCCTCTGTGTGTGTGTGTGTGTGTGTGTGAGTGTGTGTGTGTGTGTGTGTGTGTGTGTGTGTGTGTGTGTGTGTGTGTGTGTGTGTGTGTGGACTATATATTTGGGTGAGTGCATACATGTATGTGTGTTTGTGCATCTGCGCACGCACACGTGTATCTATGTTTGTGCACATGAGTGCAAACGTTTCTGTGTACGTATGTATGTCAGTGTATACACATGGTGAGTGTGTGCACGCGCGCGTGCACATGTGTGTGTGTATGTAAGCTTGCGTGCGTGTAGGCGTGTGTGTGTGTGTGTGTGTGTGTGTGTGTGTGTGTGTGTGTGTTGCCCATGTGAGGAAACATTTAACTGCATGAATGAAATATCCATTTGTTCGTCTATTGATCTAATTTATTTAATGGGTGATGCGTTTGATGGTATGCCATGAAAGAAATGCATATTGGGGTACATCACAAAATTATAAGGGACATTGTCTTGGTACCCGCAGGCTTTTGATGGTGCAGGTGTTGATGGGTGAACAGAATGAGGTTTTTTTTTGTTGTTTTTTGTTGTTTTTTTTGTCTTGTACACGATCGACAACAGGTGTGCGTGTTCGTGTGGGGTGGGGGTGGTAGGTAGTGGCAGATGGAAATATGATTGCGCGTCATGTGTTCCACGCATTGTGGAGGAGGGAAGAGAGAGAGGGGTAAAGAGTGACAGTATGTCTGTTCGTCCGATGAATGGCTGCCAATGAACTATCAAAAAAAAAAAAAAAAAAAACTTTTTAGGCAGGCTCTGTGAAATATCAATGAGAGTTATATAGTGGAAGAACAAAGATCAGTTTGATTCGACACCACCTGAAACGGCTGCTTTCCACACTCATTTGATTTCAGAATTGTAGATTCCAGCGCCCGCAAGACCCAAGAGCTTAAGGCAGCTGTTTTGTTGGTCAAGAAATCTCAGGCAAAACATTTTGAAGCATATTCATTGAGTGCTGAAGATCTGACGGAATGCGTGCGTGCATGCGGACGGGCGGGTGGGCGTGCGCGCGCGCGCGCGCGCGTGTATGTGTGTGTGTGTGTGTGTGTAAAAATGTCATGTCTATGTTACCTTTGCGGACTGTTTGTCTGTGTTACCTTGGCGGATTGTTTGTATGCACAAGTCGTGCGTGCGTGCGTGGGTGTGTGTGTGTGTGTGTGTGTGTGTGTGTGTGTGTGTGTGTAAAACTAGTATAGCTGTGTAAATTCCCGACTGTTTATGAACAAGGCTGATGGGAGTGGTGTTTGATGTTATTTTCATGACTGTGCCGTTTAAAAACAGGTTTGTGTGACCCATCTGACTTCGCCATCCCTAAGGAAAAATGGAGTGTCGGTGTTCAAACTGCTGTATATTTATTGTCCAGATCAAGGACCAGCGAAAGATGATGATTCGCAAGCTGGAGGGTGAGCGTGACGCCTACATCCGTCAGGCCATGGGCATCACCAGAAAGGCGAGGAACTGCTGGCTGCCTTCCTCGCAGTGACAGGGATGATGATGATGATGATGATGATGGATGATGATGATGATGGTGATGATGATGATGATGATGATGATGATGGTGGTGTAACTGTTGATGTTGATAATGATGGTGATGATGATGATGTAACTTTTGATGTTGGTGATGATGATGTAACTGTTGATGATGATGTTGATGATGATGATAATGACGATGGTGACGACGATGATGATGATGATGATGATGAATGCGATGACGTCGACGAGGAGAAGGTCGATGGCGACAACAGCGATGATGTTGATGCTAACAATAATGACGACGACGCGGAGGTCGATGATAACGACGAGCGCAATAATGATGATGATTGTATCATAACTGTTTTTTCATTTTGGTGATGACGGCGTTGTCCTGTTCCTCTTTTTTTCTCTCCACCTTCTCCTTCTTCTCACTGTTATTCCTATTATCATTATCGTTGCTGTTGTTCTGTTAATGTGGTGTGGTCATTAACACTTTTTTTTCCATCAGACTGTAATGATCAGTATTGTTGTCAATCTACACTGCGCTAATTTTTTTCCTGTCGTCATAGTCGTCTTTTTATGCCCATATTTCCTCATCCTCATACTTGCAGTCCCCCTCCTCCTCCTCCATCTTCTCTTTCTTCTTCATTTCTTTCCGTGTTTGTCTTCGTACTTTCTATCCCTCTCCTCTTCTTCCCCCTAAATTTATAATTTTTTTTTAAGAAGGAAACACTAAATTTATTTCTTTTATTAGAAAGCAATCGGTGTCTGTTTTTTTGTTTGTCTGGATTTTTTCCTGATGGAAATTAGAAGGGGTTTAGGAAACAAATCAGAAGCAAATATTTCTTGCAATCTGATCATACCCTAGCATCTGCTCAGTTACTTTAGGCATTGCATCACACTGCATTGCCGTTCTTTGTATTACGCTTTCCTATTTCAGACAGGACTGAAGTCTGATGAGCAAACTCCGACCAGAGTATCCATCTTGGTGCTGTTAACGATGATTGTTTCAGGCAGCGACGAAATCAGACGATTATTTACCTTGTGATCCTGATGCCCACGATCTTTTCCTGCCGTGCTGACCATGGCATCGGGACTCTGTTGTTGACTATGATTGTTTCAGGCAGTGCTGACACACACTAACCCAACCTTGTGGTCCTGAGGTTGACCATGATTGTTTTATTCAGTGCTGAAATCTGACCACCTCAGCAAAATGGTCCTGCTGTTGATTTTTTTTTTTCAGGCACTGATGAAATCTGACACCACAACGCCGTGGTCCTAATGCTGATGATGTGTTTGTTTAATGATGAAATATGACGAGCACAGCCTAGTGATCCTAATGTTACGATAATTGTTTTAGGCGGTGCAAAAATCAGTCGCGGCAGCCTTGGGTTTTTCTGTTGACGTTGCAGAGAATGCTGAAATCTGACGACAAACACGGTCTTCATGAGGATGATCGTTCCGTTCAGTGCTGACCTCTGACCACCGCGTCATCGTGGCCCTGGTTTTGATGATGATTGTTTAATTCAGTGGTCAAGTTTGATGACCTCAGCGTCGTGGTCTTGATTGTAACGGTGATTGTCTCGATCATTGAGGGAATCTGGTGACCACAGCCTCGTGTTCCTGATGTGGACGATGATTGTTTCAGGCAGTGACAAAATCTGACGAGGAGAGGCGGTCCATGGAGACCATCTTCGTGCTGATGAAGATGATTGCCGGGGAGGAGATGAAGTTGCTGGAGACCCAGAATCTCTATGAAGCCACCCGTAATGAGCACGTCCTGTATACCCGACATATTTTGCAGCTCAGGGGTGTGTGTGTGTGTGTGTGTGTGTGTGTGTGTGTGTGTGTGTGTGTGTGTGTGTGTGCGTGCGCGCGCGCGCGTGTGTGTGTGTGTGTGTGTGTGTGTGTGTGTGTGTGTGTGTGTGTGTGTGTGTGTAGGTAGCTTTTTTGTGCTTTTACAAATATACCATAAAAAGACACACTAAAAGCATATCACCACTGTTCCATTACAATGCCATGAAAACAGCCGTACAAATTCATATCACTACTGTTCCATAACAATACCATGTACGTATACGAGAAACGATCATATGTAATCCGCCCCACCTAAATACAATGCCACACAACATTACAGTAAGACCGAAGCACACCCATCCCACCACAAAACCATGTAAAGATCCTCGAGAAAGTCATTAAGACACACACACACACACACACACACACACACACACACACACACACACACACACACGTGCGCGCGCGCGCTCACACACACACACACACACGCATACACACACCTACACACACGCATGTGCGCGCGCGTGAACCTGCGCGCAAGCGCACACACACACACACACACACACACACACACACACACACACACACACACACACACACACACACACACCAACGTCATTCCACAACAAATGCAATAAAAATATACCATACAAATTCATGAGGAAAGAAAAACTAAAAATACCACCAAATCACCACAGCACTCTACAAATGTGCCGGACGAGATCATAGAAAACCCAGTACGCCGTCACTCCACTGCTGCAACTTACAGATGCCATTTCCAGAACAACAGAACACCACCAGAAATATATGAATTCCAAATACAGCAGCTTACCAGTTTATTTCGAAGCTGCTGTTGTGCAGATTCCTCTAACAGAAAAAAACAAACAAACAAAAATCTAGCCAGCTGACAACGAGGTCGTCTGCAGGGTTTCATCAACCAGCTGAAGGCCAAGTCCACCTCCATGACCTACGAGACCCAGAAGCTGCTTCAGGAGAGGGACTACAGGGATGAGTGCCTCATCCAAGAAGAGCTGGCTCTGCAGAAGCTCAATCGCCAGATCTTCGTCCTCAAGGTCAACCTGAGGGACCTCAAGGAATCCAACGCCAGGACCAAGGTGAACATTTTTCAACTGAATGTCTCAATCTTTGTGCGCCACTAATGGAATATCTTTGATTATCTGACCCGGAGGTGATAATGATAAGCACGAGAATGTATCGCCAGCAGTTGCGCATTAATGTAGTGTTGCTATGGTTTGCGACATTCTTGCTGTCTCTATCTTTAGAAAAAAAAATGACGATGATGGTGATGATTAGTGTTATCGCACAGTTTAAAAGTGAAGCAGATTTTGCGTCTACCACTGTCAGATTTCAGTCTGTTGTTTTCTGTCCTTCATTGTTTCTCCTTTGTCCCTCACACCACCAGCCACATGGTTTGTCGCCATGACTAGTATCAACGTTTCACTTTCATCGAGGAGGTGTCACTACGTGCGGACTGGTCTATTTACGTTACACCGCACCTGCCAAGCTTTGCGACCACCGTGCGCAGCAGTTACAGCTGACTGATAAATCAATGTCTAAGAAGAAAGGATTCATGACGAGCGTCTCATGGATACCATTTAGCTGATGTCTGATTCGTGTATTAGACCAACGTACTGGTCCGACCTCGTGTACCTACCAACACCACTATTACAGTTGTGTGTTTTGTGTGTGTGGGCGCATGCGCATGTATCTGTGTGCGTGCGTGTGAATGTGTATGTACGTGAGCGGGCAGGCCCGTGCGCTTATGTGTATCTGTTAGTGCTCGTGGTGTGTGCGTGCATGCGCTTGTGTGTGCGCGCTCATGTGCGTGTGTATGCATGTGCGCGTGTGCGATCTGTAAATTTTGTGGGCATGCAAGTCGTCTAGTGACAACCCTTTACAGGAGGTACTGCTGGATCTCTATGGTGGCGCACAAAGTTGCTCGTTTTGATGCAGCATGACCCAGGATATCAGTTACGATGCCTTCTGTTAGCAGTGGCAACTGTTTAGTTGCGGAAAACGAGCGTCTCATTTGGGAAGAAGACCCCTCCAACATCCATTCGACAACAGTCCCATTAATACGCCGATACTGAATACTTTAGATGTGGAGGGGAGCTCAGAATCCGGGTCATCACAAAATCAGGGACTGGCGGGTCAAAAAAGTTGACTGTCTTCTGGCCGAGTCTTCAGAAAAATGTTACTCAACTCAGCGAATCCTGTGACCTATATCAGAGGAGAGTGCCCAGAGGAAAAGTTCCAAATGTCCATATGCAGAAAATGCCTCTGGTGGTCTCGTCTTTCAAGCGAGTGGTGATTGATGTGATTGTTTCTCTTCATTCTGTGAGTGATGTTAGACACGTGCATTTTGACACTAGTAGATTACGCCACAAGGCATCCTTCTTAAAACTGATTGATGCACAGACAGTTGCCGAAGCACCATTAGACTTTTTTCGGCAAAGTAGGAATCCCTAAAGGGATCTTAATACTCTTTGTATATACATGTGCCTGCTGAGGTTTGAACCCACGCCATTCAACGCACAAGCCCCGAGATTCCCACTACATGAAGGTGGTTTTTGTGAAAGATGTGAATAAACACGTCAAAGGGGCTTAAGTCTCTGTCAGTCTGCATTCGTTTGAATCCGTCGCATTTGCTCTATGAGCAAATATCCGACACACGAGGCCGCAAAGACTGTAGAATGCGCGTTGTGTAGTCTAAAATGGAAATCGCACTTGTTACTTACTGCTGTCCTAAATACATATTTGACACATATACACTTTTTGAAGCAGATTCATGGAGTCGGTCAGTATCATGGCTTGTTGAGTTCTAAGCTGGTCTGTGGATGAGAGCCAGCGGAGCATTGCGCTTGTTACTTACTGCTGTCTTAAATACATATTTGACAGACTTCAGAAGGGACAGAAATCCACAACCAGGCTTGTCTGTACTGTGGAAAGTGAGAGTAAGTGACTGCCCTTCCAAAGTCTTTGCGCTGGCAACAAGTCTGTTCCAGAATAGAATAAGCGTGTCCACTTTTTGTCGTGCTCTTCTGTCCGACTCTTTCTGATCTGCTTCACATATCCAGACTCAGAAGTCAACTGCTTATCTGCCAAACGTCTAGTTATGCCACACAATAAAAAGTCTTCTGGAGAGAGAGAGAGAGAGAGAGAGAGAGAGAGAGAGAGAGAGAGAGAGAGAGAGAGAGAGAGAAGCATCTTTGGCCGGAATAGTCGGACTGTCACTATCCGTAATATCCAGTCATCACCTGCTTTCAAAAGATCTGTGAAAACTCATCTTTTCATAACTGCCTTCTTCCCTAGCCTGTTTCAGTATGCTGTGCTATAGAGTCGCGTGTGCGTGGACTTACACTGGTGCTGCACGTACGAAATAGAGACGCTTGTTGTCAGATATAGGTTGATTTCAAAGTGAGATGACCGCAAAGAGGTTAAAAAAAAGTAGTCTTTGTTTTGTAGTTTGTTTATTCTTTCGTTTAGGGCACAGTAATGTACCTCTGTGTGTGATTTTCTCCTAAATGATATGGTTCTGTGAATGCTTTTCTTCTTGAAAGTGACTCGTTGATTAATATGCTTTTTCGTTTTTGTACTATCCTTTGCTCTCGTTTTTATGTTTCAACTGCGTGTAAGGTGATGACGTAGTATTTACATTCATATTATGATTAATTAGTTTGTTTTACCTCACGTACGTACCATTCATCTCAAGACGATAGACAACATCTTTCTTCAGATTGTTTTTGCTTATGTAGGCCTTTTCTCTCAAGACAGACAAATTCCCAGTGTTTTTGCTGGAGAAAAGCGGGGACTTTTAGGACTATCCTCGTGTGTGTGTGTGTGTGTGTGTGTGTGGTTGTTTTTCTTCTCTCTTTTTTTTTTTTGTGTGACTGCTTATGCCGTATAAACAAAAACTTAAACATCTCTCTCTCTCTCTCTCTCTCTCTCTCTCTCCTCTCTCTCTCTCTCTATCTCTCTCTCTCTGTGGTGTGTGTCGTTCACTGTAACAACGACACAACACACAGAGAGAGAGACGAGAGAGAGAGAGAGAGAGGTTGAGAGAGAGAGAGAGAGAGAGAGAGAGTGAACGATACGGATTTGGTGTCAGGTTATTACGACTGGTGTTCGAACCCCGATTCCGACATTTTTACTGTGTGTAATACTGATATGGCGGCAGATTATACTGATCGGTGTTCGAACCTCAACGATATTACTGCTACTGAATGGGATGCTGATATTTCAGGTTATGATTTGTATTCAAAGCCATGTAGTGCTCTTGTTACTATGTGTGTGATACTGACAGTTTTTCAGATGAAAATGAATGGCGTTCGTGTCCCTGCGGCAACATTTCCACTATGCGTGATACTATCATGGGTTTAGATTATAACGATTCGTGCTTCAATTCTAGTAGCAATGTTATTACTATGTGTAATACTGATGTGCATTCAGTTAGTAATGATTGGCCTCTGAACTCTAGTGATCTTGTTGCTGTATGTGACACTAACGTGGTTCCAGTTTATAATGATTCGTCTTTGAACCCCTGCAGTGATGTTGTTTTCTGCGTGTGATAATGGCATAGCTTCAGCAAATGATAGTTGGTGTCCGAACTACTTTAGTACTGTCGCTATTGTGTGTGACACTGACATGGTTCCGCGTAATAATGATGTGTTTTTACCATACCAATGGTTTGTGTTTGAATCTCAATGGTAGTGATGAGGGTGTGTTCTCGTCAATTGGAGAATGAGTCGCGGGGAAGTTTATGGGGGTGGTGCGAGTAGTGTCGAATTAGATCATGTTTATACTGAATTCAGTGAATCATTATTTGGGGCACCGATTTCATCAGATGATAGCGATGATGGAACTTTGTCTGTGAATTCCGTTGACAATTCTGTTTCGAGTAATGATTATTCTGCATATCAAGGAAATCACCAGAAGGTTTTTTTTTATTCATGCACTGGAATGTGAATGGTTTGATGTCAAAAATCTTTGATACCGATTTTGTTTTTTGTGTCATCTTTTCATTTTGTTTGCTTGGTCGAAACTTTTGTTGATAGTATTGATCCGGATATCTTTACAGGGTATAAGGCTTTTTGTCAACCAGCTAAGAAGTTATCAAATGCTGGGAGGCCTTCGGGTGGTGTCGTTTGTCTCATCAAAAATGAGTTTTATGTCTTTTGTGAAACAGATCAAAGTAAGTGTTGGAAACTTTTGTTGTTCGTCATTAACAAGGACGTGTTTGGCGTGGAAAAGGATGTGTTGTATGCCTGTGCGTACGTACCACCCGAGGGTTCTCGATATTATAACTATCTTGGTGTGGATGGGGATGGAATTGCTTTACTGGAAAACTGTTTATTTGATAATGCCCTTGTAGATAATGATTATTTTGTGCTTCTTTCTGGTGATCTTAATGGTCGTACTTCAAACATTTCGCAGCCCGTATCTGTTGAAAAAGATCTTTATTGTCCACATTGGCAAAGAGAGATTTTGCGAATATTACAAGAAATTCACAAGATTCTGTTTTGAATGGATTTGGTAAGTCTTTGCTAAACATGTGTACTGCGTTAAACTTGTGCATTATGAATGGTATGTGTTATGGCGACCATGAAGGACGCTGCACGTACATTTGTGATTTTGGATGCAGTGTCATAGATTATTTTTTGATATCTAGTGATCTTCTTGCTTATGTGTGTGAAACTTGTGAGTTAAAAGTTTTAGACTGTACGGAAACGAATCATATGCCTGTAACATTGTTGTTACTTCCTTTTCTAAAAGAAAACAGTACAGAAATTCTGCCTAAAGATAAGAATGTGTTCATCGAAAAATTCGTTTGGAATCCTGATTGTATTCAACAGTTTAATGATGTAGCAAATAGTGAACGTACACATATGATGTTAGACGATGCTATTCAGTCTGTTGATATTGATATCAATGTAGCTCTGGAAAAAATTTAATACATGTGTGAAAGAGATGGCTGCGTGCATGAAAAAAAGAGTATGTGTGAGTGGGAGAAAGAGAGACACCAAGACTGGTATGATACCGAATGTCGAAATAAAAGGAAAGAGATGCGAAAATTGTTGAAGAAATTGCGTCGTTCTTTAAAAGTAAAGACATCACGTCGTTCTCAGCAAGAAAGCAATAGATATGCTTTCTGTCTGGCCAGAAGGGAATATAAGAATCTATTATTCTTAAGAAGAAAATGCATAATCGTATAGTGATTGAAAAATTGATAATCTCTATAAACAGTCAAAAAGATTTTTGGGAAACTATCCATCAAATTAGTCCAAAAAAAAAAAAATGTTAGAAACCAGATTACGGTAGATGATTGGTTTAAACATTTTAAAACGTTTGCTGGAAAAAGTTGATGCTGCTCATCCGGAAAATGAGGAATTAGAGAATGGTTTAGATGACGATGATGATGATTCCTTTAATAATAGACCAATTTCTGAAGATGAAGTTGTTCTTGCATTAAGAAAACTTAAACCCAAAAAAGCTGCGGGACCCGATGGTATTATTAGCGAAATATTAAAAAGTGCAAGTGCAATGGTTGTCCCTTTCTTTGTGAAATTTTTCAATGTTCTTTTTAAGAAAGGTTTCTACCCGGATGGTTGGACTGAATCGATTATTTTGCCCCTTTATAAGAAAGGAAATGCCAATAATCCGGGAAATTATCGTGGTATAAGTTTGTGTGACACAAGTAGTAAAGTATATGGTATAATTATTAACCGTCGCTTACAGGACTGGGTAACAGAAAATAATATTACTGGAGAATATCAGGCTGGGTTTAAAGCTGGTTACTCTACTATTGACCATTTATTTACACTGCTGGCATGCGTTCAAAAAAAAATTTTGTAATAATCGAAAACTTTATGTTGCCTTTATCGATTTTGAGAAATGTTTTGATACTATTAATAGAAACTTACTATGGCTGTTTTGCTGAAAAATGGAATCAGAGGAAAACTTTTTCGTTGTATTAAAAGTATGTACACCAGTGTGAAGGCTCGTATTAGATGTGGTGCTACCTTTACTAACCAGTTATCTTGCTCGTCTGGAGTGAAGCAAGGAGATATATGCAGTCCAATTCTTTTCTCGTTATTTATAAATGACTAGCTATAGAGGTAATCAATAGCGGCAGACATGGTGTCAATTTTTCTGTCCGATTCGCTTGAATTGTTCATCCTTTTATTGGCTGATGATGTTGTTCTTCTTTCCGAGACTATTATTGGTCTGCAAACACAGTTAAATAGTTTTACAGAGAGCATCCTCTTCACTTTGTTTAAAGGTGAATATGGATAAGAGTAATATGTTGTTTTCAGAAAAGGTGGTTATCTGGGTGTGAGAGAGAGATGGATATATGATGGCAATACATGCCTGTAGTTAATGCATATAAATATCTAGGAGTTTATTTTTCAACAAGATTAAGTTTTACTGCGGCATGTAGGGATATTGCTAGCAAGGCAAAAAGGGCACTTTTGAGTATAATGCAGAGATTGCGTCAGTGCAATAATTATTCTGTTGATGTTTTTCTAAAACTTTTTGATGCTCAGATACAGCCAATAATGCAATATGGTTCTGAAATATGGGGGATGGAAAAAAGCTGCACAGTACTGTGAAAAGATCCACTTGTTTGCCCTTAAGAAAAATTTTTGACTGTTGATATGCGAACACCAAATGATCTTGTATATAATGAATTAGGCAGATTCCCAATAACTATTAACTCTATTGTTCGATGTATTTCCTACTGGTTAAAGTTAGTACAGATGGATGAACACAGGCTACCAAAGAAAGCGTATTTAATGCTGCTACATTTAGACCAGAAAGGCAAAAGGAACTGGGTAACAAATGTAAGATTATATCTGTTTCAGAATGGTTTTGGGTATGTATGGTTAAACCAAGGTGTTGGAGATGCAAATGAATTTTTTAGTTTGTTTAAGCAGCGGCTTATCGATTGTAGATGGCAAAAACTGGCAAGACCATGTGGAAAATAGTGAGTGAGCGGTTTTCAATGTATAGAAGATTTTGTGATTACATGCACTGTATTCCAAAATATTTACAATTAGATATGGAGAGACACTTAAAACATATAATGTCATTGTTTCGTTTTGGTGCATCAGACCTTGCTGTTCATTACTATAGATACAGGAATCCTACACCTAATGATCTATTGTGTCCATTTTGTAAGGATACTGAAGAAAACGAAGTTCATTTTTGTCTTATGCTGTCCATTATACGATAAATTAAGAAAAGAATTGATCGCTCCAAAATATTACAGAATAGCAAATGCTTTTCATCTAAATCTATTGTTATCCTCCGTTATGCAAAAAAACTGTGAAAAAACCTCTGCATTTACCTGTACAAAGCTTTTAAAGCAAGAGAGTTTGCAATTTCCTAAATTGATTTATAAGTAAGAGTGTAGATAATGAAATGTATAGTTGGTATTTATGATTTGTTTCTTTCTGCCGAAACTTTGAAGCTCTTGTTTTCTGTAAAAACACACACCCTTTCTAAGGGGGCGTGGCCCTATTGAAATAAAATGTCATTGTCATTGTCATTGTCTGTGTGTGTGTGTGTGTGTGTGTGTGTGTGTGTGTGTGTGTGTGTGGTCACACAGCTGATCATAGAGAACAGGACCTGGAAGAGAAGAACCTGATCAAGATGACTCGGGTCATGAGGATGGAAAAAGTCCGGGAGACGAAGGGACTGGAGCGGGTCAGTATGAGATGCTTTGAGAACCTCTGTTTGAAGACAGAATATTTGGTTTCTTGCTGGACCATCTGGTCCAGATTGGAATACAAAATAATGTCAGCCATTTGTGAAATATTTGACCTTTTGTTGACATTGACAGCTTCGTATCACATGAAATCTTTCCACACAGAGAGGCACAGAACGCAGAAAAAAATTAATCCGCAGAAAGTTTCTTTCTGGGTTTATGTACGCTTTGTTTCTTATCTTTTCAGATTTCTTCAGCTTTCAATAAGTTTACAAGTTCATTGTTTTCTTAGAAGTTGAGCTGTTAGGGAACGTGCATTTACCAAAGATATTTCACGATATATGATTTTATTTATTTAGTCATTTATTGACTTTTTTTTTTTTTTTTTTAAAAAGATCTTTCAATGCAGATACCAGTAATCGAACTAGCGATCATCCATCTTGGGTTATTTCCCTTCCTGACACGGGAACTCTGTCATCTCGGTCTTGGCAACCATTTCATTTTGACCAGTATGATTCATTTCCAGATGCCCAGTTCCTCTGGATCGTCAGATTCAATTATCTAATTTTGCCCCAGTTCCATTTTTACACCAAATAAGAGATTGCTCTCTGTTGTTCTATGAGACCATTGAAAAATTCAATTCTGCACCATTTAAGGATTTCTTTGTTCTGTTCTCTAAAACAAAAAAGTCATCTTTCCATTTCCAGAATCCCTAGAGGTATGTGTTTTAGTATATTTCAGTTCAGATGATATACCCTCAGGTGATGAAGTGGATGACAAAGTTCAAAGGCATCTTGTAAATCGTGTACCGGTAATTCATTCATTATGCAAGCAGCTTGGGATGGAATTCATTTTATAATGAAATGTCGCGCGCGCACGTGTGTGTGTGTGTGTGTGTGTGTGTGTGTGTGTGTGTGTGTGTGTGTGTGTTGAATTTTTGCAAAATATTTACCTTGATAGCGTCTAATCAAATGTCTGTTTTCAGTTCTTATACTTTATAACATGCAAAAAAAAAAAAAAAAATGAAGTGTTCAATTTGAATTGACCAGGTTTAATAAAGTTTGGAAAAGCAATGTTATTTTTGTAGTTCGATTAATAGCAGCACAGGTAGCTAAAAGAAATACTGCTTTCCATACACATTCCGCTGACAATATGCAGACAAATACACACAGGACAAACTAGGAACATTCATACAGAAAGCAGCAATGCAGTTTGTTGAATATATGGGGAACATGCAAAAAATTAAGATATGTAACACTGGCACAAAAACTGCTTATAATTCAATATGTATATATATTCTACTTTAACAAGGTTGGTCATTTATCCTTTAACATTGGAACAAGAAGTGCCGGTAATAATACATGGTAAATGACACTACTTTAACAAGGTTGGTCATTTATCTTTAACATTGGAACAAGAAGTGCCTGTAGTAATGCATGGTAAAATACACTACTTAACAGGTTGGTCATTTATCAGGGTGTTCGTTTTTTCTCCACTGACTGTCTTGTATTTCATATGAACAAAAACCTGCTACCCGGCCCCTCTCCTTTCTCCTCCTCAACCGTCTCCTTTCTTCTTCCCTCTTTTCTTCTCTGTACCTGAATGCTCATATCGGCATTTCAGTAATAATAACATGGACAACGGTGTTGTTGTAATCTGGGTGTGCATTATGGCGTTTTCGTGACAGACTCACAGACGTTGTTGTTGTAGTCTGAGTGTTCATCACGGCATTTGAGTAACAGGCACATGGACAACAATGTTGTAGTGTTCTTGTTGCTCGAGTGTTCAACATGGCATTCCAGTGACGGACATATGGACAACAGTGTTGTTGTTTTTGTCTAATTTTTCATGCCGTCATTTCATTGACAGACCCCATGAACAGCAGAGTTGTTGTCTAAGTAGGCATCACGGAACATCTACGACAGCCTCATGAACAACGTTGTTATTGTTGTTTGCATGAATGTTTGTCATGACATTTCAGTGACAAACACGTGCACAACAATGTTGTAGCTGTTTGAAAGTCGATTATAGAATTTAAGTGACAAACACACGAACAATAGTGTTCGTCATGTTGTCTGTCTTGTCCCATGCCTTCCTCCTCCTTCACAACCACATGACCCCGTGACAAGGTCATCCGGGACATCGACGGCCTTGACCTGGCCTTGACCCGCCGGCACCACGAGCTGCATGACCTGTACAAGATGGTGAAACTGAAGCAGTCGCTGCTGGAGAAGGGCGAGAACATGTACAACGTTCGTTGGAATGAGTACGTCACTGTCAAGGCCAGTCTTCAGCGTGCCAGTGCTCAACGCAGGCTGGACTGCAAGAACCGTGCCATCGTGGACCGGCTCATGTGAGTCGTGGCTGTGTTGTGATTGACAAAACAAAAAGGAGGCTGGCGTGGCGTGGGATGAGCAGGGGAGGCAATCGGGTGGGAAGTATAAGTTCGTGTATAGTATGTTCCCTTATCATGGAGGTTGTGCATCGATTTCAGCTCTCCATCTCATCTGAAGATAACACGCACTAAATATAGGTGAGACTTTCGAGTAACAGCAAAGGTCAAGGGCTAGCAACCAAGTTTCGGACAGATGCAAATCGCCATGGCTCTCTGTTAAAAAAAAAAAAAAAAAAATTTTTGAATGTGAAAAAGAATTCGGTGTCAGTAAATTAGTTCAATGCCACATATCAGCAAAACTAGCAGAACGATTCATGACTTGTGGACTCATTGTGTTTCTATGCCATTGGTAGGGCACCAGGATTTTTGAAGTGAAAAGTCTGGCGGACGACAGGAAAATGAAGGGTTATGTTGATCGTGCTTGAACAGAAAAAGGAATTGACATGAGACCCGCTCCAGAGTCAGGTATGGTATGGGTTAAGGGCTGGACTGTACGAGGTACTGACTGATCTTCTGAGAAAAGACAGGTGCAGCTTTGAGTGTAATAGAGAATACATAGTGTTTCGGGCCTAAACTGTAACTGTGGACTTGGACCAAACTCAAGAAAGAGCTCTAAAGAAAGCGAGCAGAGAGAGAGAGAGAGAGAGAGAGAGAGAGAGAGCAGATCATAATACCCTATAAGTTCTCGCAAGCAATGTTATCTGAAATACCCCTATGGACTGTGTGTGACAGGAAGTGTGTGAAAATACTGAAGACTCACCTGGAGAACGTACGACTGCGCAGCAAAGGCCTGATGGAAGAGCTAAGCCATCCCCGCAACATCCACCGGTGGGAGAACCTTCTGGTAAGGTCTTGGTGCTGGTACCGTGGCTGTTATTGCTGCTGCTCCCCTTGCTGATGTTGCTTGTCATTGTTATTTCTACTGTACAAATTATAGTACAATAATTATGCTGGCCGTGAGTGGCTTTAACACATGGCATGCACCGGAAAGTCTCCTCCTGACCTTTTTTTCAGAGATACGAGTAAATCTTCCAATCCATTAGCCTGTGTTTCAAAGTTAGGACAAGAATGTCTCTTTAAGGTGCCCGGGAATACGGGTGTTTGATGACAGCATAAACGCGTTGAGCAAGATGTGACTTTTCTAAATATCGCCCCCAAGATGCACGTAAAGAAGGTAAGAGCATGAAGACGAATGTCCCGGACAACATTCTGTAGACGCCATTTCACAGTACAGCGGTGAACAATACAACACAACACATCACACAACAGTACGGCTGAACATATCACTACTGTCCGATACAGTGCGACACAAATCGTCACACCATAACACATCTCATCATGATATAATATAACACAACCACATCACATCACACCGCTACACAAAAGACATGGCATGCCACATGACAACTTTACACGCCTCCACATCATGTCGGGACATAGCGCACCACCCCAACACACCACATCATAACATAACAGCAAGTCACAACATAGCAGCAAGACACAACACACCACATCATATGACAACATTCAGCACACCTCAATGACGCATTGAATCACAAATTAATGCAAGACGTCACACACCACAGCGTATGACAGCATATAGCATACCACAACAAGACACCACATCGTAAGATAACAGCACAACACCACACTCGACATTATATGAGAACATACATCACACCATGACAACACACACCACATTGCAGTATAACAGCATGTCACCACACATCACATCATGTGACAACATACAGCACACCACCACAACACATTGCATCGCATCAAATTACTCCACGAAGTAAACACCGTGACACAATACTGCAGTACACGCAACATTAGAGCATAGTTTCAAAATACAACAGAATGCCTCATGTCACAAAACAACACACTAAAGCTCAATCAGTAAAACTCAAATGGGGATCGCGGCCCCCTCATAGTGTACTATTATACCCGTTACCAGCCAAGAAGCGCGATAACTCATATGAAAACAAAATAAAATGAAAATGCAAAAAAAAAAATGCTGAAACAGATTGCAAAGTAATGCTTATTTGACACACCATACATTTCAAACGAGAGAATTGTCTATAGCTTTGTCTCAATCAGATATCACAAACAGCAGACATGAATTCTCTCTGTCCGCTTGTGTCTCTGTCCGTCTGTCTGTCTCATCTCTCTCTCTCTCTCTTACTGCTTAATGAATGCCCGTACTGGTCTTCAGTTCTGCCTCTATATATCCTTCACTCTTTTTCTTTTATTGTGTGTTGTTGTTGTTGTTGTTGTTGTCGTTGCTGTCCCATCTTCCGTGCCACCTCAGTGTACTCACGCTGCTCATTCCGATGCCCAGTCCACAACCATAGCCCGGCCCGAACCGCCACAGCCCAAGCACTGGCAATCCACAAGGAACAGTCAATGTCAAGTCGTCATGAGGCAACCCACCGGAGGAGACATTGCACTGCCGCCGAGTCACTTCGGTGGGTTCAGTGGCGCCTGTCCTGATCCAGCATACACAGGTAACCACCTACTAAGCCCCCTACTGACGACAATAACTGCTCATTCGCGGCGCCGACGTGAGTGAGCTCACCCTCCGGAGGGCGCCACCACGTCCGTCCAACGACAGCTCCCCATGGACTCGCCGATACCGATGACCATGACGGAACCAAGCAAGGCCACAGATGTGGAGAGGACATCGAAACTGAGGTCACCATGAGAGCAGGGCATGAAGGGCCACAGAATTTCGCCGATCGATGACAATGAGGATGACGAAGATTATGCTGAAGATTTCCATTCCAGTCTGAGACTGCATGACAGAGCTGTACTTTATTCTTATTTTCATAATATATCCCGGCGGCGACCAGGCCCGAGAGTATCTCTCACTGCAGTGTTGATCAGGAAATTTGAGCAACACTTTCAGAGACGCGTCCATTAAGTTGATGAAACTCGACAGTGTGGCATCAGTCTTCCCTACTGAGACTGTAGCAAACTCAATTCTGGATAGAAGCCGGTCGCGCGGCAGAAAAATCCCATATGACTCTGGTGGGAGTCGAACCCACGACCTCCCAGTCGAGAGTCCGCGACACTAACTACTTCGCAACGGCGGCTGGTCTCTTTTTTTTCTAAACCGCGTATAGATCACATACGAGTATCAGTATTAAAATGTTTCACAGAAAACTACTGCGAGTACCGGTATGCAGATACTGCCTGAATTACAATGGATTGTATTGTGCTATGTATGCCATTAACTGCCCATGCCTTATATACATGTATGATGCTTTGCTGAAGTCACATCCTTTTTTCTGTTTGTTTATTTGCATGTTTTATATCTGATTTACAGTTATTGTTGTTGTTATTACTGTTTCTTTTTGTTCCTCTGTTTCTGGAAGATAATGATAAAGGCAAATGAAAATGTGAAAAAAAACAGACGTGAAAACAAAGAAAGCAACATTCCCTAGATCCACCCAGAACATCCTATTAGCCTTAGATCTAAAGAGCATTGCTTGATGTATTTTATGTGTTCTTTGTGAACTCTGATAAAGACCTAATTGTGGAAAATTAACTTGCCCATGCTTTGTATTCCATATCAAACAAGCAATATTTACAATTTGTTATTTATGTCAGTATCTGTGTTTTGGCTATTTTAAACGTTGCAGGCTCAAACAAGCCACATTTTGCTTTTTTTTTTTCATGTCAATATTTATGTTTTTGGGTTTTGTTAACATTGCAGTCTGCTTCAGTTTTCTCTTTTGGTCATGATGATTGTGTCGTCACGCTGATGATGACGATATTTGATGAACTGGGTCCAGGGGCCGGGACCCAGAGGCTTACGAGTCCGTGCGACACCTCCACGAGATCCGTCACGCCATCCAGGAGAGGGTGGAACACACCACCACCACCCTGACCGAGATCCACCTGATGGACCGCGAGTACATCAGTCTGACCACCAGCGTTCTCTCATGCAGCCCAGCCCCGAGACCGTGCTACAGCTAAAGCTCTTCCAGGAGGACCTGCACAGCCGCTACAAACAGATCAAGGTGGGGAGCACCGTGGCCTCTCAGCCGGAATAGCTTAGTTAAGTTGGTAGAGCGCCCGACTTGTAATCTTGGTGATCCTGGGGTTGTGGGATTGAATCTCCGCCGGACTGTTTCAGTACAGGGGGATTTTTTCTCGCGGAGTTAACAATGGTTCTGACTCCAGTTCCCATACAGTCCTTCGAATGAGACTATAAACTGAGGTTCCGTGTTTGAACGCACGCATAACATCTTGCAAACACGTAAAATCCCATCACCAACTTTCGGAAGAGAAGGCCAGTTTGGCCTTTGGTATGGATGACACGTTACACATTGCATGCACCCTACATGAGAAATTGAAAGAATGAAGGAAGCAAGGAAATTGAGGGAACGATACTGACTGGATGACATGGAAAACGATCGAATGAAGCACCGGCAGGCAGCTCTTCAATCATCACTGACTAGGTAGGCAGCCCGTTGTGTATACAAGAGTGTTGATTGACAGCACCTAGAACCTTTGGCAATGCGCTTTATAAACGCTATAATATCATTATTATTATCTTGCCACCCCCGATACAAACAAGTCAAAGTGAGCATTCCATCTTCTCTCCCACAAATCCAGCTACGATAAGCTCGTTATGTGTATGAAGAGCTTCTAAGAGAACCCACGCATTCAAGACAGACCGGTCAAGACTGGTGCCTCTCCACCCCCACCTCACCCTCCATCCGGGAGAAGGTGGAGCACACCACCACCACCCTAACCGAGATCCACCTGATGGACCGCGAGTACATCAGTCTGACCACCAGCGTTCTCATGCAGCCCAGCCCCGAGACCCAGGAGAAGAGAACCACCCCACCCTCTCCTGTTTCCTTGGCTTTTCTCCTTTACTGTCCTGCTTTCGCTGGCTTTTCTCCTTTCCTTTCCTTTCCTGCTCTCTCTCTGCAGTTTTTTTTTTTCCTTTCCATCATTTTCCTGCCTTACCTGGTTTTCCTCCTTTCCTTTATTTTCCTACTTTCCCTGGATTTCTCTTCTTTAATTTACTTTCCTGCTTTCCCTGGATTGTCTTAATTTAATCTCCTGCTTTCCCTGGATTCTCTTCTTTAATTTACTTTCCCTGGCTCCTCTTCTTTAATTTACTTTCCTGCTTTCCCTGGCTTCTCTTCTTACAGCACTTTCCCTGGCTTCTCTTCTTTAATTTACTTTCCTGCTTTCCCTGGATTCTCTTTGTTAATTTACTTTCCTGCTTTCCTGGATTTTCTTCCATTTACTGTCCTGCTTTCCCTGGCTTTCTCTTCTTAATTTACTCTCCTGCTTTCCCTGGCTTCTCTTCTTTAACTTACTTTCCCTGGCTTCTCTTCTTTATAATTTACTCTCCTTCTTTCCATGGCTTCTCTTCTTTAATTTACTTTCCTGCTTTCCCTGGCTTCTCTTTTTTTTTAATTTACTCTTCTGCTTTCCCTGGCTTCTTTTCTTTAACTTAATTTCGCTGGCTTCTCTTCTTTAATTTACTTTCCTGCTTTCCCTGGCTTCTCTTCCTTCCTTAACTGACTTTCCTGCCATCCCTGGCTTTCTCTTCTTTAATCTACTTCCTGGCTTTCTCTTCTTTCCTTCATTTTCGAAGGTTTTCTTGATTTTTGTACTTTCTGTTGTTTTCTTGTATTCCCTAGCTTTCCGGCTCTCTTTCATTTTCCTGGTTTTCCATTTACTTTTTGGGCCTGTGCTTTCCCCAGCTTTCTACTTTGCTTCGTGTTTGTGCTTCCCTTTCCCTTTTGTTCTGTCCTGTTTTCCCTTTTTTTTGTGCTTCCCTACATAGTGCGGTCACGTGGCTTTGCCGATGTAATGCAGCATTTATGGATTAGCTTACTCCTCTTTGACACCTCCTTGGTGACACTGAAGCTTCCTGTTGCGTTTTTTTTTTTTTTTTTTATTTTTAGCTGCTTTATGTTCTTTTTCCTGTATTCCCTGTCTTTTCTGCATTTACACTCTTTTCTCAGTTTCCTCTCATTTTCTCACTTTATTTTCCATTTACTATTATCCGCTTCCCTTTCCTTGTTTTTCCTTATGTTTCATTTTTCTGCTTTTCCTTTTCTTTCCTGCTTTACATTTTCCCACTGTTATCCCTTTTTTCTGTTTGTCTTCCTCTTTTCATTTTTCTTTCTTTTCCACCCTTCCTTTCATTCTCCTACTTTCAATCCCCTTTCCTGCCAGTAAGTCCTTTTCCTATTTCCCTTTCGGTTTTCTACGTCGCTCTTCCTTTTCCTGCTGGTTCTTTCTTTTCCTATTTCGTTTCATTTTTTTTGCTTGCTTCCCCTTCTTTATCCTGCTCATCTTCCATTTTTCTTCTTTTTCCCTTCCTGTTTCCCGCTTTCCCGCTGTTTTTTTTTTTCCCCCTTACTTTTTTTTCTTTTTTTCCTTTTCCCCTCCCTATTACTGCTTCCCATTCCTCAGTCTGCTTTCTACTCTTGTTCCTTCTTACATTTTTATATTTTCATACTTTTTCTTTCATTTCCCAAAATGTTCTTACAATTTCCAGCGTTCCATTCCTGTTTTTAACATTCCCTTGATTTTTCCTGCTTTCCCATTCTCTCCCTGCGTTCTTTTCTTTTTCGTACTTTCATGTTCATGCTTTTTCCTCCCTTTTCCGTTTGCCCATACATGTTCCTCCTGCTTTTTACTCCTCTTTTTTAGTTCCCATTTATGTTTTTGCTTTGACTCCCTCTTTCCGTCTTCCCTTCCTTTTCCATTTTCTTTTATTTGTCCCTGTTTTTCTCCCCTTTCCCTATTGCCCCTACATTTTCCTGTTGTCCCTTTATTTTCCCTTTCGTTTCCATTCCTCCTCCCCCCCCCCTCCCCTCTCTCCTCTCTCTCTCTCTCTCTCTCTCTCTCTCTCTCTCTCTCTCTCTCTCTCTCTCTCTCTCTCTCTCTCTCTCTCTCTCTTCCCTTAGTCATTTGAAGCACATAATGACAAGATTTAGATTTAGGTTGGCTAGAAACACGGTCAACGGTATCGTTTTTTATCATATACTGTGCACAGATATTGAACTTGTTTCTCCATTGCCTGAAGAGGTTCGCTCGTAAAAGTGAGGTTCATTTTGTGCCTTGCTGTCCTGCCTGGATGCACGTAGTAACCATTAAAATATCATAGACACCCTTCTGCATTTACATTTATTTTTACGTGTGATTTCTGCTCGCGAAGATGTCAAGACACAATTTGCCTTCTATGTACATGTAAGTCGTTTCAAATCCGGTTCATTAGCGGTGTGTACCTGACTGACGTCGTTGTCAGTTTTCTTTGTGCTGAACGTACAATTTCTTGTATTCATGACTCATATCGTTCTTTTCTTTTCATTGTGTGCACGGTTTCTTTTTTTTCACACATTGTATTTCTATACCGCCCACTCTATGAGGGACTATGGTCTTTTTCAGTAAACCATCCGCATCTCTCTCTCTCTCTCTCTCTCTCTCTCTCTCTCTCTCTCTGTGTTTTCAAACTTTTTTTTGTGTCAAATCTCTTGTTTCTTTGGTTGATTGTTGTTTGTTTGTCGTTTGTTCATTTTTCAATTTGCCAATTTTTTTTTGTGTGTGTTTGTTTTTTTTCCCCCTCTTGGGCGAAGGCTGGATATAAAAAAGCATGAACTTGCTTATCTATTACCCTCGATAATAAAGAATTTGTCTTTGTCTCTCTCTCTCTCTCTCTCTCTCTCTCTCTCTCTCTCTCTCTTAATAGATAAGCACATCAGTGCTCATCTATTATCCTCGTAAATAAAGAAATTTTTCTTGTTTTGTCTTGTCTTGTCTCTCTCTCTCTCTCTCTCTCTCTCTCTCTCTCTCTCTCTCTCTCTCTCTCTCTCTCTCTCTCTCTCTCTTATTTTCTGCGGATGACGGATGACAGCAAGTTCTTGGTGATGAAAATAGCAATAACGATGGCAACTGTGACGGTGACAGGGTGGATGCTGATGGGCAATAAGAACAGCACGGATGACAGCAATAACTGTTAGGATGGTGGTGACAAAAAGCTACTATAGCGATGATGACATTGACTACAATGGAGACAAGAAAGATGCTAATGACAACGATAATAACAATAAAGTTGATGGCGATGACAGCGATGGCGACAAGAATGATGAACGAGATGACGGTGAAAACAGTGACAATAATGACGACAATGACTGTACGACAACGATGACGGTTAATCAACCATTGCCTGTGCAGAAGCTGACAAAAGAGCTGAGAGAAGTCTTGGACGACAAAATAGATATGGCAGCCCGCTGCAACGCCGTGAACCGAAAGCTGAAGCAGATTCAAAACGTCTGGATCAAACACATGAACAAAGAGAAAAAGAGGTGAGAGATACTTCAAGGCCTGCTGTCACAGTTCAGGAAAACCTGAAACAGTTCTAAAGACATGGCCTCGCTCTCTTCTCGCCCCTCTTTCTTTCACTCGCCTCACACTGTTCTGTGTATGCTCGAGCGATCTAATAATGTGCTGCCAACAGTCTTATCTTGATTCTGTTCTTCTCGCTGACGCTGTACATGATCAATTGATCAATGGCAAATTTCGGCGACACAGGAGTCTAGGATCACCTTTTGTTTTACACATTCACACTGGGTTTTTTTTTTCCTTTAAAACTTAATCCTCAGCAGAGGCGACAAACGCATTGTATATTTTTTTTTAAACATTGTTTTCATTTTTTTCCCTCTCCAGATCAGGGTTTTAGCTCGGAACAGCCACCATAGGAAAGCATTGATTTTATTCAGTTGACCTCTGGGTTAATCCAAACATGGAAAAACGAAACAGCCAAGAAATATACACCGTCCAGCTGTGAAAAACTCTGTCCATTTACGTAAAAGATAATAGACATATAATAGACATAGATATTGTTCCAAGATTGTCCTGCGATAAACTTCTTGAAAGACCAGTTATCAACAAATATGAAATAATTGAATATGAAGGATTATGTATTGTCACACTTACACTTGTGCAAAGGTGACGCACAACCAGACAGATCACGGAATACATTTCCCTCGTTCGATATTACGACTAAGATTTTAAAATGAGTGGGTCCTCACAGACTCACAACGGTAGGGTGTTTTTTTTTTTTTTTGTTTTTTTTTTTAAACAAAAATCAGTTTCAAACCAGTGGCATCAAGATCCATTTACAATATGAAGAAAAGATGCCATGGCAGCTCAGCCTAACAAAGCAAATTTAGTCCTTTGTCATGGCCTCAACAGTGCCACGGATCTGTATTATTCAAAAGGATCTCCAGTCAAATGTATCAGATCGATTAAAGATATTCTTGTGTCTGAACCCCCGTAAAAAGTAAACTGTTTAGTATCCTCTTCTAAACTAGAGTTTTTTCTGAGAAGAAAGAATATTAATCATTCATATTTCAATTTGATGTGAAAATCTTTTTCTCTACCACACAATGTCTTACCCCTTTTTCTTTCATTTCGTTTCACAGCATCTTCTCGGGATCGGGGGGGGGGGGGGGGGGGGGGGGTGGGGGGGGGGGGGGGGGGGGGGGGGGGGGGGGGTTCGTGGGAATGCCGTATGCCTATGATTGGCCAGTTGTTGCCTTTCCTCTCCACTTGACTTTCCGAAACCTCACGTGAAATCTTAACATCTGTATATATGAGACACGTGCCCTCGTACCTCCTCGACAGGCCAGAACGCAGCTGAGTGATCTGTCCTTCTAAGCAACTGACCTTCCTCCAGACGTGAGCAATCACCACGTGTTATTCGCTCACTGCACGTGTGAGGGTACTCCATACAAAAGCAAAAGCTGTTCATGACTTTGTGGGTCAGGGCATTAGAGGGTAAATGTGATCAAAATACAAAACTCATAAATCCTTTTCCTCTCAGTAGCTTTTATAATGTACTTTTTTTTTTTTAATCAGAAAACATCTTTAATACACGAAAATACACCAAACGACTAGGAACTTGGGCACGATTTCCGTAGATGTTGAGCACAATTAACACGTGTGTTAAATAAAGTCGCAAACATTTTACTTGAACGTGAACCTTCTGAGCCATCAGGGACTTCAGCCCAGTTCAGGGTCAAGTTAAATCGAACTAAACAAAGACGATTAGTGGGAAAACAATATGGTATTTAAAACTCCATCTTTGCCCGGCTTCCTTGTGGCGGTCCATTTTACGTCTATGATTAACATGTGTAAACAAGTCAGGCTGTGTTATCGTACAATTTGGTTTGTATGGTGTGTGATGTTTGTGATGCGTTGCGTGCATGTGTGTGTGTCCACGATTCACTTAAATTTGATACTTACTATGCATGTATAAGCATTCACATTACCAAACTTGGCAGAACGGTATATATTGTCGACCTTTCCAGCCATTCTGTTGGTGAAGTTGTCACAGACTCATAACCGTAAAGATGTGATAACATTTTCAGCAACAGCTTCAATGTAATAGAATTGTCTGTTTCTTTAAAAATTTTGTCACTCACAATAAAAGGCATGTTGAATGATATCATGGCCAAATATAGCAACAGAATTTAAGTTCTGCTTTGTGAAATTTGGTCCATTTATTGAATATGTTTCAGGCAGAGATGCAGATAAACACACACACACACACACACACACACACACACACACACACACACACACACAAACATAGTACTAAATATAGGACCAACAGGGGACACTTCCATATACATCTTGTCAAATATAGTAAGTCGGTCGAAATGAGGGTATGACTTCTAGTGAATCAAGCAAGTAAAGCACCATTACATGCTCAATTCAAACAGTCGTACAAGTACAAATCTTCACAGAAAAAGTGTTCGAACATTGGTGAATTTTACGGTTTTTAACCCAACATAAGCGAAAGTTAGCTCTGCTTCTGAAAAAAAAAAATCTTAAATGGAAGTGTCAATTTGGCGAGAAACTCATCAATGTCGCATCAAATAATGCATTCTTGTGTTTGGACTTGTTGGTGACGCATATCATAAATACGTCACTAATAAAACATAAGCTTCCAAATATCAAAGTGAGGATGGAGGATTGCTGTCGGGTTAGTTAGTGAGAAAAACGAAGAAAAGAGGGAGAGGGGAGTATGTGAGTGAAGTTTAATTGCGTGGGGTTGGGGGATAGGGGAGCAGGGCAATGTGGGTGCTGGACGTGGCAAATGTGTGAAAAGCTATTTGATCTAAAAGTCAGAACAATGCTTCTGTCTTTTTACCGGTGGTAGGTGGAAAAGCTGGGAAAACGCACCACCAAGAGAGGGACAACAGTGAAAGGAAGGAAGCTGGGCAATGGATGGGGGGTGGACAGATGTGAATGAGATGCCATGTGAATTAGAACAATAGGAAAACAGAAGCAGCCCATCAAAATAAGTCTGCTGTTTTAGTATTATGCCGCGCATTCTTTGCAGGTAAAATATCATCGTCGGTCAGCAGTGCCACAGTGCTAGATGTGTTTAACCTAATACATTAAATAACAACGAGCTGGTTTGATTTTTCTCTTTTCATCATTTCTGAAAGAATGTAAATCTTCGACAACTTAATTATGGTAGCCCCACAAAGAGTAGAAGAAGTTCATGAAAAGAGGTAGAATGTGGAGAGGTGTAATGGGGGTGTTTGGTTACCATGAGCACTTTAAACATGCGTCACTTTGACATATTTCTAACTTCATTTACACAGTGCAGTGCTAAAAACTGCCACACTGAAGTTAACGGCTGATTGGGAAAACAGTACAACTCGTCCAAAAAGGAAATTGCTACCTTAGAGAAACAAAATCTAAATGGCTCTGTACCTCACCCTCATGCGAGTCATATGGACGATTGTCTTTCTTTTTTGTTTTAAGCTGTTATCGGCTAGTGACAGTTGTCGACAGTCTCTTGACACGATAAGTGCAACTGTTAGAGAGAGGCGAATGAAGCCATCTCTGACAAATGAAGGAAGAGGGAACAGGGAGCTCATTGTATGTTCGCGTTTCCTGAGTTGCAGACCACTCTTTACCACACGTGTATGATTTTACAGTCACCTGCCTGTCTGTTGGATTTGATTCCGCTCCATCTCCCATGACATCAGCAAAAGGCAAAGGGATCGAGCTTCACTTTTCTCCACTTTAGGAGTACTGTTCGGGGAATGCATTGATACTCCCCACGCTTCAGTACCTACCTGCTCAATATTCCACGTGTACAAAATCCCCATATTTGTTGCTGCTTGATACTCTCCTTGCTCAATTCTCCCGCTATTCAATATTCCCTCTGTTTGACGTTCTCCCACTCGCATCAGACGGAAACTCTTGTTCTGGCGGAGGGGATACGAAAGGAATTTTTTTTTTTTTTTTTTTTTTTTTTTTTTTTTTTTGCTGTGCAGTCCTCAGAGGCAGTGCACCCACGCCGCTCATTCCGACACCCTGTCCACAGCTACAGCCAGGTCGGCCCCGCCGCAGCCTCGGCACTGGCAATCCACAGGGAGCAGTCAATGTCGAGACACTGCACTGCTGCCGAGTCACTTCGGTGGTGTTCAGTGGCGCCTGTTCTGATCTAACATACGCAAGACACCACCTACTAAGCCCCCTACTGACGACAATAATTGCTTAGTCGCGGAGCCGGCGTGAGTGAGCTCTCCCCCCTGAGGGCGCCACCACGTCTGTCCAACGACAGCCCATGGACCCGCCGATACCGGTGACCCCGACGGAACCAAACCAAGGCCACAGACGCGGAGAGGACATCGAAACTGAGGTCACCATGAGAGCAGGGCATGAAGGGCCACAGAATTTGAGACTTTTTTTTTTTTTTTTAATGCTGATCGATCGATGAGAATGAGGATGATTAAGATGATGCTACTACGGATTTCCATTTCGGTCTGAGACTACATGACAGGGCTGTACTCTACGCTTCCTTTCATAATATATCCCGGCGTCAACCAGGCCCGAGAGATACAGCACCTGCAGTGTTGGTCAGGAAATTTGCAGCACACTCTCAGAAACGCATCCATTAAGTGGATGAAACTCGACTGTGTGGTCACAGTCTTCCCAACTGAGCCCGTAGCAAACTCAACTCTGGGTAGGAGCTGGTCGGGGCAGAAAAAACCCACATGACTCTGATGGGATTCGAACCCACGACCTCCCAGCCGGGAGTCCCGCGACGCTAACCACTTCGCCACGGCGGCTGGTCGAAAGGAAATCTATCCTATACCGTGGCTAAACACCATGTGTGCCTGCACACACACAGACACACATCTTTAGGCGAGCAGGGGGAGTATGGGGAAGGTATCGAAGTATCAAACAGGTGATCTATCAATATGGAGGAATATTGAGCCAACCCACTGTACATATTGAAAGACACCACAATGAAACTTAAACGTAATGACTTCAGTGCACTCTGTTGTGGTGAATACTTCGATTTTCAGAATGAATCTGATAGAACAGAATTTGCATTGATAATCCATGATGAGTGCATTAGCTGGCTTGTTAAAATGAAGCCAAAATGGACAGATCATAATCTTGAAATACAAAGTTGTTGATGAGTACCATAGCTGACTCGTTAAGATGGAAGTTAGAATGAACAGGTCCTGCCACTTTAATTCATAACATGCCCATTAGCCGACTAGTAGATATGGAAACACATAATACAGTAATAATCCACAATAGGTGCAGTAACAGGATAGTTGAGACTGAATTTGAAACGGTTATTTTTGGCAAAGATAATCCACTATCTGACTTGCTAAGATGAAAATTGAACTGACCAGATGTAATAGTGACAATTCATGATGAGGATCGCGTACTGTACACATACTTTGAAGGGGCTGGATCTGCTGTCTTATGTGGATTCTGCATCGTCTTAATCATCAGTCGTACTCATTGCTGTCACAGTTGCAACTGCATCTTTCCTCTTTCATCTTTCCTCTCTCAATGTCTGTCTTTTCCTTCTTCCTTCACCCACTGAACCCAAGTCGTCCTTCTCTCTTTCCTTTCCTCCCTCATCCCTCCTCTGACTCCTCCCCACCCACCCATCTCCACCCCTTTATCTTCGCAGCCTGCCATCACTTTGTAGCCGTTTTTTTTTTTTCCTCTGGCTTTCATTTTTTAAAATTCTCTCTTTGTTTTCAGATCTTTCTTTGTTACGGTCCTCCTCCTCCTCCTCCTCCTCCTCTTCTTCTTCTTCTTCTCGGTCTTTGTTTTTGTGTTGGCGTTCTTCCTCCATTTTACAGTCGCCTGCAGCCTTGATTTTCCAAGGTGTGAGTGATTGGCGAGATATACCCTATTGGTCTTCAGATGCTCTCACAACCTTAAGTTTGAGTACCTGTGCTTTATTGTCATTATATTCTTTTAATTATCGATACTACCTTTCTTCTTCTGCGTTCTGCTTCATTCTCCTCCCTTTGCTTCTCTTACTCTTTTTTCATCTTCATTCTCTTCCTTTTTTCTATTTTTTTTTTCTTTGAATTTAAAGTGCTCAACCCTTGGGGAGCAACATCTGTTAAAAGAGTATGGTAAAGGAAGTTTTAAAATCAACAGATCTGTTTCGAGCGCTGGCTCTCCTCAGGATGGTTTTGGGTCGCCTACTGCCGGTGTTATATGGCCTAATGTCACTGTTTGCACGTGCGGATTGGCTGCACGTGTTGTCGTTGTTTTTTTCAGGTTGTTTACAGTTCAGGGTGCGTTTGCTGACAACGATTTCCATTTGTGCCTGCAGTTGTTTACTATTTCTACTTTAGTATTTAGGGTTGCTAAGTATGGTTTGCATAGTATTAACCATTTTTTCTGTTGAACATAGGTTGCATCTTTTTTGAAATGTTATTGTATGGTGATGCCCTTTTTTTATGATTTTCCAGGATATGTTATAGTTTTTTTTTTTGTCTTTAAGTCTCCAAATATATTTGCTCAGTTCTGTTTGGTTTTTGTATTTTACTTTGTTGAATGACTGTTTATGGTTTGCATATCTGGTTTTGAAGTGATTTTCAGTGATCCCTATGTATGTTTCTTTTTCATTTTCTGATGTCACAGTGGCTTGGTACACATGTTGTTATAGAGGCATTTGTTGCTTAAGGGACACTGTTCTTTTGTAGTACAATTGCAGGATTTCCTTTCTTCACCCTTCTTTGCTGTGTTGCTTTTCATTTTGTTGGATGAATCAATTATATTTTTAAGGTTAGGCATGCATGAATATGATAGTTTGATGGTGTTCTTGTTGAATATTTTGGACATTTTGTGTTCTTTTGGGAAGGATGCTGTCAGAATTTAAAAAAATTCTTTCCCTACGTTTTGTTTTTACTCGTCCATCATATGGAGGGTTGTACCATGTGTGATTTTCCTTTTCCTGGTGTCTCTCCCTGGAGTCCGATCCAGTGGACGAAAGGCCTAGGAGCAGGCAATATGGATGGATCTGCCTTTGAGAGGGACTGCGACGGTTCCTTCGTGCAACTAGTGAAGGATTTTTGTATTTATATAATATATTTTCTTGATTTTATGTTCCCATTTTCTTCATCTTCACACACACCCCCCCCCCCCCCCCCCCACCCGCCCCTTTTTTCTTTTGTTTCCCCTCGAAGTTCAAATCTTTGCCAAGTCATTACTGTAATGACGGAAGATTTGTTAGCCTGCACTTGTTTTCCCCCACTACTTAATTGTTCAGTATCATCATATATATATATATATATATATATATATATATATATACTTTTTTTCCTTTGTGCACAGAGTGGCGAAGGAAAGGCTGCAGGCATCTGGACCCCTGTCTCTGCTGACTGGACCAGAGGGCATTCCCCGCCAGACCCAAGTTGCTCTCAAACAGATGAGCCCCCCGCACCCTGCAGACTCGCCGTCCCAGACAGTCCCCAGGCGAAACTTCCCGACTCCCCGAACTTAACTCGCTTCATAAATGAAAAAAAAAAACACACACACACACACCTGCACAGGGTTCATCCAGTGGCAGCTGTCAATATTTCCGGTATTGCCACTATATCTCTGTGTGAGCCCACCATAAAGGACGGTTCACCTGCACTAAAATACTTCGAAAGATATTCTATGGGGATTTAAGAAATATAGCAACGTGAGGATGGAAGAAAGAAAGCGAGCACACATGAATACATGCACTCGCGCGCACGAACACACAGACACACACACACACACACACACACACACACACACACACAGGGAGTGGAGAGGGAATGGGTGGAGGGGTAGGGGGATGTGCGTAATGCTAGAAATCTTATGGACTGGTTCTATAGTGACAGAAAACAGTCATGCGCATGTAATGTCTGGAATAAAAAAAGTACATTCCCTCCTATCATGGTTACAGACTGCTTGCTGAGTGTTTACTTGTGGACATCATTCGCTTTACGCACGTGAGCCGGTATAAGTTTGTTTTTTGGGTAATCAACGACACGTTTAAATTCTTTTAGAAATTTTCAAACAAGAATCTGTGCCTCTCAGAGTAAAGTCGTTTCAAATGGTTGAGCCATAACGATTTGTGGAGTCATTTCGACTATGTGATGTGGTGTGTGTGTGTGTGTGTGTGTGTGTGTGTGTGTGCGCGTGTGCGCGCGCGTGTGTGTGCGCGCGCATGCGCATGTGTGTGTGAACAAAGTTTCATTGTTCATGTGAATAAATCTGTCATCGTGCTCATTGTACTTTTTGGGTTTGTTTGTATGGTGGTTTCCCAGATTTGTGGTGGTGGTGGTGGTGGTTAGGATGGGGGCTGGGCGGTGGGGGGGTGGTCTGTCCGACTCAGCGAGCTTGATAGTGACTAGGTCCGGATCGGTACGACAGATCCGCTGCAAAATATTTCATCCTTGCCCGTCAGCCACCTTCCATTCTTCCACTCCGTTGGGTTCGTGTCGTGTCCCCAGTTGCGTGTAATGCCGCAGAACGAATCACCAGATCTTTCTTCAGTTCCAGTCCATACTTGGTACATGTATGTTACCGAGTTTTGTTTTAAAGAAAATCGGTTAATTTGTGGATAGTCCTGCTGAAAAGATAATGGATCCGTTCTTTAATCCGGATCCACACGACGGATCTGCACAAAAATTTAAGAACCTATCCTTGTGCAACATATCATGTATTCATGCATTTCGTTCACACTGATTCAGTAGGTGTTTGTTTGTTTCAGTCATCATAAACGCACCAGAGATCTGCCCATGGATCTCGAACCGGTCTGAAGATCTGTACTAGGATTCGACTTTTTTCCCCCCTTCGCTTTCATCTGTCTACCAAGTTCTGACAAAGCCACTTTTGTGGTGGTTTTCTTGCTAAACGGACATGGAATCCGTTACGAGATCCAGGTTTGAAAAAAAAAAAAAAAAAAAAAAAAAAAAGAAAAAAAAAAAAAATCAGAATCATTCAGTTTTCATGATGCTTGATCAAAATCGGTTTGGTTATATCTCGTGCATTCTTGCTGATCGAATACTGGAGCTTTTTGTTGTTCTGTCTTTAGGATGCACTCTGTATTTTGGTCAGGTACCATTAACACAAAACAGTTCCAGCCAGAATAGCTCAGGTGGTAGAGCGCCAGACTCGTGATCCTGTTGATCCTAGGGTTGCGGGTTCAAATCTCCATCAGGCCGTTTCGATATGGGTGGGCGGGGCGGGGGGGGGGGGGGGGGGGATTCTTCATGAGAGTGAGCACTGGTTCTGATTCCATTTCCAGAAGAAAAGAAGATCAGACAAAAAGAAAAAGAAGGAAAAAAAACGAAAAACAACCAAGGTTCCATGAGTGAACGCATGCATGACGTCTTGCACACACGTAAAATCCCATCATCAACTTACAGAACAAGTCAGTTTTGCCGTTGGTACGGAGGACATGAATGTATGTCTTTGGGCAAATGTGCACAAATTTCATATCTGTGAAATTTGAGAATATCTTTAAGTTACATGAAGATTCGTATTTTACAACTTTACACTGTAATACATCTTTAAAAAACATCTAGGTATTCACACACTCGCACACACACACGCTGTCAAGGGAGCAAAGCTTTCAACGACAGGAATTCCGTGCGGAGTGGAGAAATAGGTAATCGTCGATTAGCAGTAGCGCCCTTACCTGGCGCATTATATCATAGTTGAACTGCATCAAGTGGGCGCTAAATGCCCAGTCAGCTCAAGTTGCTTTGTAACCAGACCTAGAAGAACAGGAGTCTTGGGCTTGCTGTGGAGCACTATGTTATGTTGTTGTCAGGCTAGTTGAATGCGTTTGGATGTTGTTGTCCTAGCCTTCTGTAGGATAATTACTGTACGAAAATGGCCCCGTCGGGAATTTTCGATGTCCATTTGGTGCGAAGTGGTTGTTTGCTAGTACAGATGTGTGTGAATGCTGATGTTTAAAGGAAGAATGTAGCTAGAGGGAATTCAGTCAGTGTGCGTGTGAAGGCATGGCACAAAGGGATATCCTTTGTTTCCATCCCTATATAAAGTGAAAGAGAGAACAAAACGGGGCCGCTCACTGCGAGTGTGGCATAGCAGCGGACGCCAAGGGGAGAGGTAGCGGATCTCCTTTGAAGGACACTGATGTGAGAGGTCAGTGTCAGGTGGCGCAGCAATCCTTCCAGCCATATGGGTGATGGCGGGTCTAGTCTGTGTCGCCAGGAGAAGCTCCTGGAGATGTGGGTTGATTGTCGATGGAGCAGTGCCCGACTATGATTACCGTGGTCTGGGATACCATATTCTGAGTCAGGGAGACATGGGGGCACTCCTTATGGGATTGGGCTGAAAAATTGCCCTATCGGCCGTAGTCTGCTTGTACCGCCACATTTTAGGGACTCGTGCAGCGCTCCAGCAACTTTCATCCTGCTACCTCCTTGAGGCGCCCTCACGCAGCACAGGACCATCGCCACCAAAGCACGAAGAAGGCCACCTTGTGGTCCTAGAGACAGCCTTTTGGTTGGGGGAAAAGAAGTCATATACATCAATGCCCATCGTCGGCCGATCAACAGCTGAATTTGAACTAAAGTTCAAAGGGAACCAGAGCTCTAAGAGAGACATACGACAAACTCTCTCCCACTACTGCCCAAGGACAACAGTTGCCACAGAAGATGCAGACTTATGTCTGCAAGTGTACCTTGTCCTTAAGGGACTCTAGCTAATAGGACGTTAAAACTCCCATCAACTCAACAAACCAAAACGGGGGAGAAGAGAGAACACCACCATGATAGAGAGAAGAACAGAGGAGAGAGAGAAGAGAAGAGTGAACAGGACGAGTAGGGTCGAGAGAAACATGGTCTGGGCAACACAAGTGGCAGCAAGGTCTTAGGAGTGAAAGACAAGCTTGAAAGAGACTAAGAAGAAGATTTCTACGTCAAGTCCTCAGAGACGACCACGAAGACCCAGTCCTTGAACTTGGTGCCAGACAACCAAAGGTTTCACCATCACCCAGTGCTGAAAAAATTTGAAGTGATTTGTTTGAGAACTGTGGTGTGGTGTGCAAGTATGCGTGTGTGTGTGTGGAAACCTGGCCAGGTAAGAAGCCTTTTTGAGTTTAAAATCCAGGATTAGGAAATATCAATTTCTTATGCTTTGATTATTCCTTTTTGTGTATTTGGATGTTTCATATGTAATCGTAAGTAGCATAGAAACTGTATTTCTTGTTTTCAGTCATGTTAGGAGGGAAGTGAATGCATGATGTCCCATTCCTAGTGAGAGGTGAATGGTTGTGGATGCATGAGTGCGCATGTGTGTGTATGAGCGCAGAGACAGCCTTGGTGCATTAAGCCTGACTATTACTTAAGTCACTGAAGCAATACCATCACGATTTTCCCCCCGTCCTGGACAAATACAGAGATAAACTTTATATGTACTTTGAATGGATGTTGTTTCAAGTCTCATCTGAAGGACCCGTTCTCCATGCCAAATGACACAGGAGATAGAAGTCAAACACTGAAAAGCAAATATTGTGTCGCACACACACACACACACACACACACACACACACACACACACACAAGGGAACAATGAGAGAATACACATTCAGGACAGTCATTACTCAAACTTTGGTGAGGATTGTGTCGCTCAAAACCTTCTTATATCCAGGTCGGACTACTCTGATATTAAATATGTTGGATATACAACAGCAAATATTCAATTCCCCACGGCTTTCTAATGACCAGAGCCTACTGTATAAAAGAAATGTGGGGGCCACAGCTTATGTATATGAATACAGCAGGTGTCAGGTGGGGGTTATGGGAGAAGAGGACATTTTATCAAGATGAAATTATGCTGACGCTTGTTTTCTGCTAATTTTCTGCCAACATGTTTACCACACTATTTTTGCATGCCACTTTCTCATTTGCTCACACAAACAGAAATACCTTTTCATTTCTAAAAACAGACTACATCCTTGTGTTACAGGCACAATTTTTGTTTTCTGTATGATCTAGAGCACTTTAATAGCATATGATGGGATGTAGATCTCTCTCATGAATGTTGTGTGATGCTCATGACTCACATAAACTGCAATTCCGTTCATTAGAATTGAAAATAAATACAAAGGCACAATACACATTAAACACCTGTGATAATAACAGCCATTTTATTATTCATTTTAGTTTACATATAATAATAATCAGCATAATGAAATGTGACAATATGATCAGCATTGTTAACAAGCTGACACATTTTCATATCATTCATCCATAACTTTGATTACATTTTCAATTCATATATTGTAGGGAAAAAAATAGCAAAAAATAACTAGTAAACAGAAGAGGATGAAAACTAAGTAACTGTGAAGGCTGGAAAAAAAAAAAAATAATGTAAAAAAAAAAAAAAAATGTGAAAGATGTTAACGTTATCCTTCCCTACATGATTAGTATATCTGATACTGAATATCTTACATTAACATCCCATTTTCATGGTTTGGATTCTTCTCTCCTATTCCATTGTGAAGATCCATGTCTCACATGAATACAGAAAAATGGAATATACCAGTGCTCACCAGAGCCTAACCTTGTATTTCATGGTGATATTAATGTCCTGCACTTTTCAAGTTACAAGCCACTACTCTTTTACTGAGCTCTAATCCAAGCAACTAATATGTTGGCAGTGGCCAATTCATGGATTTTTTCTTGTTTTCTTAGACTTGTCATAGTTATCTTCTCATGATCAACAGTTGAGTTGACAAACTTAAAACCAATGTTTGCAGAAACCAAATTTCATCCCTTATCACTGAAACAAAAAACGACTCATGCCTGAGTGACACGCAATGGAAGTGTCATTAATGATAGCTGATATTGCTTTTGCTTGACCAGTCACTTATCACAGGAAACAAAAAAAACGACTCATGCCTGAGTGACACTCAATAGAAGTGTCATTAATGATGGCTGATTATTGCTTTTGCTTGACCAGTCACTCTTCAACATGATACGATCAAGCAAAACTGATGGAGTCAAGAAACCCAAGCCCATGATCCAGATTTCAAATTGAAGGCACGTGCATAGTGATACACACTTATCTAAATCTGAAAGTATTTCAGCTAAAGCTTGTCTCTTCCCCCCAGTGAGAATCAAGAGCATGTGCACAGACTTGCATGTCTGTTCCTCCCGTTTACACTGCGCAACTGTCTGCAGGCTGCCAACCTTGGACATGCTGGCTACTGATGTGAAGACAAGAGTTGTCACTTACTGCTGACACAGCTTGTAGGTGTCAGTGTGCATGCACTCTAACTTGATGTGAACTGACAATACAGTGTTTCTGAGGATAAGCCACTATATCACTTGGATTTTGGGATTGAGAGGGTTGTTTTGATTCATCAATATGTATACTCGATATGCCAATGAATATGATGTTTATATCGAGTTCTGCAAGTTGGGGAATTGTCTAAAGCCCAAACATCAAACACACACACACACACACACACACACACACACACACACACAGAGAACCTGTTACAATAAACCTGTTCATTCTGCAGGATGAGGAAGGATGTGTTCATGGTCTTCTAGACACCAAAGTGGACATGTACTGACTGAATTCTTCGTACTCTTGCACATGGTCCTATCCATGGGAACATACAAGGAAAGTAAATAATTCTTGTCCCATAGCTAATGGCACAGAAGAAGATGATTCATTTTCCCTGATTTCTTTTTTGTTATTTTGTTCCAAAGCCAACAAGCATTATACTTTGGTTACAATACAAAAAAACGCCAACATGATGTGGATCATCACGTGTCAACAGGACAATTGCCAGGAAGTTAAACATATATACAAGAGACAGTGATGGACACTGGGTTTTCTTTTCATAATAATATTCATAATATGCTTGACAAAAAAGCAAACTCATTGCTTTGAAGTACTCCAAAATGTTTGTGACCAAAATGTCAACCATAACATAGCGAAAGCATTGTCACCTTTCTTTTCAAATCTAAATCTCTAAAACTGCACCAAAAACCACATAGTGAATTATTACAGGATCACAGGTCGGCAATGTCAACAAATGTAATTCAACAACTGTGTCAAAAACATCACAGATAAATGAATAATCACAACAATGGAAAGCGTTTGATCACAAAGTCAGAATCCATCTACTATGAAAGTCCTGTGTTCTTTTTTAGCCAAACTTATGGTAGATTAGGTATATAGATATATAATAAAACAATTGAAATACAACATTAAAAAAAAAAAAAAACAAGAGAGAAATAAAAGAAAGAAAAAAGGGTGTGTACAGCATTAATAGGTAATAGCTATACTAGCTGAAAATCATTTTGCATTTAAAAAAAAAAAAAAACCTAGGTGGCATCCACTTCAGATGGAATCATAGTACATCAGAAAATTCCTGAATGGCACCCATTTCAGTTGAAATTATTTTGCATACAAAAAAATCAAAGTAGTTCTGCACTGCACTGGTGACAGTGCTGAACAACAAAAGTAGTCCTTCTGTTATTAGAATATTGGCTGCAAAAAAGCAAACACAATAAGAATGCTAGAACTTAAATTGCTTAAAAGTGACAGAAGCAACTGACAGAAAACTGGACATACAGTCATGCTTCGATGTTTGTTTCATACAATGATTGACCAGTATTGAATGGCTAAAGTTGTGTGCATGAGTGTGTATCTGCCTCTCTGTGAACTAAAGCACACACACACACACACACATACACACACACACTGATAAGCACATGTGAGTGTGTGTATGCATATCTGTCTGCACTAGTATACGTATGTGCATTGGTATATTTTATCAGTTGTGGTCAGCTCAAATGGACAATCAATGACAACAATGTTGTTAGTCTTCTTTTCCAATAAGGAATATAGAAAAATATGCTTGTGGTTACAACTTAAAGAAAAAGATGTCTGCTATTCAAATTTGATGAATCAAAAAGTATTACAATAATGTGATCAACAATAAGCTTGCAAAACTAGTAGCATTCATCTAGCAATTCCAATTAATTGCTGCACCTTTGCTGTCATCTCCAAACTTCACCATTGTTCAAAATTGAAACCAGAAAATCCCCTATCAGAAAAAAGTAGACAGTTTTCGAATAGTTTAAATGAATCTTTACAAAAGTTTGTAACCGAATTTAAAAATATATAGAAGCGGAGAAAAAAAAACGCTTGTCAAATTAGGAGATCAGTTTTCAAATAGTAGCCAAAAGAAAAACAAGGAATATCTCCAGCAAGGTATATCAAACACACCACACACAACAAACAATGCCAGATACCACCAGCATCATCTCAGTCCATCAGCCACCATGCTCCCATTAACACACAACAAGGTGAAGGTTTGGTCCCAGGTTCAAGGTTTGCCTCCGATGAGCCCTTCTGCTGTGTTGAAGAGATTGATAGACTGGAGCCATCCGTCAGCAGAACACTCTCCATCCCCAGGGATTTCAGCATGGTCAGCTGCTGTCACACAGACAGAACAGGTTGTTAGATTACAAGGAGATCACCAAAACCTGCCTCATTCTTTAATGAATATAAATGTGCTCACAGCACCTACAACACACACATACAAACACCACCTCTGACCCATGCTGAAGAAAAATGGGAAACTGGAGAAGCCTTCACTATCAGATTAGACCTGTATTTTGTACAGCTACCATTCCTTGGTTCATTTAGCTTGGAGGCATGATTGGCTGGCAGGGTTAGCTCCCTTGCTCAAACTTGTTGGAGAGGATACTGTTGAAGGGCATTTGATTGGCCAAGTAAACGTTTGGACAGGTAAGTATAAAAAAAGGGGGATCATCCTGGATAAGTCTGGACAGGTAAGTATGAGTAAACATACACACCAAAATCCTTCAAGTTTAAGCCACATCAAATTTTGTTTAAAAATCTGGGGTGATGTAGTCTGCTGTTTGCAAGTCCATTTCTGTGTTGCTCACGTTGATCACTGACAACACTGGTAGCTCATTTCAGTTGATAAAAATCTGGACTCTATCCCTAACAAGGATGCTGACTTCCCATTTCTTAGTCGTCTCATGCTAACGTCTGAAGCAAGTACAAACACACCTGTAGAACCTAATGACTTCCTCAGACTTCGCACCTGGACAGCTAACTAATCCACAGCTGTGATCACACTTTTGGAATTTCCCTGTCACTGTCACTGATAGACAAACTCAACACAAAGAAAAAAAAAACTTTTATCCTTTAGGGTCTTGAATCCCAGCACTTTGCTAATGGCAGGCACTTCAGTGACAGCAGGCATCCTTTAAAAGCACAGGTTAATGTTCAAAGCTTCCCAAACAAACACACATGAGAACAAAAGGTTCAGTCACCCTCAACAGGTGGAACAGGAAGAAGGGTAACAGCAAGCAGGAGAAATAACGATGGAATGGTAGTTACAAGTTGAATAGAAATGTGATGATTGGGGGCTCTGGCAATTCAGTTTTTGAAAAAAGCAGTGTAGACTATAAGGTGTTTTCCAATTCCTTTGAACGTAAGTGGCAACATGTGTGAAAAGATCTAGACCTGGGGAGTAATTGTCTATGTAACAGATCAATTCTGTATTATCAAAATAAGCTGAGTGATTCCAGTAATCAGTTACATGCATTAAAAAAACAAAAAAAACATCAGTTATAAGCATTAAGAAAAGCACACACAAACAGATACATAGACATCATCATACAGCTGTCTTTCATACAAAATTTTGCTACGGATTGCATTAACTAGATCTTTTACTTTTCAAAATAGTACCCCAGTTTCTCGGTAATCATGGTCTTCCTGCATGCTAAATGAAAAAAAGAACTTTATTTCCAAGGTTCTAACAACAAAAGTGAGAAGACAGATGCAGTATTTGATATGCTGAGAAAAATATCTGATGAATAAGACGCTAATGCTGGCGTTAAAAGAGGTGATGGGGGTAAACAGGGAACAGGGATAATCAAATGTCCAGGGAAAAAAATAAGCAGCAAGCAGATGAGGGTTGATGAGTAAATGACCTTTTCTACACTCATTCATTTTACTTTTGTACTCTGCTATCTTCATTTCCAAACTGTTGTGCTGTTTAATGCCTCTGTGAGGGGAAAAAATCCAATAATCCTTCAAGAAAAAGCCTACAGCTTCCCTGGTCAGAGTGACTTACCTTCGTGTCAGGTCCAGCACGAGCCATCTTTGTGATGGTGGCTCTTCCCAGCGTCCCCACCATTTCAGCAAACTTCTCAACCTGTAAAAGAACAAATGAATGAAACAAAAATCAGTAAAATAAAAGATTCAACAAACTAAATACTCTCAGTATTTGTAAACATTACACGTATAAACACATGAGTTTGCACCTATGCTGACTTGCGTGTGCAACCTCAGATACACACACACACACACACACACACATATACATGCTCATGCGCATGAGCACTCGCACATGCACATGCACACACACACACACACACACACACACACACACACACACATATATACAGAGTTGTGCTGACCAACCTCTATGCTGGCTTGTCTCTTCTCTTTGTTCAGTTGCAGGTTCATCATTTTACGTTTGAACTCCATCTCACTGGACCGCAACTGCACACACACACACACACACACACACACACACATAAGTATTGATTATAAACTGAACTACTGTACAAAAATTAGCAGGCATACTAGACACACAATGGCAGCATTGTTCATTGAATTGCAGCAATAAGGGTTTTGAAAACAAAAGAAAAATAAACAGCAATTTAACTACTAAAAGAAGTTTTACAATCTACTTACCTATCCAGACAAATACTTTTCCTCTAGTTGGCATGGAACATTGCCATATTATCAAAATCATCAACAAAGAAAAAAAAAATTTCAATCAAGAAGAGCATGGAGTTATATTGTACCTCCATAGCTCATTAGGCCGAAAGAGTGATCCTCCTTAGTGAGTTCACTTCAATGCACTGTACTCAAATATAGGTCAGTTTTTGTACCTTTTCCTAGCTGGGCGGGGAGCTAGGCAGGCATCCTAGTGTTTGGACAGGTAGAACTACTTTTAGTAGTTAAATTCCCTTTTTCTCATTCTTACCTGTCCAAACAAATGCAAGAATATCAAAAAAAGATAGTGGGAAACACATTCACATGAACTGAGAGACATGATCTCACACGACAATGTCTCTTCACGGTTCCCTAAGCCTAAAACTCAGTTCAGTGGCTACGAAAATTTAGTCCTTACTCTCCCTCAAAGGCACTAAAAGACAGGCAATAAGAACACCTTAGGAAGAAAAGAATTTCTCATATAAAAAAAAAAATCATGAAAAGACACCCTCCCGAGACTTACTGGGAAAGTAGGTACAAATAGTGCCACTCACAATAACATTCTAAATCATATCCATTTTTTTTTTTTCATATATGAGTTTATTACATGACTTGAACAAATCTTCTTCAAAAGTGAACCAGCCCCATACCATGCCTTGTGTCTCCAGCTTTGAGTAATGTTCAATTTCTTCAGCCTTGGCCTTCAGGGTCACAGCTGTAAAAGCACACACAATACACAATACGGTCAGCACAAAAAAAGCACATTTTTAATGGGTCACGCACACACCTCACACACACTTAGAAATGACAATACACACACTGCCTGTATAATAAAAAAATGTCTTTGTAAATGCAAAATCATCACCTTTAATTTCAGGCCAAGTACACCACCATATGCTTCGATGATCTTAAGATTTTCTGCATATCATGATTTCTACTATATGAGGCCATACTTTTTCTCCAGTTCAGGCCAGAGAATGTTATATTCCAGAGTACTTCACATATGGTTAAATTAGTTCGGATACCCAGCTCTTGTTGGCCAACTTTTTGCATACGACCTGCAGTCATGGTCAGGGTCTGTGTGTGTCTACAATGCAAGGGCTTGGCATTGTTCAGGCAGTGTATGTGTGTGTGTGTGTGTGTGTGTGTGTGTGTGTGTGTGTGTGTGTGTGTGTGTGTGTGCATAGTTAATACATTATGCTATATCTATATCATCATTTGGTATGATAAAATGACAATATATTATGCTATATCTATATCATCATTTGGTATGATAAAATGACAATACTAACAAAACAATCTCCCACATTATTTCACATTTAAGGTTGAATCAGAAGAAAAAAACGCGTTTTGTATCAGAATCATGCATGGTAACCATGACCCCAAATATTAGATTTTGTTTCATCATAGATGTGTTTATCTAAAACGACTTGTCACTGGAATTAATATTCAGTACAGTTCATATTGTGTTGCTCCTTTAACTTATCATTCACTTTGACAAGAACATTTTTTGCAGAGTTCACACCAGAAATCATTTTTGAAAACTCAAAATGATTTTCAAACTTTACGACACACTTACCCAGAAGTCCATAGCCTCAAATCTGTTTTTACTCCTTCAATATCTTTCCTGTCTTATAAATTTTTTTGGTCATGTGTTGCATAATTTGCTGAACAACATGTAAAATTTCTCTAACCTTCCCAAACTTTGCAGGCATTTTCCACTTTTCCTAAACTTACAATGATTGTGGAAATGTAAGTTCAGTTTCCCCATATTTCCCCAACTCCAGAAAAGACAAACAAATCCTGTTTTTTTCATTGTGTGGGTCAGTGGCAACTCATGATAATATCTCTCTTATGTCTGTTTTGTGTTTATTTTAGTACTAATTTTCTTTTATCTTCTGATGCTGAGAACAGTAAAATATGGTGTTGATAAAACATATCTAAAAAAAAGTATCTGATAAAACATATCTATAAAAGTATCTGACATACAAAGCATTTTGAAAATATCATTCAAATCTGACAACTCACAAACAAGCTTCCGAGAATGGATCATGAAGAAACATTACCACGAATAAGTGATGAATTGCATTTAGTCTTTTCTTAATCACCAACTAGCTTCAACCTTGAAGATCAAAACTGGTACCTGTGATTTCACTCTGACACTCAATCAGCGTTTTCTCTGCCTCAGCCTGAGCCTCGGCCTTGGGCTGGCCAGTGGATTCTACTGCTGCTGCTTCTGCACGCAGTTCGTACAGCTTGGCTCGCTCCTTTTCTGACCCCACTTCGTTTCAGCAGACGCTGACGCTCCAGCTGCCCCTTTGCAATCTGTTCACGCCGATTAGCTTCATGCTCTGCTGACGCTTCGACAGATCTGGTCAGAAAAAACACACAGTGATGATTTTAATTTCACTGGCCATAATGTTGCAATAAATTGCACCATTTATTATAGGCACAGGGTAAGAAAAAGCTGCTGAAGACAGAAGAAGTATAAAATGAGCAGATAAGTCTCAATGTATCAACAACATGGGGGTACAGGAGGCTACTGACGTCAGAAGAGATATAAAATGAGCGAATAATTGTTCAATGTATTAATAATATGAAAGTACAAGATGCACCTGAAGGCAGAAGAAGAAACAGAAACTGTGCAAATGCTTCAATCATACCTTGTGTGAACAGATGCCTTAAAACCAGGAACCTCACAGAAAAGGGAGGGGAGGGAGCAAGGGAGCTAACCATGCCTCAAAACTCAAACTATCCCAAGAGTAGTTACCCTTAAATTACAAGTTGCTTCCCTTAGTGTTCTGCACCTTGTTCCTAACGGGTGGGAAACAGCATTTCACATGTTAACAGTTAACCCATCAGCAATATGCAGAACAGGACCCTACTGATGACAGAAAAAAAATAACTAAATGAAATGCGCAAACGTATGCTGAAAGCATCACAATTAGGAGGCATTCATGAGTCTACTGAAGACAGAAGTATAAAATGAGCAAATAAAACTATAGATCATATCTGTGTAGATCACCAGAACAAAAAAAACCTGATTTAATTATCCAATTTTGTAATTACTCATTCGTTACTTTATTCATCTCTCCCTTTCTCTTTAAATGAAGAGGGTGTGCTGAAAAGCAACTATAATCCATCTACAATTCTCAGACACACAAGAAGGGTGTGAAGAGGAGCAGGGATCCCTCAAGTATGACTGAAAGGCTAACACACCCTAATACTTTAAAAAAAATTTGGACTGGGTGACAGGAACTACCAAAGGTCAGAGGGGAAATCAGAGTCCCAAACTGGAGTTCTGTACAAAAAAAACAAAAAAAACAAAAAAAAAAAACTAAACAGTTCCTGCATGTATGCACCAGCCTGAAAATCACATCAACCAAACCAATAGACAGAACTCCACCATCTTGAAAGCCATGTCACTTAAAAATTTGCTACAGTACACAACGAAGATCTCGATTCTTTCCATGTAAGATTGCACCCACCCCACCCACCCACCCACCCCCTACCCATCCCCCATTTTCCAGAAACCTAACTAGAAGTACCCTTTCCACTTACAAAAAAAATATAACCATGACTCAAACCCAAACAGATTTTGTTCACCAAATTCAAAGTCCAGGAGAAAAAAGAGGCCCCCCTCCTCCCCCCCCCCCCCCCCCAAAAAAAAAAAAAAAACCAAAACAAAAAACAAAACAAAAACCCAAAAACTCAGGAAGCTGGGTCTCAGCAGCTAGAAAACAATTCAGCAAGCAAAAATCACAGAACAGCAGAACGTTATAATGTGGAAATTACTGGGTATGAGAAAAACTACTGAAGACTCAAAATAATCATAATCCTACAGAAAATGATCATGCTCACTCTGACTCACACAGAAGCATAAGTGGACAGCAGAGAGAAAAATCAGGTCAAACAGAGGGGATGCCCTGTCCTCCCAGCCAACACTCACCATGATCTGCCATATGCTCCAGTGACCATCACTGAATCTCCTCCCTCACAAACTGATCAGCCCCGTTCCTTGCCTGGCAAGTGCAGCCAACCACATCCCCAATGAAACTTGTTTCACAATCCACTCTCCTTTACTTTCAAGGCACTGTTATAGCTAGGAGCAGGAAGGGAAGAGATGCCAGCCAGTCTCCCCATAGTTCTCGATAAACACTGAGGGTTGGTCATCTCTCTAGCAAAACTTAGCAGACTGAGGGAAACAACTCTATCATAAAGGATAATCAAGATCTCAAACTCCTGCACAACCTTCCATGTCACACTAGACCAATTTTCAACAAGATAACAGGCTCAAACTTGGAAAACCAAGAATGAAATGTAGATCTCATGATTGTCCGAACGAGAGCACCACTTGAAACCAGAGAAAAGAGACGGGGGAGGTGGTGGTTGTCAGAATTGCAGCAATGACCAGGTGATAGACCCATCTAGAACGTCAGAGACAACAACTGTTGCTGGAGAGAGGCAGTGATTCTGTATGATTTGCAGACGATCCCAAACAAAATACTCGAAAATAGAAGAAAGAAAGAAGCTTGTATATCAGAAAATAGGGTGAAGAGGAAGGGGGGAGGGGATATGTTCCCTTGTCGAAGAAAAGAGGAAAATTCAGCTGAATACTCACTCTCGAATATAACATCGGTTCACCAAGGACGATTACTCAAAGGGTCTATCTGCAATAGGAGGTATGTTAGCTCCCTTGTTCTCTCCCAATTTATTATATGAAGATCCTGAGTATACAGTGACGTTACATAATAAGTAAATAAGGAACTTGTTTGGACACTTAAATACAAGAAAAATGAGCAGATAATTGTTTGATATATTTATAACAATGAAGAACAGAAGACTGCTTACACAACAACAACAAAAAAAAGAAGAAGCAGACAAAGAGGCTGGTTGGAGAGACACATGAATTTTTCTCGTATTCCGTAAAATTTCATTCAGTAAGCTGAAATACAGCTGTCAAATAATGGAACGTAAACCTATCCCACCCCATCCTGCTAACAACATGACCACACATACAAGCACACTTACTTGGTAGCAATCTCTATGGCCAACTGCACAGATTTCATCAGGCTGTCTCTCATCTTTGTATCCACAGGCTCAATGTTCTGAATGTCAATGCTTGAGATCACCTGCACACAGCGCATTACAATGTAAATGTGCCACACATCATCTGCATTTTTCAGCAGACCTTTCAGTTCCAGTCAAGAAATTAATTAATTTGGGAATGACAGCTTCTCTTCTTAGCTTGATTAAGTATAACTGATTGATTCAAACTGTTACTCTATGTGTACGTGTACATGTGTGTGTGCATGTATGTGTGTGTGTGTGTGTGTGTGTGTGTGTGCGTGCGTGCGTGCATGCGCGCGTGCGTGCGTGTGTGCATGCATGTGTGTGTGCATGCATGTGTGTGTGCATGTATGTATGTGTGTATGTGTGTGTGCACGCACAATGCATTACAATGCAGACACGCCACACACCAACTACATTTTTCAGTCATTCGTTCAGTTCAAAGTAAATGAATGATATGGGAACAAAAGCTCCTCTCCATCGCTTACTGTCTATAATTAATTAATTCATATTGTTACTCTATGTGTGGACATGTGTGTAAGTGTGTGTGTGTGTGTGTGTGTGTGTGTGTGTGTGTGTGTGTGTGTGTGTGTGTGTGTGTGTGTGCACGTGCATGTGTGTGTGTGTGAATATATAAATATTTGTCAGTGCTTGTTTATATGCTTCCGTGTTTCTTATGCATGAGTGTATATTGCCGAAATGACAGCATAAATATTTACATATATGATTATATTCTCTCCCCCCCCCCCCCCCCCCCCATCTCTCTCTCTGTCCTTTATTTCTACTGCTCATTTATTTCTATTTTCATATTTGTGTATTATGAAAATATTAGCATCGGTGTTTATGTATACATATTCTCTCTCTCTCTCTCTCTCTTACTCTTTCATGTTTATTTTCATTCTCTTTCTCTCTTTACCAGGTTATTGACATCAAACTTGAGATGCGGCAACAGTCTTCCTTTTTCGTCTCTCCCAAACACAGCCATCTGAATGATTTTAGCTGAATGTTTGTGGAAGTCATCAAACGGTGTCAAAGCCACGGAGGCTCGATGTCGACTTCCTGCAAAAATATGAAACCATAAACCATTAGAGTAGACTGCGACAGCTATATGACTCAATTAACTTGCGTGCACTTAAATCTAATGTCTATCCATTCAAATACAATCATATAAATGCATATGAACTCTTTCTGCATGCTCACTAAAGCATGTACTTTCATATACAATAAAATATACAAATATGCACAAGCACATATATACATATCAGTATCAAATACATGCCATATAAAAAAAAAATGCACATGTAAGTGAAACTTAAGCACAACAGTGAGCATTTTCTTTTTTTTTTTTCTTTGTGGGTATTTTTCAAAATTAGCTACAGGTCTTATAATTATTGCCCCAGCCGACCACACAGTCTTATCAGGGCTGTAAAACCCCTACACACACGCAAAAAAAGTTATAATCACATCCTGATTGACATCCTTAAAGCAGGCAAGACAAAGTCATGCTGACCACCCTAACTCTCAGGTAAAAAAAAAAATGCCAAAAAAATTAATTAAAAACATTTTAATGTAACAAAAAAAAAAAAAAACACACAATTCAAAGAATGCCATATGACAAAGAGACACTGCCACAGAACAACTAGTATCCAACGTTGACAGTGTACAATTTAAACAATCTAGTCACTAGACTGCACACACACAAACACACACACACACACACACACACACACACACACACACACACACACACACACACACAAAAAACATGTCATCAATTGTACCCTGCAATATATCTAAAAGAGTTTCTCAAACAAAAACAGGAAAATGGTCCACAAAGGCAAGAAAATAGCAGATGATAATATTGAATAAAGAACAAGAAAAAAGTCAATAGGATAAAAAGAAAAAAAGAGAAGTAAGAAGCACTGATCTTCCAGAGGGAGGAGGAGTGTCTGTCAAGAAACAGCCTCTGACATCTCAACAGAGACTATCACATCAGCAATGTTGTAAAGGGACAGACACACAATACATGTAAAGCAGCCCTGTATGAATATTTACAACCACAACGAATATACTGTATTCGAGGACGCTCACCTAGCTGCCTGCAGGCAAAGCCAATGAAATCTGGCACCTGAAAGATCTTCTTCACACTCTCTGGGTTATCCCTGTCCACCTGCATGGTCAGCAGGACACACACATCAGTGACGCCACAGCCATCATTGGCATCAATGCTGATCACATTTCATCACATGAAAAGTCAAAACACTTGACAACAGCACAATAACACACAACAACAACAACGATGATGATGTCGAAACAGATGATAATCACAACCATCATCTGGTGATAGAAATTGATCATAAAACATAGTGAGCTGGCACACAACCAGTAGCTTAATACCCGTACTGTAACAAGGAGGATGAGGAGAAGAAGGAGTGGGAAAGAAAGGAGTAGAGTTAGAAGGACGAAGAAAAGATGCAGCAGGAGAAGGGAGAGGACAGGAAGATGAAAAAGGAGTAATAATAATGTGCGGACTTCTACAGCGCCGTTTCGCGGTCCATGACTGCGCTCACTGCGCTTTACATGAAAACATGAAAAAAAGTACAACATACACGAAATATATAAGCTAATGTCACCAAGAACAATAACATAAGGCATTTAAAATGAATAAGCAAATTAGAACAATATAATTCACACATACAAGATTTATAGCTCATTTGTAAAACGATATCTCAACAAGAACAACTTGTTCAGCACACACACACACACACCCAGACCCAGACCCAGACCCAGACCCACACACACACAGCAATATGACAAGATATAAAATGATTGATAACCTAATGTTTTGTTTTTAAAAAGCAAGGACATTAAGAAAAAGACGAGTGTTTATTTGGAATCATAATGAAATTTAAATAAATGTTTTTAATGCCTTTTTTAAAAGATGATTTTGGCTGAACATAGCGGATAGATTTGGGCAGTGAATTCCATTGTCTTGAGGCAGCGAATGAAAAAGAACGTTCACCAAAAGTCCAAGTGCGAGTCCTTGAAATGCACAAAGTCAGATGATCTGTAGACAAACGGAGTGGTCTGGATGGTGAATAAATGGACAGCAGCAGATCGGAAAAACAAGCTGGAGAAGACTTTGAGAAGAAATAGTGGCAAAGGAGGTATAGCTTATACTGAATGCATGCTTCAATGGGCAGCCAGTGTAGGGTTTGTAACAAAGGTGTAACATGATCTCTTTTTTAGCCTTAAATACTAGTATTGCAGCTGAATTTTGCCCCTTTTGTAGCTTATCTATAGATCTTTTAGGGCACCCATCTAAAATGGCACTGCAATAATCAAGTCTAGAGAGGACAAAGGCACAGACTAATGTTTTTCTTGCTGCTATTGTGAGGTAGTGACGAATAGAGCTAATGTGGAGTAGAGCTGCATAAGCTGATTTGCAAATGTGCGATGTGTGCTTATCAAGAAGGACAGAAAGGATAAACAGAAAGAGGGGAGTGTCGGGTGGGAGGAGGAGGTGGGTGGGGTAAGGGGGGAAGCCATGTCATAATACCACGGTGCACAGGGTATTCAGCTAGATGGCTCAACAAATAAATCACATGTGGACTATGAAAAGATTTGAGAAGAATGTCTCCTGGAAAAGGCTTACTAGATGAATGACCTGATGCCTGATTCACGCCCTTCACAGTACAACCTTGAGTTAATCTAAATAAATTGATTTCAGTCAGTCAGTGTGAGTGTATGCATGTGTGGGGTGTGTGTGTGTGCACGAGTGCGTGCGTATGTGCATGTGTGCACGTGTGCGCGAGTGTGTGTGTGTGTGTGTGTGTGTGTGTGTGTGTGTGTGTGTGTGTGTGTGTGAGTGAGTGTAAGTCTGTGTGTGTGTGTGTGTGTGTGTGTGTGTGTGTGTGTGTGTGTGTGTGTGTGTTTGTTGTGTGTGTGTGTGTGTGTGTGTGTGTGTGTGTGTGAGTGCAAGTACGTGTGTACGTGTGTGTGTGTGTGTGTGTGTGTGTGTGTGTGTGTGTGTGTGTGTGTGTGTGTGTGTATGTGTGTGTGTGTGACAGTGTGTGTGTGTGTGTGTGTGTGTGTCAGACAGTGTGTGTGTGTGTGTGTGTGTGTGTGTGTTGTGTGTGTGTGTGTGTGTGTGTGTGTGTGTGACTGTGTGTGTGTGTGTGTGTGTGTGTGTGTGTGTGTGTGTGTGTGTGTGACAGTGTGTGTGTGTGTGTGTGTGTGTGTGTGTGTGTGTGTGTGTGTGTGTGTGTGTGTGTGTCTGTGTCTGTGTGAGTCTGTATGTGTGCATGTCTGAGTGCGTATGCCTCTGTGCGTGTGTGCGTGCGTGCGTGTATGTGTTTGCTAGTATGTGTGTGTACATGTGTGACTATGAATGTGTATATATGCCTGTGCATCCAGGTTGAGGGCCACCTCCTTATCTGTACATGTATGTGAGTGTGTGTGAAAGTGTTTTTTTTTTTTTCGGCGACACTGACATACCTCAAAGTGGTTGTTGAAAGCCACCTGCAAACGAAGCCTGGCATGATCTGAAGTTTCCACCTACAAACAGATGAACGAAAAATACTGACAATCAAGTCACGAATGTTAATGAAAAAAATTCTGTAATAAAAGTGATAAAGGTTAAGTATGTAATTTTCTTTAAAACCAACTTCGTGCCTCATTTTGCAAATGACAAAAAAGAAAGAAACTGAAAACACAAAGAAAGGAAACAAGCCCACTGAAGACAAACTGAGGCAAACATTGGCGTTTTACAATCCTGATAACAGCTGATAGTTCTAGTACATGATAAAGAAGAAAGTTAACCTCCCCCTGCCAGATTTTGAGTGATGAGCTGTATGGCCTTCTAAGCATTAAGTTTACTGTACAGCCAAATGCTTATCAACAAATCATAAGATGCATACACATTTCAGATTAGTTCTCTCCATTCTAACATCCACATCTCCAGATCAGCACAGCACGTCAGTGTTGTACCAACATCCACAATTCTAGCTTGGAACCTTGAAAATTCATGATGCCATGCAGAAGCATTTCACTGAAAAGTGAAGCACTGATTTTTTAAAAGAATTGCTAGTGAGACTGCGAAACAACAGGGACAAACAAATGACACGACAAAACACGACGAGTTTCGACCTCTCAGGTCTTCTTCAGGCAAGATACAAAATATTCAGGACAATGAAAACAAAGAACGAGCAATCACTTATCTTCTCATATCAGGCACAATGGGTGTTTTAGTTTTCATTGTCCTGAATGTTGTTTCTCTTCCTTGAAGACCAAAGAGATCAAAATACCTTGTGTTCTGTCTTGTAATTTGTTTGTCCCTCTTGTTTGGTGGACTCACTCACAGTTCTCTATAAAAATTGTTTCAATTTCTGCCTGCAGTCATCTTACTTTGAAACTAAAGCACAGATTTCTCTCCTCCAGACAACTGGCAACGTCATGGAAGTAACATGTCAGATTTCCCACTCTTCCTGCAAGGCAAAGCTGTTTCAACAGTAACCAGTGTTGTCTCCCCTCCCCACCCCGGGGAAAGGGCTGGAGCTGAAGACCAAAATTCCTGCATTTGATTTTGGTAAGTTTGTGGGCATTGAATCACAGATGGATGAGACTCCATTTGCTCCCTCAGTTTTTTTTTATTTAGGCATCTAATTATTAAGGGCACTGTCAACCCCGAGAGGGAGCAAGGCATTTATCTGAACAGGTAAGAACAAGACAACAGAAAGAGATTCTCACGCACACGTGCGCGCGCGCGCGCGCGCACACACACACACACACACACACACACACAAAAGTATGTGTGTGTGTGAAATAGTGTCAAACAGGTCTTCTTCAGATGTGACAAACAACAGGCAAGCAGACCTGCCCAACCCCTAAGAGACCAATGAGTAAGAATTGAAGCTCTGTGAGGCAGAATGTGTAATTTCAGAGAGCTAAGAGTAATCAAGCATGACACTTACTTTTTTCCAAACAAACACGATGCGATGAAATTGTTCGCACAATTTATGTGAACTAACTTTTCTTCAAATAACCTTTTCTTGTAAGTGTCACAAGAAATCTTTACAAATTATGAAAAAGTAGAATACACTGGAAATATATATGCGAACATATGCAATGACACCTTTGTTCTTGCCAGTGATCCCATGATTTGTATTATCATCACAAACCAAGGACAGGCAGTTCTGCCATGGCACACCAAGGCTTGATAGTAGGCCAGAAACAACCTCAAAAATGTTCTCCCCTGTTGCTGACTCTGCATGTGGAGTTGGCTATCTGCTCAGTGGCGATTTGTAAGTCTCGCACCACCCCAGGAAAGAATCCCCCCCCCCCCCCCCCCCCCCCCCCCCCCCCCCCCGACTTCCATCAGTCCTCAACACAAACAGTCCATTCTGCAGTCCCTCATGGCAAGGGTCCTCGCAATGTGTGTTGTCTTTGTTCGACCGCTCTTGAACTGTTTGGCGATCTCCGAATCTAAGAACGCTTCTTTAAAAAGCTGGGATGCATGGTCGGCTGCGCTAAGAGTGATGTTGTGCTCGACGAAAAAATCCGGCCACCAATGCTTCAGCCCAAATTACCTTTTCCTCATTTCTACAGTCTGAAAAAAAACTGTGTGATGCTGGAAGAATTTGGCACGTTAGAGGAATCGATGTTCTTGCGTGACTCAAGGTGACGCTTCACATCCACCATGGGAAATTGTGAAGTCGGACTCGCAAGTGGTACACATTGCACAATTTACACCTTTAACCGAAGGTCGTATGCAGGGGAATTTTTCCGAGTATTCTTTTTGGGACTTTTGACCAAGTTTTTTTCTTTCTCGCATCTTGTCCAGAACTTTCTGCTCCACGTTTCGACACTTCAAACTTCAAAAGGATGCCAACTTCGCTGAATGGTAAAGATGGTGCAACGAACTGCGCATGACCCGGAAACGCTTCTTGAAGATTACTGGTTATACGCACGGCGCCGTGCGTGTCTGTACATAAGCCGATTTTTTTTCGTCCGTTTTTTTTTTTAATGAATTTTAAAAAAATTTTCAATGCGTAATTTCTTGGCTAAATGCGTAAGGGCGTAAGATTCATCACTTGGGCGTAATAAATTACGCGAAATGCGTAATGGTTGGCAGGTCTGGGCAAGCTGGCCGCGATCTGAGGAGCATTGCTTTGTGCACTTTTTACACCTTTTGATTGTCATATCCAAAGAAGACTGTCAAAAATTCACTTGCCTGTTTTTCTTGCTGTGCATTAAATGAGTGTTTCTCTGTGTCTTGCTTTGCACGTTCATTTGGATTTTTACCTTGTTTTAAGTAAAGGTACAGTCTGTTCATGCTTCTTGGAATCTGTTCTAACTTTCTCATTTATATGTTGGTATGGTGGGTTGACTGTGAAGAGCAGAAATGTGCTTGCTTGAGAAAGTGGTGAACGTGGGAGGAAAAATCGTTGGTGAGAGACAAAAAAGTCAAAGTGAGCTATACAGGTGCCGTGTTGTTTGTAAAGCGAAGAAGATTACGTGTGACCAGACCCACGTTCTTGCAAATCAGTATGACCTTCTTTCAGTCAGGACGAAGATATCGATCGGTTAAATGCAGAAGTGTCAGATTTAAACAAAGTTTTATTCCCCTGTCCATTGATTTCATGAACCGAGAAGATGTTTAATTGAAATCCAAATTCCTCTATATGAATGTATGTCATATGTGAGAAAATGGGTAATGTGGCTAAATTATTGTTTATTTGCTGTGAATGTGTGTGACCACAAATTAATTTCTCAAATTGAGATAATAAAGTTTACTTGACTTGACTTGACTTGACTTTCACTTTTGTTCCCAGACAGACAAAAAGAAAAACAAGGGCAGAGAGAGAGGGAGAGGGGGAGACAGACAGACAGACAGACAGAGAGGTAGAGACAGAGACACTGAGAGAGAGAGACAGTCAGACAGACAGACAGACAAGGGACAGACAAAAGATTCCAAATACATTTTACAAGTTTCGAAATCTGACATGATTAGGATTTTAAACCTTGCCCTCATAGAAACAAAAGGAGGAAACTGGCAATCCAAAAGAATTCAAACAACAAATGCAAAAAGCCTCACCTCCATAACTTCAGTGATGAAGTCAGGGCCCAGCATCAGACACAAGGACTTCAGTGCATTTGATTTCTTTGGTTTTCCAGCTGATGACACCATGACCAAGGCAACCCATTAGGATGATAGTCAAAATAAGCACACACACACACACACACACACACACACACACACACACACACACACACACACACACACACACATCAAAAGTACATTGTCCATCTTTAAAATGAAAACATCAAAAAGAATGAAACTCAACAGAAACAATTTCTTCCAAATTTTTCCAAACAACATTTCATTGAACTATTCACTTAAATTCACAAATATGACACCCAATCACACGTGTGCATGCATGCCCGCAAACACATGCGCACATTTTGGGGGCAGATTTTATCTCAAAGACTTAATGGAAGAGCTGACAGCGTAGACTGCCTAGGAGGGTTGGAAGTCGCTCAGATCATGACTCGCACTTAAATGTGATTGCAGTGTCACAGATTACCTCTTATTGTTTGATCTTAGAGACAGGATGGAAAATTTGACAGCCCTAAAATTGCCTACAGAGTTGGTGGTTGCTCTGACCGCCACTCACTCTAGACTGCTACATCAGGCTTCATCTCAGAGACAGAAGTTTTGACAACTCTAAATTTTTCTTTTCAAGGTTTACAGTCACTCGGACAGCAACTCACAATCAATTTGTGGCTATTGTACCTCAGATTACCTTTGTCTGCTTTGGTCTAGAGCCATGACAGAAGTTCAGATAGACCTAGAATATTCTGGCAGGGCTGGCAATCGCTCTAGCAGTGTCTCACCCTTGAATCTCATTACCTGGAATTTATGTTTTCCCTTCTTTCCTGATTTTGTGCGCATGTTACTTTCCTGAATACTTGTTATTCGTTTTAACCCATGTGACTTGTACACTTTTGTATGTTTCTGGTCATTACAAATTACATACTGATACCTGTTGATTTATCCATGTCTTGTTTCAACCTATGTTTATGAGGGGGGGGGGGGCAAATCCTTCCTCTTAATAAGCCTGTTCAAGTGAGATAATTCTTCTGTATGGTACATCCTTAACTCTTGTTTAATATAATGTTACAAGTTTTGGGGGCAAGTTGGGTGCTCTCAGGAGTAGTACCTGCCTCCCTTGATAAAGGTAAGCATGTTCAGTTACCCACTTTCCTTTCTTGTTGTTATTTGGATAAGTAACTATGAGAAAGATGAATGTGAAGGCAGTTTCTAGATGTACCTATCTGTCCAAACACCGACTCCCTCTTCACCTCCCCCCACTTTGCGTGAGGAAAGGTGCAGAAAACAGAGAGAGCTGTTCACGACCATAAGAGGTCAACTTTGCCAAGAGATAACTCCAGAGTATTTGTGCTTGGAGACTTGGGTTGACCTCTCACTCTCCCCAAAAAAATAATTGGGGGGATCCAGACTAGTAGGACGTGAATCACGCTAAGTAGGAATAAGGCACTTGTCTGGACGGGTAATTATGTTTCAAAATTACTTTTAGTAGGAAAATGTCTTTTCAAGAAAAAAATTGCCTGAACATGAGGAATGCCAGAAAACACGTCTTTTAATGTTGGAATTTTTTTTTGTTGAGGATTTAAAGGACGTGAAATTCTCCTTCTGGTTAGAATCTTCAAAATAACTTGACCTCAAATGGAATTCCTGATCTGCAGGTGGAGTGGAGTCAAAGTATCAGGAGAGAAGTGTCTCTTGAACAACCAACCAACTACATTCTTGTCAATACAATGAGCACCCTCTCAGAAGATGTGTACTTCTGTTTAAGAACAGTTGTTTCTTGCTAAAAAGTTATTAGACGTTGTGCTGCCAATTCAGGTGTTGTATTCACTGGTGTGTTTGAATGCGTGATACATTGTTTGCATTTGGTGCCTCTTTCGGACAGTCTTTCTGACAGATTGCTTTTTCCACACACAGTATACACACCCAGACAGACTATTTGCGTCACAGACCATTTTGTCCATCCAAGAATAAGAAAGTAACATGAGCTGTTTTTACGCATTTCAAAATGTCTGCATCTGCTTGGAAACTTTAAGACAGAAAACAAAGCTAACCAGCACTGGGAAATTTCCCTAAGTTAACTGGATTACAGTGTTATCAAAAACTCATGATAAAAGGATGATATTGTCCTATTTGTCCATTGCCTGAAAATGAAACCCTAACGGCTTGGATGCCTACCACTGAGGCTGAGAACATTGAAATTTTCATCTGGTCCAAGAACCACCAGGTCAGGGCCGAAGATAACACGGGATGTTTTGTTCTGGTAATTGCTCACCTGAAACAAGACAAAGTAAGCTCATCAATTCGTTCTGTACAGCCTGAAATGTAACATGGTCACAAGATTTGTTGAATAGCTAATGTGATGTAAACATCACCAGCTTTTTTTTCATGAAAAAGATGCATGCACATGTGAACACACACACACACACACACACACACACACACACACACACACACACACACACACACCTATCTCAGGGTAATGATTATGAATTAACTTTTCATCACCACTGAGGGGAACATATAATGGACCAAAGAAATCAATGTTTTTTCTTCAAATAACACTAGCTGTCTTGTTTCATCAACAAATGAATATCTGCTGTTTACTTTCAAGGCAGTCTCACTTCACTACCATCACTCCAGAAATAGAACTGGCACATATTTATAGACAGGAATCTACACATACTACATGGGTACTGTGAAGAATGTTTGTGGAGAATTCACTATCATATAGCTGACTTCCAGAATGTATTCTGAACCTCTTTACGGGCAGCATAGTTGTGGAAATATGGAAACTTCCCCACATAATGTTCCTGCTTCCCATACCATAGTGCAGTATTCAAAAAATGTCCTCATACACCTTCTTACCCTAAGACAAGCAAACATACATGTACACGCATAGTCTCTCTCTCTCTCTCTCTCTCTCTCTCTCTCATACACACACACACACACACACACACACACACACACATACACAGAATAAACATCAAAGAAAAACTTGCACATGTTTAAGATGCTTTTCAAATGTCCACTAAACTCATTTTGACCCATTTTTTGTTTCCTTCACATTTTCTCAGTCTCTGCTTATCCATTTATTTCTTTTCATTCCAGCATAACATTTCCAAACCTAGATGGACGCCTGTTTGCAGAGTCCTCATATCAGCATGAAAAGAAAAACTTCCATTTATCTAAAATGTAGAAAACCTTCATGCCATAAAGATACCTTATTGAACACCAAGCACAAAATGGATAGCAATTTTCACAAAAAGCACAATTCAAAAACACAACCATTCAGAACAAAATATGATCAACACATGCACATGCTTTAGTTTCTCCTGACTGAGATGTTTTTCCCTGTCCAAAGTCCAACAGCTCTGAGACATATTTCACCTCAGCTCCCCTCTCTTCAAACATTAGGAAATATTCTGTCAATTTCAACACCTAGAAATTCCTGATTTTCTCTAAAAACAAAAATAATGTCAACTGATAATTCAACTGCCTGAAAACATGTCACTTCTTCCCAGTCTTGTTCCTCAAACTTCTGATTTTGTACAAGAGTGATTTCCCTTCATTTTTACAAAATGAAGGGAAATCGCACTTGTAAAAAAATCAGAAGTTAAAAAAGATTTTTTTTAAGGTAGAGTAATGAATGTCACCAAAGTCTTACCTGTACAGCCGTGCTTCCAGGACATCTGAATGTAATGACACGAGTTTTGTCACGTCCCTGGCACAACAGTAAACAATAAGTATTCACACCTATCACAACTGCCACATCAAACCTTTCCCATCTCATTTTCACACACAGCTTTTGCTTCCAGTCTCTCTTTTTTCATTGTTCTATGAACCGCGCACACTATCTCCAGTAAACTATCTAGTCTTTGCCAATGCTAGGAACAGGTAAAAAGTACCATTGTGCAAGTGTGTGCACCAACTCATTGGATGGCTCTAAAACAACTCTGATCCGACTCTGAGCTTCCACATTTTCTTCCAGTCCAATACTAAGAACATCTGTCAACAACAGTTTTTGTCTACACAACACCAGATGACATCCTGTCAATAACAGCTTTATTTACATGACACTAGATCACATCCTGTCAACAAGAACTTTGTTTATATGACAGTAGTTGATATCCTGTCAACAAGAGCTTTGATTACATGACACTAGATGACATCCTGTCACACAAGCTTTGTTTACATGACACTAGACGACATCCTGTCAACAAAAGCTTTGTTTACAGACTCTAGAAGACATCCTGTCAACAAAAGCTTTGTTTACAGACACTGGATGTCATCCTGTCAACACAAGCTTTGTTTACAGACACTAGATGACATCCTGTCAACAAAAACTTTGTTTACAGACACTAGATGACATCATCTCAACACAAGCTTTGTTTACATGACACTAAATGACATTCTGTCAACAACAGCTTTGTCAACAGATCATCCGATGACAAGCTGTCATAAGCACTTTTCCTGGCTACAGAGCACCAGATCATATGACATCTTGTCAACAAGAGCTTTGTTTACCTGATACTAGATGACATCCTGTCAACAAAAACTTTGTTTACATGACACACTAGATGACATCCTGTCAACAAGAGTTTTGTTTACATGACACTAGATGACATCCTGTCAACAAGAGCTTTGTTTACATGACACTAGATGACATCCTGTCAACAAGAGCTTTGTTTACATGACACCAGATCACATCCTATCAACAAGCACTTTTCCGGACATCCTGTCACAAAGATCTGTTCAAACCTCTTAACTGAACAATGCAGACAGCTAGCAGGGAGAACTGAAACGGGACACAAACCATAACAGACTAACACGATTACTTTTAAACTGAATTCCTGTTCATTGCTGGCCACTGCTCTGTTCGAGACAGGTCTGAACACGACGATGATTTCTGTATGACAACTGCTCAATATAGCTGAGATTCAAAATTTACTGAAACTGTGTGTCGCTTTGATGGGCTGGTATTACTCAACTCAGTTGTTTTAAAAACACTGATGTAAAGTTAGCTTTGTTGCAGATCCTGAGTCCTCCAGTTCGCCTGGAGTGAGCCACGCATGGGCACGGCATTCACTCCCTTTCTTTCTGAAGCATCATAACAAGCCATGCAGGTAGATTTTACCAACAGAACTTACAGAGTTTTCAAAGAAAACAGAGATAAAAACAATTTTACTGTGTAACTTCACGACATTTCTTCCTGGTAAAAATTGCGAATGGTGTATTCTTTACACACTTTTTCATCTTCTCTCTGTGTCTCCCTTTTTCTGTCAGAAAATTAATGCTTTGGCCAAAGTTATACTTTACCGACTTACTGCTTTCTTTCGGATGTAAAGATGAATGCTCAGACACATAGTACTTCATATAGATAAACTTTGATGGTGTTCATTTTTTTTTTTCTTTGGTGGTTGTTCACACACACACACACACACACACACACACACACACACACACACACACACACACACAGAGTTGTTGTTCACACACACACACACACACACACACACACACACACACACACATTCACTGAAACAATCTAAAACTGAATTTTGTGTGAACTCATCTTTCTTTGTTTTGGGGGTTCAAGATATTTTTTTATTCATATATGCGTCTATACATGTTTGACAGAGACACTGAGTAATAATCTTTAAACTTAAATGTAAACAAATAAACAACAGAATGAGGGAGAGAGAGAGAGAGAGAGAGAGAGAGAGAGAGAGAGAGAGAGAGAGAGAGAGAGAGAGAGATCGTGTGTGAACAAGCAGACACTTGCACATGTGCACATCTGTGCATAGGCACACTTGTGCATGACTGATTACTGTATGTAAATTCATACTGTACTCCCATGAACAAATGACAAGTGCTGTTCCAAACTCAGCTATGTCTTCTTCCATTCTGGGATCATAAATCATACCATTATCTACATCCGTAACTGGTCTGTCAGATGTGATTGTAATGGTCTCTATATATTTGAGGGGAACAGCTGATAAAAGCCCACTTACAGTTCATAACAATAGTTAACATTTACAAAAGCAGGGAATATCAATGTTAAAAACACAACTACTGTGTGCATCTGCTAAGGTAGATTTAAAAAACTCTACAGATAAGTGCATCTGTCTGTCTATTTATTTATCTATTTATCTATTTATCTATCATCTCTCTCTCTCTCTCTCTCTCTCTCTCTCTCTCTCTCTCTCTCTTTATATCTATGTATCGGGAGAAGAGTTGGTGGGTAAGTGGATATGTGTTTGGGTGGGTAGGTGTATGTGTGTGTGTGTGTGTGTTCTGAACACAAACACATCAAGGGAGAAATCAAGTGCAGGCTAACAATTCCTCAAACATTAAAACAATGACTTAGCAAAGAGTTGAGGTGGGAGAGTGGAGGGGAGGGGAGGGGAATAGGGAAGGCAAACACTGGGTGCAGGGAGATAGGAAGATTATGAGAGATGAACATAGATGATAAAAAAAGGGGCATTAGAACTTAAATACTTAATTTTTCACAAGCAGGACACACGGGTACCAACAAATTCAGTTTCTGAAATCTTTCCTTCCATTCATTCACCTGTCCAGAGTTAGTTTCTGTCTGCTGAACTGAACCCATTGGTGGAACCTGCTTGATTGCACTGGTCCTCCCTTAGAATCCAATGGAGATACACCACCTATAATTCTATGGTATTCTCACCACCAAGCGATAAACAAAAGTCCAGTGGCACTCCAAAGCAGCCAATGAAGAGTACAAAAGCATAATGAGAAGAAAGCACTGAAGAAAGAAGTTGCCATAGAAAACAAAATAACAAGGAAGGAGAAATAAATGTACCAGGGGAAATCTTTGAGCCCATGTTTGAGGATCCATTTGAAGATACATGGGAGGCAAAAAAAAAAAAAGTACCAACAGTCAGAACGGTCAGCTCTACCACTGATTAACCCAATAATTGTCAGCCACAGCAGTGTTTACAGCAGCTAAGAATTGTGCAGAAAAGCCTTTATGTGGATCTCCTACAAGACGCAATCTCCCACTGATTGACCATACAATAGTATGCCAGGAAAGAGGTGCAGGCTAACAATTCCTCTGTAATTAAAACAATGACTGGCTCGCATAAGACACTTTATTTACCTCTGTTAATAGCAAAATGCATCGCATGATGACACAGTTTAATACAAGTTTATAAATGTAAAGATTTAGATCATTCAGCTCATTCACGTCCACATGATCACAAACACACAGAATAATCACACACTGCACACTGAAATAAAAAAATGCTCTTAAACTCACAAGCTCAATCACGCACCACACTCAAACAAAATACTGTTAAATCCTGTGTAAGGATCTATCGACTCCAAGCACCATAGTCATATTTAAACTTTTATCATTTTTCTGCTCAGTGCCTGGCCACAGGCTGTGCAGACACGAAGGCATGAGGCTGACTGACACTGACCACAGGTCCGCGTGAATACTGGTTCAAATCTTGCACAATTAAATCTTCTGTGCATAAACAATACCTTCATAGAGACAATTTTAAAGTCATCTATTTCTTGTATCTTGGGCTGCTCTGATTTAGCCAATTTCAGATGACTGGTTGATTTTTTTTTTTTTTTTTTTTTTTTTTTTGGGGGGGGGGGGGGGGGGGGGGGGGGGGGGGGGGGTCAGCCATGAAGCAACTTTACAGGAGGCAAGTTTAGATTTAATCATAGTGGATGATCTTAGAAAACAACTCTCAAAGGCATGAATACAAAAGCCATGCAAAGCAACAGAAAGTACATTGCCAAAGACACAATCAAGTTTATTTGCATTTTATCAAAACTGCAGTAACAGAGCCTGTCAGGAGGAGAGGTACTGATGAAGTGATGAAGGACATGTTTAGCCCCTATTTACCAAGGAGCCCTGGATGTTTAAAAGACAAAGGAAATTTGATATGTCCACAGAAGGATTACACTGCTGCAGATATGTATCCTTTTCATGTGCTGAACCAGAGTTACAAAAGATTGAGTAAACCAGCCCAGATGTTCCAACCAAACAGCCAAAACATGCAAGGCTGGGGAGGTTACACAG
>JADBJO010000008.1:340000-420000 GCA_016801955.1 Conus betulinus
AAAAGTTTATGATAAAAAGGACAGTTCCCATTTTCCCTAGTTTTGCTTCATTGCAGCTTTCAGTACTCTCTCTCTCTCTCTCTCTCTCTCTCTCTCTCTCTCTCTCACTCTCTCTCCCTCCTCATGCATACAGAAAACAAAAAACAAAGCTATCTCCAACTAGGTAACACTGCTTGATCCTAAGACGCTCCTACCTTTGAAAAGCAGGCGATAAGCTGTAGTGTTGAAGCCATGCATGAAGTCTACTATGATGACAAAATCTGAATACGCTATTTCTCAATACCATTTCAAACCATTATACTTTCTGTCAAATGCTTTAAAAGGATTAATCATTCAAAAACTAAACTGGGTTGAGCAAACATGTTCAAACAATAAAAAAAAAAGGAAATAACACAACAGTGCTGGACTTACAGACGCCTCAGAGCCACTCTGCAAATGGGAAAAAAAAAATGCATGTTCCAGAGAAACAATTCACCGTCTCCTCTGCACTGCAAGTTTTCTTTTTCTTTAAATCCTTTGCTGTTTCTATTTCATTCTGGGAGGATTTTTCTGTCTGGCAGTCATTGACTGCCAGCCAGATGCACAGTGAAATTCAACCTATAGCAATAAGCCAGTTCTATCTGTAGAGAAGACCCTTATCCACCAGACAGGCAGACAGACGTTTTTTTCTTTCTTTTTTTTTTGTCTAAATATAGGTCTGAAAAAAAAAGTTTAAAATGAAGATATGGTTACATCTTAAAATGTAGGAGTTTAATGATGCAGTCAGCATCTATTGTTATCCAATTTGAAACATCCTCCCAGGACAAAATGGCCTCCAAGTTGCTTTACTACATTACAAATATGGAGAGTCCTCCCAAAGACAACGGACATGAGTTGTTTGAATACAATCAACCACTGCACTTACTTAACCAATTAAAAAAAAAAAAAAAAAAAAAAAAAAAGAGATTGTCAAATCAAACAATATTTGAAAAAAAAAAGTATGAAAACGCTATTTTCTTTTCATCTGGAGTTAGCTGGTCTGATTGCATGTGCATTTTCTTTCTTGTGATGGCATGTTACTTTTTGTTTTGTCACTTTCTTACCTGATCACATTGTGTACCTTACCAGTTTGGTAAACTTGACTACGGCGATAAGATAAAAAAAAAAAAAGAAGCATGGTAAACTTTCCATAACCAGTGATCTCCCTTGGAAAGTTTTGTAACCATCTACCAATCTGAGACCAGTTTTCAAACCTTTTTGAGGAATGAAAGAGGGAAAGGGGGGGACACAAAGAAGGGCATAGGGGGCAGGGGAATGGTTTACTCTAGAAGCAACCAACCATGTTAAGCGCCACTCAGCTTGTGTCTCTGCTCTTCACACACTTTAATATGGCCGAGTCATTTCACAGTTGCCTCAATCAAGTATCACCTACATTACACTGCCAAATGCAGAAAGGAAAGAAATTCTGCTAGATCAGCTATTTATTTCTTTTCATTTTCCTGGTAAAAGTCCTACATCTGAACATGAATGTGAACTTACTTTATGTGAAAAATATGCAAAATGTAAGTGCATGTTTTTACATGCAATTGCATGTATACAAAAACACTCTGTTAATTCGATATTGAAATTCTGATATGCAATACACTGTGCAGGTATGCAGAGATGTTTACAAATATTAATGTTTTATACACACACACACACACACACACACACACACACACACACACACACACACACACACACACACACACACACATGAACACACACACACACACACACACACACACACACACACACACACACACACACACACACACACACACATACACACACACACACATGTATCAAGGTGATGTTTCACTACCTGAAGGTATGAAGGATCAATGGACTGTTCAAAATATGCAATTTTGCGGATATCCACAGATCCGACACCACCACCTTGCCTGCAAGTAACAACAACCAAAAAAACATTCACTTTAAAAATCATGCATTCAATGCTGAACTCCTCAACGCTATTGGTAGTCTTGACTCATCACTGAAGCTGTAAAATTTTTTTCCCTTTTTCTCAAACTTGCACATCCAAGTAAATGCCAGAATATCTAAAAGGAGGCAGGTAACTGAACATGCTCATTTGAAAGTGGAAGGGGAGTGCAGTGTTTCTCAAACAAAATCACTCCCCAAAGCCACCAAGGCTGCTTGAAAACATGGCCAAATTTAAGACATCCCCCCTCACTCTCCCTCACAAAACATGCCTAACCAAAGCAATGACAAAGATACACAAAGGCTTGAAAGACCAACATATTTTCAAATCACAGTCCTTTTCTTGAAACATGTCTCTCCCCCCTCCTCTCTCTCTCTCTCTCTCTCTCTCAAGAGTCAGAAGGTGTAGGAGTCAGTACAAAATACAAAATGATTCTGGTCAATTATCAGATCCATTAACAAGAAAAAGATAATCTATAGTGAAATTCAATTTCAGCAATAGTATGACCACTTCTTCAATGTTTTTGATAACTGTGGTGAGGGAAGCTCAAGGGATGATGAAAATGATGAAATTATCATTGAGTCATAAGACCATATTTAATGATGAAATCTCGAATGAAGGAGTCAAACATTGTCTCATAAGCTTAAAAAATGGTAAACGAACAGGACCTGACAAATTTTGTATGAATTATGAAAGCATGTTGAAGAGTCGATCATTGACTGTCTGACAAGACTTTTTAATACTCTGTTTCAAAAAGAGGTACATTCCTTACTGCATGGTCTAAATCTATTATTACATCAATCAAAAAAAGGGAGGTATAGATAACCCAGGTAACTACGGAGGTGTATCATTCATGGATGTTTTCGGGAAAGTAAAAACTAATACTGTAAATAAATGTCTCGCTAAAAGAGGCTGAGCAGGAAGACAAAATACCAGAACAGGTAGATTTCCGAAGAGGTTAATGCAAAGTTGATCATAATTTCATCCTATACACCTTAGGCCAGAACTTTCTTATGCAGAATTCTAGACTGTTTGTAGCTTTCGTAGATTTGAAAAAGGTTTCTGCCTCTGTGAATATCGATGCGTTATAGAGTGTTTTGAGAAACTGAGGCATACATTGTAAAAATGGCATTGTTTGGCTGAGTCAGGGAGTTGGAAATGCAGAACGGTTTATATCAGAATTCAAGGACAAATGATTGTGTTGTTTTAAACAGAATTGGCATTGAAGTATATAAGAAAAGGATAAATGTAAATAATACTTTTCTTTCAAATATATTTTTCAGTCTCATACAGTTTGACAAATCAAGGGCAAAGGTCTCTTTGCTCAATTCAGAATGAGATTTCTTGGTCTGTTTGCTTGCCTGTATTCTGTTTGTCTGTATCGTCTGGTGGAACTTACACCATTTCTTTTTAACATTTGCTTCACACTTCCACTCTCAGTCACCTAATTTTTTGAAACCAAAAAAGTTGATTTGATGACAGAGACTATTTGTCCAATGAGCTCACCTGCTACTGAAAATGAAAAGCATTTTTTGTCTCACTGCATTGCCTTTGATGATATCAGATCTGAGTGTAATTTCTTCAAAATGCAATATGCAATCAAAACAATATAATTTCTTAGAATGACAAACAAATGATTGCATCTTTAGCAAATCATTTAACAAAAGCCTTTAATTGTCAAAGGCAAAGAGTAACCAACAGATAGCCAACCCATAAACAGGACAGCCAGCTGGATCAACAAGACCTAGTGAAGCCTTCACTATGACCTATGGAACTCTGACAAATAAAATGTGAAGACACTTACGCTCTCCCATCTTTATCTCTGTAAAAATGTACTTCTGCAGAGAGTGATAGAGTCAACCAGCTATAAACTCCAGCCTGGGTCTTAGTAATCAGCTCAAGTAATTGTTAAAACAGAAAAGAAAACAAATAATTCTGAACTCCTGACAAATTACAATATATACAGAGGAAATACTTTCTTATCCACCAAAGCCATTCTCAGCAGACAAGTTCATGTTACAGTGGAAGTATTCACCTTCGCTTGTCGTTTTTGTCATGCTTTCTTCTGTTACAATGATATTACAACAATCAGAAGGCACTAATACGTGACATACACAAGTACCTGACAATCATTCAATGAAATCACAGCAAAACTGGTACATTTGAAAATAAGGTCTTGATAACAATACAGATGAAAAAAAAACCATCTTACATTAACAGCTGTTCTGCTTCTGGAGGTAAGGTTTTTTCTGCCATAGCTCTTCGTTAGCTGTCAGCATGTATGCACACGGACCCATAACAGCCCGCACCTGCAATAAAACACAAAACAAAAATTTCACTTACACACACATAGACACACACACTCTCGATTCCCCTATTTTCCATACTAATGACTCCCATGTTACTGATCCAGAGAGGCGTCAGGCCCAGTCACATCCAGGCTAGTCCTGCACCAGCAGGCAGAGGGGAACCAAACAACAGACATGAGACCTGAGCAAGTGGAGAAAAGTCTGATAAATTTTCACAGGGTCCAGGGTCAGTGTCGGACTTCCAGGTGGGGTCAAGGACAACAGCCTCATGGGGGCAGGGGTGAAGCCCCTGAAACTAGGTTTTTGTATCTCTCCCCTCCCCCCCCCCCCCCACCCAACTTGATAACTGTAACTGTTGTGTCGCTATGCTCATTCATCCTGCATTCCAACACTTCTTAATACCTGAAGTCTTGTCAATATTCCTTACCAATTCTTTAATCAGCCTTCGAAACATTGTGAACCCACTGATCTTTTAATGAGTTTGGAGGTGCTGGCAGGAGCCATGACAAACCAACTTGGAAAGAAATAATGGACTGGACTGTGAACCTGAAACCTGATTATCCTAATCTTTCATATCCCCCCTTTACCCCCCACCCCCTCCCCAAATCAAATCAGCAGCTTTATGCAAATCATAAGAATTGCCCTGGAGACTTTAAAAACAAAAGCCTGAATTCAAGCTAAAACCTGAAAACTCTCTTGTCTGAAGTAGGCAAACAGCAAAAGGACACACCTCACTGCTGTCATGTTAGTATGGCAATATTCAGCAATGCCGGTTGTGAATTAAGATACGCAAGACAATACCCACTATGTTTAAAACTGAGGACAATGATTGTTAAGTGAAAAGCCAAACTAATGGAGCATTGTTATTCACCATGACACCTATCCTGAGACAGTCATCATGAATATGCTGACACCAAGTAGTTGGACCTCATGAACTCACATGGTGGTTAAGGAGCTATGCCGAGGCTGAAATCGTCATTACCGCTGAGCAAAAAAGACGACAGAATGTGACACAATGTAGCTGGATTCTTGGTGATTCATCAGGTAAACAATGATGATGTCATGGAGATCTACTTGGTTCTAGTCCATGTGACAGGTTCGTACTCTACACTTCCTTTCATACCACATCCCTGTATCAACTAAGAGGCTGAGAAATACAGACACCTGTGATTTGGGCCGGGATGTTTGCACAAAGCTCTCGAAGGCAGATCCCATGAAGTGGACCAGGATGATACTGAAAACAGCAGCCCCAATTTTTTCATCCGAGTCCCTAGCACAGCACACCAAGGACAGGAGCAAGCCAAGGCCAAAAATCTCACAATGGTATACCTTTGATGGAGTTTGAATCCATTCTCTATCACTTTCCAGTCCTTGGGCTAATCAGTGTGTCATGGGGGCTGGTGGGAAACGTGTCTGTACTTCTGTCAACACACATGCTGCAAACCAGTGATTACCTTTCCTGTCTTTGTGTTCTGAACATACACTCCTTCGTTCTGGCTTAGCGGAATGGTTTTCCTGAAACAAAAAAAAAAAAAAATGCAAGAAATGAAACGAAGTTGTTTCAGATTTTCACCTTATTTGTATACTTTATGTGACACACCTTTTTCTTTATGAAAACATTTAGCAAACCAATTCATCACTCTAAAAGGGCAGTTTAGCTGCATTGTTTTTAATCCTTGCCCTCTCCCTCACTCTATCTTCTTTTTCCTCACATTTCCTCTTTCTTCCATTCGCTCAACATAACTCAATTGAAAACAGTTAAACTGCATCTCATTATCAAGACAGGAGAACAGGCTAAGTAACTATGTAACTAGGCCACATCACTAAACTAGTCATAGGCTTTTATGAACCAAGTAGGCTGTAATTTTATAATGAGGTTAATGTCATGCAAAATGTCCAGGTGAAATGTGTAATAGGGCAACTTTGCCACAACAGGTTAGTTTCCTACTTGTATGACATGTTCATAATGCTCATTTCATTTGTAAATGAACTGAAAACTATGCATTTGGTCGAGAGAATACTCAACTGCCGGAAGCAGCCAGGTTTCGTGATGCCGGGTGTCTCATTTTTTGAGATGCTGATACCGAGACTAATAGTGTTAGGATCATAACTGCTTCCGTAAGTTACAATTAACACAAACATAAGAACAGGATGCAGATTGTGAATACACATCAATGGGAATCAAAGGTGAGTGCTACAGCCGTTGGGGGAGCCCAGCAGAGTCAGACAATAATTTCTTTACCAGACCATGGAGTATGACAGTGTACATTACTGATTATACGAAAAGACTCTGAAACCATGCAATCTGATGAAAGAGTGCACTGTGAGTGAAAGAAAAATATTTTTGAACAAGTTGTTACAACAGAACATTCAGATAGAATGAGTAATGCAGATGAAAGATGTTCGACTGTAAATGCTGAAAAAAAAAAAACACAGAAAAACACCCGCGGATAAACTGATTTATTTCTTAATCTTACACAGAAACAATGTCCTCTCTCAAACGATTCTTTCCTTATGCTGGATTGAAAACAATTGTGCAGTGTAAGTTCCGGGTAGTATCTTAAAGTCTTCTTTTCTTAGATACTTCCTTGGCTCCTGCCTGCAGAAGGAAGAACCAGAAATGGTAACTCCCAAGATACAAAAACAAAGGAAAGGTAACCATGCTAGAGCATCTCCTCTGTGGCCAGTATCCACCAATTATTGCATCAAGTTTCCGTAGACCCGCAAAAGTAATTAACATGCACACTAAAAACTAAAAGAAGAATTGTAATAAGAAAATTTTTTCTAAATATCTGGAGGGAAGAAGTACTCTATGATAAAACAAGCTGAAAGTAAATTCAGCGTCAATTCATTTATAACTGAACTGAAGGAACTCGTAGACTGCTAAGGAAAGAACGTAGTGAGAAGGGTGAGCATGACTGGCTCTTTTTTATTCACATTATGAAATCCATGTCATTCTTACTTCAACCCACACAGTGCATTATACAGACTAACCTACCGTCTTTTGATGATTTCCACTGCATGGGAGGATGTAGGACAAGGGGCCTCGAATCATCCACCTGTCCCCAGGTTTCCTCTTCAGACCTGCACACATGAGTCAATGTTTCCCTCAACTTATCTGTTATAACATTATTCCTACTTAACGTGATACACAGTCTTAATATCAGGAATCCCTCACCCCCCCACCCCAAAACAAAACAAAAACAAAAAACAAAACAAAAAAAAAAAAAAAGGGGGGGGGGGGGGGGGGGAGAGAGAGCAAGGGAGCTAACTATACTCAAGTTGCTAAATAAGATTGAAGGAGTGGTCACCCCTGACAACTGCCTCGTTTCCTTTCTTCAGTTGGCTGTTCAGTTCCCTTCCTTTTCCTGAGGCAGTGAACGAGCCCTTTGCTTGCTTCTTCCTCTTCAACTTTGTTCTAGGCAGCCATGGATCCCTTCAAGTGGCCATTTAAACAGATGTTCGTCCCTGAAGTCCATACCCCTTTCCCTTTGCATTGCAAGGCCGAATTTCAGTTGAGACTGCCCGAAAAATGCATGAGATAGCTGGTTCTATTGAATCCTGTTCTGTTCAAGCGTCTTCTCTTGGATCAGTTGAACTTCGGATGGCAAAACTCTCCTCTACAGAGACCAGTTCACGCATCTGTTGTCCATGCAGCCCTTGGTCTGAGCCAGTCAACAAACGATTAGGACTCTACCTTCAACATCTCATGAGTTCGTTTAAACCCTCCAGCCTTAGATGGACTTCGACAGGCTGAAATCATTTCCTCTTCTTCTTCTCCCTCAGTTCTCACACAAATTTGTGCTGACATCAGTGAATGGCTCTGACAGAAACAGATCCCATGACCTCCCAGCTGGAAATCTAAATTAGCCACTGTGCCACAGTGTCAGGTCATATATAAATTCTGTTATCAAATGAAATGCAATCAAAGATCAGGCAGTTACTTAAGATGTGTACACTGGGGGGACTCCAGAGGCTTAGCCAGAAAACACAGGACCCTCATTTCAGCAATGTCAAGTTCATATGATTCCAGAACCATTCAGTGGTCAATGTTTCAGGCATCAAGAGTTTGGAAAAAGAACACAAATTAAAAAAATTCAGAAGCTTTCAACTTTTTTCCCCCAAGACATGAATTCCCAAAGCCACAACATAAGCTAGATTTAGAAATTAAACAAACAAACAAACAAAAACTGCCAACTGGTACATGTGACTCATTTTCACAAACGCATATCAAACCACAGCTTGCATGTTCAAGACAATTACTCACCTTTAAACATGGCGTCTGTGAACTCTTCACAAGCCTGAAGCACAAGGGATTCATCCCGCAGTCAGGATAGCAGCAGATTTTACTTTTCCATCCTGCAGACTTTCACCTGCCATGTAATAAACAATCATGAAAGTTGATAATAGGAGCAACTATGAAGGTGTTACAAGGCAACCAACCAAACCTTTGTAAAATACATTGTACAGTCTTTACCAATTCAAGATGAAGGATTTGGTCTTCAGGTTGTATTATTCTGAATAATTCTCTCTTTTTTCTAGACCTTCCTCTTTCTCTCTAATTATCATTGAAGCTGAAACAAGTTTACCCCCTCCTTTTGCTCAGGGCTCATTCCCTACATGCAGTTAACTCCTATGTGCAATTAACTCCTACATGCAATTAACTATCTGGCTGATGCTCCCAGGGCCAAACCTTCAGCAAGATACAAAATAATATTTTGCAGCAGGGACCTCTGTTGAATCTCCTCCTGATGTGAAACCTCCAGCCTGAGCCTTGCCAAAGGAAACAACTTACGCATGTCCCCAGTGAAAATACTCGCCCCCAACTGCTCCATATCACTTCAAGGTGTTGCGAGGCAAAAAGCGCAGAGCAGGAGATGAGGGGGGATGCTGGCCTGTTTCCACAGACCTGGATGCCAATCCCCATCCAGCGCAGCTGGGAGGTTGGCAGTTCTGCAGTCAAAAACTATCAGACCGTATAGAATGTTCAGATGGATATAAAAAAAACTTCTCAGCCAATGCCACTTTGAAAAGGACTGGTGGGAGAATTTGTGCTGTTGACGCAGGCCTCATGATACATAGGCACTGCTTGTGACATGAAGAGCAGTCGCATGTCTCTGCACAGGTCAATGAAGGTGTGGTGGACGAAGAGAGCAACAACCAGAAGTACAACAGAGAAGCTGAATGCTGGAGAGAGGCAGCCATAGAACACAGGCTGCAGACATTTTTGGTTGAAGTTCTCTCTTTTAATGGAAATGAGAGAGAACCTTTGTTTTCTGTCAAGAAAACATTTGATTAACACTTAGTCTGAACTCCTTCTTCTTCTCCTTCTGCTGTCATTTTTTTGGTTGCATCAGATCTTCAATCCTGTCATCAAGATGAAACCCACAGCCTTCTCAAGGGCTTGATGGCTGCCCCAAAGCTGCATCTGCAGTTCTGCACCCTTTGAACATAGTGTGAACTCCAAAAAATAGATCGAAACATGTTCCTTCACCAAGGAAAAGGACAAAATGAGCTATTTTTTAATACGGTGCAACGATGTGAACTCATTACAGGCAATCACTCTTTCATCTGAACAGGTGTGGAGGCAAGGTTAGCTCCATGCTCTAGTTTTTTTTTTTTTTTTTTTTGTTTTTTTTTGTTTTTTTTTTTGGGGGGGGGACAATATGGCAATGTTCCACGCTAAGAAGGGATAAAACTTTCATTTGGACAATGAAGTCTGAAATTAAGATGAAAACAGAATTGGAGGATGATTAAAAAAAAAAAACCAAACAAACAACTTAAGGTGAGCTACACAGACTGGCAGAAAAAAAAAACGAACAGAACACAAAATCTAATTCTACTGTCAGATACCAGTGCTTGCATATACATATTCTCAACACAAATATTGAGACTGAAATAAAAACTATTCTTCTTTATTCTTTCTTTCACACAATCATTTTTCCCCACATACAACAGTCTCAGGTCATGCCTTATTGACGTTTGATACTGGAATGGATCTTCATGCAATAACCACACTAAAAGGGTTTTTTTGGTATCAATCAGAAGAGAAGTTACATACAACAACTACACAAAAGATAACAGATATCAACCATGATGGTTGTGACCTTTGCCTCAGAAGCATTCGTTCACGTCAAGGCAGCAGTACACTGGCAATTGCTGTTTCTGATTCTGTTCCACAACTTTTCTTTAAACACAATCAGCCCCCAGCCCTCCCCCGTTCTTTGCCTAGATCCACAGCCCTACAAACTCCAAACCAGCTCCTTTCACTGTGCAGTCCTCACCCCTGATGCCCACTCACCAGGCTGCAGAAAGAAGCTGCACAGTCCGGTCCTGAGGACCTTGGTGCCCAACTGGTTCTTGCCGTTCATGTTCACAGGGTCCTTGAGGACCGCGTACTGATCTTTCTTCACCACCAGCTTCCTCACCTTCTTCACCATTTCCTACCAGGTAAAAAAAAAAAGGCAGTTTAGCTAGAATATTGTAAACCATTTTGTTGGAAGTTTGACACAAAGGTGTGCTTTAGAAGAGAAAGAAATGGGCAGTTCGTTTTATGGAAACATTAGAATATGGAACAAGAATGTAACTACACTCAATCAAGAAACAGTATTCCCCATCTCTACTTACCGTTGAAGTCATGTTGGATTTATTTTTCCAACAGCATACCATTTTCGAATCATCTATTAAGAAAACAATCAGCTCTACTTCCATCAGGTGATATTGTTTAATCTTCAGATTCAATTCTCCTTCCATGTGCTGATTTCCATGTTGAGTTTAGTCTCTATCTATGCATACAGATGTTGATCAAAATCCTGATTTTTTTTTTTTTTTTTTTGCTTTGCTTTGTTCATTGCATATAGGACAGTGGGTGCAATCCTTAAACCTTTAGGAATCTTTATTTACAACCATTTTGTTTCTGGTGCTCTAGAATGAGTTTGCGGGCAGCCTTATGCTTGAGTTTGAACGTCTGGCTCCAAGGTGAGATCCCACCATCTTTTCAATATTCTGGCAGTTGCTTGGACAGGTTAAGTATGAAGAAAAGGATTTTTCCTTCTGAAAGTAGTTTTAAGATACATTGACCTGTCCAAACAGCTAGAACTCCCCTCCTCCCCGCAGTTGTGAAGAAGGGAGGAAACTGATTTGTTCTGGAGGGGAATGAGTGAGTTTGTGTCACTCAAGGGTGACCACTCAAGTATTCCTGTAGGTTGAGTAGCAAGAGCTCCCTGCTCTCCACATAATATTGGGGAGTGAGGGGGGGGGGGGGGGAGGGGCTATGGTCCATGTAGTAGGGGAAAAGGCTTTTGTTTGGACAGGTAAGTATATCATCATAAAATCACTTTTAGCAGAAAAAATCCTTTTCAAAGTGGATAAAATGAGCAATCATGCCAGCTCTTCTGTTCTATTTGCCTTTTTAACTGCTGCATATACATGATTGTAGGTGAAGTGAGGAGATGGGAATCTGTGATGTCTGCGGGGGGTGTGGGAACGGATGCAGCACTGGAGAAGATGAAGCCACATTCTCCACATCAGTCCAACAATATTTTTCTCTAGTGTCTTTCATGTTTGATATCACCTCATATCACAAAGGGGTAGTGACACGGCCCTTGCACACAACAAGCTGCAACTTCTGGGCAAACTTTCAGAGGCAGACTGCCTCTCAGTCAATCCATGTGTACATCATCAACTGTTCCTTTCAAGCTCTCACAGGGAATGACAAAATTTTCAAAATGATACAAACAACAGGTTTAACACAAACACCCGCCCCCGTCCCCACCCCCACAGCAAGACAGCAAAAAAATGTCTTACTGATTGAACAAGTTTGAATTTTGACTGATTTGATTGTCAGTCAAACTGTGTGGGTGGACAATCTTGCATCCCAGCTCTCGGGATGGGCAGTAGTGGGTATTGCTATGCTGTACCATTCATGTCAAAAGACACGAGGTGCATCAGGCAGGCATACTGTGAGCAGACTCATTCACTCACATGATCCACAAAAGTTTTGTCCACAAAAACACTCAATCCTTTTCATTCTCTCTACCACCCAGGTAGACATAAGTTACTTTGCCTGCGCAGTACATATGTCACTCTTTACTCCCTCACTGTGTCAGCGTTTGTTTCACTTACAATGCCAACTTGGGAGTGTACTCCTCCATTTCTTCTCCAGTCAACAACCACTCATCACCAGCAAGTCTGGAAAAGATTTCACAGAAACACATATTTTCATCCAGAAAGATTTTAAGAGATAATGGGTCTCTTTTAAGGTCGCGCACACGCATGCACACACATCCGCATGCACGCGCACACACACACCACACCCACACTCACACATACACACACACATTCAGTAAAAAGATCATGCTTTCTCATGCTAACAAACATATCAAAACAATTCACTTTCATCCCTGCTGGGGGCATGCACTAGACATTGTAGTTACTTCTTTGTCTCATTAATCAAATCAAACTTAAAAAAAAAATCAAGTTAAACAAAGCATTTAGAAAGCAAATGTTTTTTTTTATAAGGGGTGGAGATTTGGTGACTCACATCAACAAATCTTACACTGGGGTTTCAATGTTAAAAAGACAGTCATTATTCTATGTCAAGGTCTGTACAGGATGTTGCTTCTAAGCGTAAAGTCTTCTTTCCCTCCTGGTTCCATTTGCACTCTACAACTTCACCAAGCACACACACACACACACACACACACACACACACACACACACACACACACACACACACACACACACTCATGCATACATGCACAATGCAGGCACAGAACAGGCGCCTACCTCTCTCTTTGCCCGAAACATCCTGAACATTCTGTGTTGCTCTCAAGTGCAGTCCAGTTTTTCTTTCGTCAGTGTGACTTATTCTCAATACCAATCACCTGCAGTCAAAAAAATGACCCTCAAAGATAAAACCTGCACTTACAAACAATCATTTTCAAAGACAAGTCATACATGTAATCATTCTCAGCTGTAACATCTGCACCTACCAATAACAGTTTTCAAAAAGTAAATCATGCTTTTACAAATAGTCATCCTGAAAGGCAACCCTACAATCAAGAATCCTCCTCAGTGATAAACCCTTCACTGCCAAATCATCATCCTCCATGTCAAAGGTAAACTCCCAGAAAAAAAAAAAATGAGTCCTTAAAAATAAAACACACTCTTTAAAAAAAAAAAAATCCATCCTCAAAGGTAAACCCTACACTCAAAAAAGTATTCTTCGACGGTCAAACTTGCACTCACAACAAATAAACAGAAAAAAAATATGCATCCTTCCATGGGTAAGATTTCTTAGAAACTAATCAGGAGTACTGTACTCCATCATGCATGATTTCACTGGAAAAAACAGATTAACACTATCCCTGCGTATGCGTGCAGCATGAGTTTTCCCCCCTCCTGCACACAGCCACTCATGCTAAAAAAACCCCTGCCTACATAGCATTTTGGCATTTTTGGAATTTATTTTACATGTTATGTTTGGTCCATGTTTACATCATGTTTGGTATGTCTGAAAAGAAGAAATCAAGGACTTTTAGATGAATGTACTTTCAAAACTCTTAGAGATCCTGTGTTGAGACAAAACACGGATACATAAAGTAACCAAAACACACAAGTGCAGAGTTTGGCGATCAATGTTTAGTGATGGCATGAAGACAAATTGATACAAAAAAGCACTCACCTAATACACTTATGGTTATGGTGCATTTCACTATCAGTTATTATCCATTTTTAAACAATTTCACAGAATTTGGGCTACAGAGATTTTGCAAGTTAAGCGCCTGTGTGTGTGTGTTTTACTGAATCAGTCGAATCGGTTGATTTGCCATTGTAATCAAGAACATCTTCAAATAGCCATTCCTCATCTTCCCTATCATCATCACTGTCAATCGACTCTCCTTCATTATCAGAAACGCCTTGAATACATCCTTCATAAATTGTTCTAAAAAAAATGACTTGCCGGTGCCAAGCTGGCATTTTGACTAGCAGACGAAAGGCCGGTGCCAGAAACGCGGTCGGTTCATGTCGGAAAAACCCAGCAAAGGGACTCTTTGTTTCAGCTGCAGATAGCGAATGTGAACTTTACTTTAACTTAAGAACTAGGGCATGTCAGGCTATCAGGAACCCTCTACTATGTTCAGGCAGGAATTATTTCTCTTAGACCGTTAGAGTTTGAATACTAGAATTTTTCTAAATAAGAATGCATAGACGTGTGTGTGCCATAGACAATGGAGCTCTCAGTCGGCGCATGGCACCATGCGTGCCTTAGGCAGCAGAGCTATGAACAACACATGTAGCCGTGCACATCATAAGCTAAAAAATAAAAATCAACTAATAAGAACACTGAACACATCATGACATCCCCAGTTCTGAGGACTTTTATTTGGGACACCCTATGCTGAAAGAACAGCAGTTTTCAAGCGCTGAGATCCTGCTGCTTTTCAAAGTGTAATAAAATCCTGGTTATTTTTTTTGGACATATTTGTAAAATCAGGGAACAAATACTTTTCTGCCTCACTTACCAAGACTCACTGCAAGTCAGTGTCCAAGAGCATGGTGGGAGTGCATCCAGACGCATCACTAGCTCAAGGCAATAACATCATCCCAGCAGCTCAAAGGTGAAGGGATAAATACCTCAACAGAAACTGACAAACCCTCTGGTAGAAAAAAAAAAAAAGAGAGAAAAAAAAAAAGAAGACAACAGAATATGTGCTGTCATAATGATGGACAAACCTCTGAGAGAGTTATGGGTCCACGAGGCAGTGAACAGCTCCAAAAGGATTTTTAAAAAGATGTGATGGTGACACTTGGATTCTACAAGAGAACTGTCAGTCCTTTTGACCTTTTGAAACACTCATAAGGGCCACAGAGCACTTTGGCATGGACTGGCCACTGTGCACAAACAAGCCTGAAGAGTGGCCCTTGATAATAACCTTGCTTCTGCTAGCCCTTTCATTTTCCAATCCCAGGTCCATGTGATTTAAGGTGGAGTAGTAGGTTAAGTATCCCATGAGAGCCTTGTAGATTTACCTTCAGAAGACATTAAGTATCCCATGAGAACCTATAGATTTACCTTCAGAAGACATTATTATGTATTCCATCAGTGCATTCAAGATATACCTTCATAGGACATTATGTATCCTGTCAGAGCATTCAAGATTTACCTTCACAGGACATTATGTATCTTGTCACAGCATTCATTCAAGATTTACCTTCACTTCAGGACATTATGTATCCTGTCACAGCATTCAAGATTTACCTTCACAGGATATTATGTATCCTATCAGAGCATTCAAGATTTACCTTCACAGGACATTATGTATCCCATCAGAGCATTCAAGATTTACCTTCACAGGATATTAAGTATCCAATCAGAGCCTTGAAGATTCACATTCACAGGACATTAAAAATCCCATCACAGCCTTGAAGATTTACCTTACGAGGACATTTAAAATCCCATGACAGCCTTGAAGATTTACTTTTACAAGACATTAAAAATCCCAAAACAGCCTTGAAGATCTACCTTCAGAGGACATTAGGTATCCCATCAGAGCCTTGAAGATTCACTTTACAGGACATTATATATATCCATCAGAGCCTTTAAGATTTATCTTCACAGGACATTATACATCCCATCAGAACCTTTAAGATTTATCTTCACAGGACATTATATATCCCATCAGAGCCTTTAAGATTTATCTTCACAGGACATTATATATCCCATCAGAATCTTTAAGACTTATCTTCACAGGACATTAAGTATCGCATCAGAGACTTGAAGATTTACCTCCAGAGGACATTAAGTATCCCATCAGAGCCTTGAAGATTTTAGAGGACATTAAGTATCCCATCAGAGCCTTGAAGAATTACCTCCAGAGGACATTAAGATCCCATCAGAGCCTTGAAGATTTATCTCCAGAGGACATTAAGTATCTCATCAGAGCCTTGAAGATTTACCTCCAGAGGACATTAAGTATCCCATCAGAGCCTTGAAGATTTACCTCCAGAGGACATTAAGTATCCCATCAGAGCTTTGAATATTAACCTCCAGAGGACCGAGTCCAGCTCCAGTGCCCCCTGTTACAGTGAAGCCTGGGAAACACTGATATCAAACCCCAGTCATTAATCTTCTGGATGAAGTTGGCAATCTGCCAGACCCACATCTTTGCCCTGCTTTTAAATTAGTTGTTTGTTGTTTTTTTTTTACCCAATATCTGGTGTAGCTAAGGAATTAACTCTCACTTATCACCAGCAATCCAGTTACATCTGACCTTTCATTTTTTACTTTTAGAGAGTTTTGTTTGTGAGCCAGACTGAAACAGACTGAAGTAGCACTGAACAAAAGACTAAACTACAAATAGACGCACAAAACAGAGTCCAAAGTAAAGCTTACTTAGTACAAAACATACAATTGAATGTGTTACAAATACATGTTCAGGCATCACAAATAACAGACTTTAAAAAATCCAATATGTCTGTCATTTAAGTTCATAAACTTGCCCCTTACAATATAAAAAAAACAAAACAAAACAAAAAAACAACAAACCAAACATTACACATCAACATGAAGATAAAAGTGGAACCATACACTTTTATAGTCAAAATAAAAAGAACGTTAGGCAGGCCACCTCCAGCACATCCAACAGGGACAAAAGCAGCAAAAAAATAAAAACTAAAGAGAAAAGGCGAATATCAAACTGTAAAACCAACCTCTTCCCACACTCCTGGCAGATATGCCCCAGGCTCCCTGACCAACCATTCTTCTCCAGTCACGCGCTTCCTGTCATCAAGGAGTAATTGCCCGGTCATAGTCCATCACAAAGTTGCCTAGGCTGCTGTTTCATCAGGAAACTTAAGAATCACATGATAGAAATAAAAATCAAAGAAAATAAGAACAGCCGTGAGGATCAATGAAATGTACAGTCTATTTGTAAGCTTAGCCACACATTTTCTTTCACACCACACATTTTCATTCATCAGTGACTGCCCCCAAAAACACACACACACACACACACACACACACACACACACACACACATACACAAATCTATACAGAGAAAAACAAACCTGTGCCATTTATATACTATTTCTGTCTGTATACATACAAAACATTGTACTGAATGGTTAAAAAAAAGCTATAGTTAATGTGTTTTCAACCGTAATTTTACATAAAAAGACAACTGATAAATTCTAACCAAAACATTAAATTTTGCCTTTGGTAAATCTAGATAGTAAGTTATAATTAACTTTTGTAAATGGTAAATCCAGATGAAAAGATCATATCTGTCTCTAACTTATTACTGGGATTGGCAGATCTCTATTAAGAAATCATAACTTTCTTTAATTGTAAGATTTTAATGAAATAACCATAGATATGTTTTCTTCATGGGAAATTCCTCATAGAAAGTCATACATACATGTGGTGTGTGTGTGTGTGTGTGTGTGTGTGTGTGTGTGTGTGTGTGTGTGTGTGTGTGTGTGTGTGTGTGTGTGTGTGTGCGCGAGAAATTCTATCAAAACATCCACTTTATTCAAGCAGATCCAAACTTCCAAACTACAAATGCTCATTACAAAATAATGTAGACTCAGTCAGTATACATTATTGTATGGTTAATGATCCTTTGTTTTGTTTGTTGCTTACTTTCCATTTCGATCTCTGGTCTCCTGGATTGCTCGTAATCTCAGTACTTCACCAGTCTTGATGATGGCAGGCTCAATCATCTGCTCTATGTTCTGCAAAGGATTAAGATGAAGATTAAGTAAATCAGTTTGTGTGTGTCTGTCAATTTTTGCGCCTTTGTTTTTGTACATATTTGGACACATGTTATTTAGACCATTAAATAGTGGTCTTAAAGTGTGTTTTGATACACACTTGCACACTCACACACACACACACACACACAGAGAAAGAGAGGCTGTACAGTAAAATCTTCTGTAAGTTGCCTTTTGTCCTTAAAGAAAAGAAAAAAGAACGGAATATGTCTTTTTATTTGGGTTTGACTTTAAAGAGTGAGAGGGGTTAGAGAAGAAGAGAAACAGAGCATAAGAAACAGATGAACAGACAGACAAGAGTGAGAGTAATAAAGTCAGAAAGACTGACAGAAAAGACAAGAGTGTGAGAGTAATAAAGTCAGAAAGACTGACAGAAAAGACAAGAGTGAGAGTAATAAAGTCAGAAAGACTGACAGAAAAGACGAGCGAGAGTAATAAAGTCAGAAAGACCAACAGAAAGAGGCAAACATGCAGAGGTCTTTAAACGAATGTTACAAGCAAACCTACCACTTCCGGTCGGGGAATGAAGGTAACGGGTCCTCCACCTGCCACAGGTGACCAGCTGGGATCACCTTGCCCCCGCTCATGTGGTCTTGGATGGCTCTCAGACGCAAAGCACAGTTGGCTGGGACGACCGGCAAGCGCTGTATGGCAGCACTGTAGTCCTTGGTCTTTCTGCCAAAGTCTGGGACCAGCTGGAGCTCCTCGCCAGTAGAGAGAGGGAAGGGTCCTGTGGTGACGTACGATTCAGATACACAGTGACGCTGGTCAGTCACAACCCCCAGCCAGCCTTTAAAAACTGGCTCTTATAAATTGGAGTCCAGAAAAACTAAAAAGAAGTTGGAAAAAAAGATGCTTTTCACAGGGAGGAAGTTTTTATCAGAATTTTTTTTTTTGGGGGGGGGGGGGGGGGGGGGCATGTTCCACTGGACTAGAGTACAGCGAAAAGAACAATACTGGAAATAAGGTAACAGATGTTCCTTAGAAAAAGGAAAATCAAAGCCAGGGGGAAAACTACTGGATAAAAATCAAACCAGAAATTGTCACGTCCTTCGGTGAATGCTTGTTATAATACAGATTTTTAATGGATTTCCAACTGTGGTGATTTTCAGACATGATGTGCAGTGCAACTTGACTGATAACATTCAAGCACAGGAACTCTTGTATATATATGCCCCTCATGTAAGCATACATCTACACAGACCTGTACAGTTTTGTGAGCATTCATACACACTACACAGCACCTACATTCACACTTACATGTTTACTCAGCCTTACAGCAACTCTTCCCTAGGCCCTTTACGTTCCTTTTGGATTATTCTTTTTTCTACTGTGCTGCTGTTCTAGCATATCATCCTTTAGCTGTGCTTTCTCTCCCCTTAAGCTCCTTCCCTTTCTTCTTCTCTGTCATCTGTATAAGGAATCCTGAAGCTCTTGAACTACACATTCAGTACCCACAGTGACTGCTGCTTACCCCAGGGAGTTTGATGGCTATTTGTCCCAGATGTAAGTCACATTTCACTCCAGCCTCGTACTCCCTGCAAATATAAAATAAATGAGAAGGAAGATAATCAGAATAATAATCATGATGGCAACAATGGCAAAATTGTCAAATTTTGATTTTTTTTTTTTTCAGTTTCATTTATAAATGTCTCGTTTCAGCGACGCTGGTCAACTGATATAGAAGAAATGAATACACAATAATGCTGTCTATGATCTCACAGCAAAGTCATGGTCAAAATATGTCTATCACTACCAGCATTTACTTTTTGACATCTTAATCCATTAGAGTAAATCATACTAACACTGGTTTAAAAGTTAAGAAATCATACATTTTCACTTTTGGCTACCTAAATTATGCTCAGTTTACATTCATCAGGGTCAGCAACAAAAAAACAATACAGATTATTATCTCAGTTTCAGATAGACAGATAGATGGCTAAAAAGATAGACAGACAGATAGATAGATGGACAGATAGAGATAGATAGATAGACAGATAAATGATAGATAGATGGATACATAGACAGAAAGATAGATGAATAGACAGATGGACAGACAGATAGATAAGATAGGCATATGTGTGTGTGTGTGTGTGTGTGTGTGTGTGTGTGTGTGTGTGTGTGTGTGTGTGAACTAGATTTATTAAATCCTTTCAAACATTCTTACGCAGCACTGCCAAAGCAGTTTCTGGTCTTTGTGACCACAAACGAAGATTAAGACCAATGATACAGACTGAGAGGTCAGAAGAGTATCCTGGGTTGCCACCTCATGACTTTGCATCCCAGACTACGGCATCTGTGGAATGGTAGTCATCTTGGACATTGAACAAACTGGCTTTAGCTTGCCAGAGTTTGAGCAGGGAACAGTAAAAACACCCCAAAGTGTAGCACCGTTGTCATCATCCCCAATCTGACAGATCATCATGTAAAGATAAAAGAAAGAGGAAAAATCAATTCGACTTCCGCAGCCCTGACACCCCACTCTAGTGGTGGCCCCTGTCTCAATTTCCCTTCTATATCTACTCATGTGGTAAGATTGTGTCAAAGTATCTAACAGCATCAAATCTAAGGGACACTGATTTGAAGCAATGTGATGGCACACTCAGTTCCAGAGGCTATGCTTCTTTGGTCTGATTCCACATCGAAGCAATCACTATCAATAAGTAGTGTAGTGATCATGCTACAGATACTGCCAGTTGGTTCTGACAACAAGTGTAGCCCAGAATTAAGAAGACTGGAAGAGGCACAAAAAATTCCAACATTCTCCTCTCCAGAGTGTGTTATAAGCGGATGATAACATGATATACTGCAGTGAAAATCATTCATTCGTATTGTTGTTTAAAAACAAATTAAAGATGGTGAGATTGAAAGCATTAAATTTCCTACCCTTAGACAGTAGGGCAATCGTATATCAAAATCAGACACTTAACATTGCAATGATCTAAATGTGAGGATGTAAACTGTTACATTTGCCTGTGTCAGCATATGAATACCAAGCCACTCTTTCGTGACATCACCACAATACCCACATACTTGTGTACATGATAGAGAATGAGAGAAAGAGACTCATCATGAAGGGTTTGATAACAATGCTCATGATTATTTTCCCATTACACATCACATCAAGAGAAAAAAAAAAACTTTTATGCATGCCAGTCCTGTCAAAATCTAAACTGTAATCTCGACTTTTCTGGATATTTTAGTGTTATTGCAGGTATGCGTTGTTTTTGTGCTTGCGGTATCAGTGGCTTGTCATAGACAGTGGTCTCAGCATGTGTTAAATCAGCGATGGTGCTATTGAACACTACCTAGGTCACTGTGGCGGCATTTAGTCAGCACTAGTTCAGTGCCTCTTTTGGTGGGTAGATTCATAGTCTGATACTGACAGTCTTCTAAGGATGCTGGCACCAGGACTTCAACAGGATATCCTCTGACTCTGAGTGGCTGTATAGGGTCGAGTCAGAATGAGTGGTGGTCCAGTAATAATACAGAGGAGCCCAGAGGACAATCCCAACAGAAACAAAATCAAGCAAACAAACACACAATAACAACCCATCAACAACAAAAAACATAACAAAAGAAAAGCAGCCGTCCATGCTATCAAGAAAAACCATGATTGATTGCATAACATCCAGATCATTCAAATGAAAAGCAGGAAACGGTGATGATGGGTTATACAATATTATGTGATATCTGTAACTCAACGCCAGTTTCCTGCATTTACCTGATAGGATTAAGTATCTGGCAGTAGGATCCTGGAGGTATGCAGATCATCGGAGCAGGACCCATACAATCTCTTCATTGGTTTGAAGATGAAATGTTTTTGGACCAACCTCCAGGCGACTGATATTAGTATTCTGCCAAAGAGAAACCAATAAAAAATAATAAAAAGCATGCACATACATATGCACAACAGCAACACACATACACATCCAAGAGCAAACACTTACACTGTATACATTACACAATAGTATCTTAAATAGCAAGGGTTCCTTTCTTAACCTTAAGCCTTAGTCACAATAGAGAGAAATGCATGTGGAAATGCAATCCAGAAAAAAAAAAAAAAAAGATCATACCACACGAAAACATGCTGGAATGATCATACTAAAGCACAAATGAAAATGCTGTGCATCTTTTTTTTTCACTTTGACTGCAACCCAATTTGCCTGAATCTCGACCCAATCAGCCACCTGCCACTTTCCTTCCTTGCCATTACCCTCCTTCCAAGCAATATCCTCCTCCTTCCCTTGGAATCCAACCAGCGTTTGGCATTCCTCATGACTTAGAACTTGAAAAATGTAGAATGAAATGATTACATAATTTGTCTTCAACACTGACATTGTGACAAGCTCATTTAAATCATTAAGAAAAGGACATGGTTTTGTGCCTTGGAAAACCTGGAAAGTGGTGAAAATAGATCATGGGTGGGTGAGAAAAGTTTCTTCCTTTAATCAACGCTCACCATTTCAATGGTTATGGGGTCTTAGCCACAGACCTCTTACCCATAGATTCTGCTCGCACACTCTGCAGCTGGCTACATTGTGCCAGCATACTGTGGAGCTTGCTCATGCTGTCAAGAAGATGCTTCCACTGTTCACAATCTCACCATACACTTTTATGTAGGATAGAGAAGAACACACCCCATAAGTTGGTAAGATGTCAAATGTTCATTTATGTTTACAGTCCATTTCTTTACTTTACATATTTTGTTGTAATAATCCAACTATTTCGATCATGTATCAGACAGCTTTCACACCCTTTTTTTTTTTATTCACTTGATTTTGATGCTAGGCTTAACGCCTGTCCTCAGTAAGGAGCAGGTAAATACTGTGAGACATGGATCATGTGTGTGTGTGTGTGTGTGTGTGTGTGTGTGTGTGTGTGTGTGTGTGTGTGAGAGAGAGTGTGAGTACAGTGTGTGTGTGTGTGTGTGTGTACACGTGTGTGTTGTCAGAGTGTGTGTGTGTGTTTGTGTGTGATGTGTGTGTGTGTCTCTCTCTCTCTCTCTTTCTTTCTCTCTCTCTCTCTCTCTCATGTACACACATACACACACTTAAATGTGCCACAAAAGATAAAGATCATTTAAATGGAGTTGACAGTGAACCTAGTTCTCATTTCTCCAATCATTTACACAACGTAAGCAACAGATAGACGAGCCCTGATGATTATCCTAATGGCAAACTATTATGTTTTTGTGGATGCAATTGTCCCACTCTAATCTCAAGGACAAGCGTGGGGGTGTCTATGTATAAGTGGTCTGTGGTTTGGGCCAGAATTGTACACATAACTGTATTTTGTATAATTCAAACTTATTTTTACACTTAAATCAATACGCTGTAAATAAGTGTTTGAAACATCTTATTCTTATTTAAGCTGATGCAAGCTACATAGAAAATATTACAACTGTTATACTTATATGAAATAACTCAAAACCACGTAAAATTTTGAAAATGAACTTGGCATGAAATTACAGAGATTTTACTCACTTCTCTGCTTGATTAATTTTGATTTTTTTTTTTTTTAAATCTTAGCCTGGTCAATATTTGGCAGTGGCAGCATAGCCACTGGTAAGAGAAGATAATCTAGTGACGAAAAGAAGTTTAGATTGCACGAGAGGCTTCTTTCCGTCATCTGATTATCTTCTCTTGTTTCATTCAGTATGTTTCTTTCCATCAATATCTTTGTTGCACTGCTTTCATATCATAGTGTTAAGCCAATATCAAGCTACAACTTGTGCATTTTGTTCTCAATTCTACTCATAGATCAGTTATACAGTGTGCACAGCTTCCCTTTCGTATCACCTTTGGTTAACCTTATATTACTAATATACTATTTATAGCCCACAAAACTCTCTTGGTTTCTTCTGTAAATGCCTCTGATAGCTTGAAACAATTGGATTCAGCCCATGTTTGGAATAATAAGCTTCAAACTTACACAATGCTGTTATAGCTTACAAACTAAACACTAAACTAAAACACAAACTGTAACTGTGTATGTCAGTGTCAGTGTCGGTATGTGTGTAGAAAGTGAAACTGAAGAGACACAACTTCAGCTTGAATGTCTATAATAATTCAGATAACCTGTAATGCAAATACAAAAAGAATATGCCCACTTGCCTTGTCCAACACATGAATAAACTGTTTTGGAGAAATTCCCACTAAATCTGCCTTGGACATCTTGGAAAATTGTTTCTACTTTCACGAGCCTCTGAACCCGCAACAACTCTTCTGTCTTTCGTGTTAGGCTAGCTAGGATCCACTGCGGGTAAGTTGGCAAGGGAAGCAATGAGCCAATTCAGGGGGAAGCCAATTCAGCTTACTCAAGGATTGGAGGATCGCGATTCCGTCCCTTGCTACACACGCACTGTTGACGTTCGACACACCATGTTTCACGTTTCGTATTGTTAATACCCCAGCTGTTTGCAGACGACCATATCAGGGATGCATTGTCTAAATCGATCGCATAATGTTCGTTCAAAATAAATCGACACCTGATAATCTCAAACATGAAAAATGTCTCCAAACTTAAAACTCACATCTGGTGACATACCTGTCACCGTCAATTTGCTGCACTCGAGACTTCGCTTATAAGTAAAGTCGAGGGAAGATCAATTTTTAACTTTCATGATATGACGAAAAAGGGGGAGAAATTATGCACTCAAACTTTAAATCAGTTATAATTACCTTACGCAACATACGAAAAAACATAAGGCTCGGTGGCATTCACGTGTGTGTGTGTGTGTGTGTGTGTGTGTGACACTATACGAATATGACTGCTAACCTTCAGTCAGTGTTAAATGATCTTGTACCATTTATCAAATCATATAACTTTTCTTTTAATGTTTGCTTTATAGTGCTGTATGAATTTTTTTTTTTTCACAACAAACTTACCTTAACTCTTAAAAGGAAAGTTGTTAGTTCTGCTAGACAATCCAGACAAACAGATTACAGGACAAAACACGATGCATTTCGATCTCTTATGTCTTCTTCAGGCAAAAGTAAAAAAAACATTTAGGATAATGAAAACGAAGAACGGGAACCATTTACCTTCTCATAATCGGCGCAAAATTAGTTGTCTAGCGGAACTAATAACTTTGATTTTTGAAGTTTGCTTCAGTTTCCATCTTCAGTCACCTCGCTTTGAAACTAAAAGTGATCTAGTTCAGGTCAGAGTGTTTGTTGCCTTCTTCAACAGTGGCGCAGGCTAGCTCGTATCAGCATCAAAATGAGCTCAGTGTGCTGTGCCTATGGCGCATTTGTCCCCCCCTAAAAAGCAGAAAATGAATTGCTTACTACTCTGCATAGAAATTGCCCTGTATGATAATTCGGGCGTCAGTGTTTCATAGCACACCCTCGTGTGCCTGTTTTGATAGATCCTCGGCTGGATATCCCCCCAGCTGTATACTCCACCTGTTCAATACTCCTGCTCTGCGAAGAGGGGTGTGTGTGTGTGTGTGTGTGAGAGAGAGAGAGAGAGAGAGAGAGAGAGATTGTGGTCTTTGATTGTGGAATGGGAAATTCTGTACTACCTCCTCAGAACAAGAGCTTTACATAGTGGCGAGCAAGAGAGTATCTAGCGTGGGAAGCACCAAGCAGCGACAAGCAGGGGGAATACCGGGTAGGTGGAATATTGAGCAGGGGGAGTGTGGAGCAGGCAGAGCATCAAGTGGGGGAAGCATCAATATGTTCTCAGCAGAGCTAGGAATGGGCAAGAGTTGGATACACTGTTCTGGGGCTCTCTCGCATGCAAGGAAAAACGGCCAGGAGCTGCAATTAAAGTCCATGATTGGTGCATGAAAGATAGTAACATTCTCTGACTGGTTCATAAAATGTGAAAACACTATCACTACAACAGCAAGAAGAGCTTGAAGAAGCAGCCACATTGTTCATTTGAATTTTTGTCTCGCGTCCGTTTCTTTACTCCCATCACATCTCACAGCCTCACGAGTTCTTGTGTTTGTCAAACTCGCCGCTTGTTGCAGCAACTCTTTGAGTGATCCACACTATCCGATTGTGTCATCTACTTTGAATATTCATATTGACTTTTACCTGTTGCTTTTTGTTGTCTGTTGAGTCCAAGCGATTTCCATTTTGTTTGTTTGGCTCTTCAAACATAGATTGAAACATGCCCTTTTGTTTTCATAATTTATGACCAATTTTCGGTAACATTTCTCTTATAATGTTATTTTCTTCCTCTTCATAACCTTCACCGCTTCCTTTGGGAATTCAAGGATTGTGATGCTTCACTGGCGGCATTGCAAACACCTTTAATCACATGTGGCGTGTTAAGTCAAGTGCTGTGTGGTGTGAGGGCTGGTGGTGGTGGGGATGAGTGGGACAGTGGGACTGTCACAGTTGCTGAAGACCGGGCTCACTGAGGAATTTTTATCCAGGAGATGAAAGTCAACTCTCAGCAGTAGAAAGAGAAACTTGTGGAGAGCGTGGCAGCAGAGTCCTCAGAAGAGAAGCCCCCTTCAAGCAAGTGTTTCGGCCCCTTATCTCCTGACACTCTAAGGGGGTTGGGCCACACCCGGTTCATGACTCTGCTGCCCCTTTGTTTTTCCCATCTTGGGACGAGCCATGGCTGGGATTCGAACCATGACCCTGTGGACAAGCAAATGGTTCTGTTCAAAATGCGAAACTTCTCACTTGTTTTTCATGATATCACCCCCACATTTTTTTCCCCTCACTACGTCTTTACTTCTGTTGTTTGCTTGGTTAAAAAGACTAGCAGGTCAAGGCTTTTGTTTCATCAGTGTTTATTGTGTTCACCTGGCTGCTCAGTATTTCAACGTTTTTCTCTTGTCTTGACCTCTGCCTGCCTGCAGTCATATTTTGAAAGTTACTTCATTCAAACGATCTTTTGTTGTGTTGTCTTTTGAGTCCGAGTAGCTTACCTTCCTTTGTTTTGGATCTTCAAACACGACACTTTCATTTTATTTTTGTTTTTATTTGTGTTTTCATGAATTTATTTTTACACACAGGCGAGTCAGTAAATTTTATAACCTTACAAGCTTAACGAAATGGCATGTCTTCTTTCTATGTTTGTGCACACCAACTATACTAATCCACAATGATCACTTTTGATCTTGGTGGGATCTTTCTTGTTTTGAATTTAAATGTTCTTTCATGCTTAGCTAAGTCATGGTTTCATCCAAGTACTTGCTGTTGGCAAAATAGTGCAATCAATCTTTCACCCTTAACAAAATTTTGTTTCAAGTCCTTTTTTCCCCCTTTGGTGAATAACATATTTTTTCATCCACAAGTGCCCATGTCGTATACTATCAATGATTTTTGGTTCTTTCACAACCCTACTAGAGGAGCTGGCAAGCATATATGTAATTCGTCTCTGATTTCATCGGAGGAATTACTGACAGGAACGTTTATTGCATGTGTGTCCTTCCATTCTGTGATGCAAGCATTCCACGCTTGTCGGGCTTTAATACGTGAAAAACGTATATCCAAAGGTGCAGTGGGATCAAGAGAAGTACTAAACTGCCGAACTGTGGCCTTTCTTTTGGAAAGATGCAACTGTATTATCTTGGAGTTGTTTGTGATCTTTCAATATTTCTAGAAATCCCCACTGACTTTTACCACACCAATGAGCTGCTTCGATCTCATTTCTTATGGCAAAAACTCCACAAATTCACTCCACACAAGAGCTTTCTTTTTTTTTCCAAAACTTAATTCATAAATTTCATCCTTTAATAGAGTATTTACGAATTGTGGCTCCAACATGATAAATGAGCTATGATCTCTCCAGTCTTTCATGTTGCAATCCAAGATACTTGAGTATTACTTTTTAGATTTTCAGATTTTTCGTTACTCATTCATACGTTTGGATACATGGAGTACTAATTCCCCATTTTCCCTACTGAACTTCTATGATGTTGGATAAGTGTTCAAGAAAAAAAACGTTTTTTATTTAACACCCATAGGAATGCTCCTGTGGAGGTTCTGTCGTGTCACATCCAGTAGCTATTACACAATGGCATCTGTCAGGGAGAAATTAAATCCTTTGAGCTCTTAATGCAAAGCTATGTGAACATAGTGCAGGCTTCCAAGGGTGGTCTGGGATTACTACTGGTTTGGCAGACAGTATTTCTCTGGGTCCCCCTTGCACCTTTGGGTGTATCTTTTTCTTGTCTGCCTTTTGGATGACTCATGGGGAAAAGCCCAGTGACAGTGCAGAAAGACCCACTGACCACAGGGAAACTCCTATGGACAGCAGGAAACATTGTAACCCACATCCTCTTCCTCAGGGCATGTAAGGCCTCATGGTGAAAGCTTGTTCATGTCTGGAGAGTTGTGCTGTCTCCACCTGTCAGTAGAACAGCAATGAATGAGGCTGCAGGATGCACACAGAAGCTGCTCAAGAGTGGCGTTTTTTCGTCGGTGGGCTGCTGCTGTGGAGGTTCTGTCATGTCACATCCAGCAGCCGTTACATAATGGCATATGCCAGAGAGCAAGTAAGTCCCTTGACATCTTAATAGAATGCCCTGTGCAAGCATGCACCTTATGTGAACACAATGCAGGCTTCCAGGGGTGGTGCAGGATTGCTCCCAGCTGGATTGGTAGTTGAAGACAGTACTTCTCTGGGTCCCCCTCACACTTTCAGGTGCATCTTTTTATTTTCTTTTCCTTGATAAGTGTCTAAAAAAAAAAGATTATTTAACACACACACACACACACACACACACACACACACACACACACACACACAGAGAAGACACTGTAGGCATTTCAACAGTTGGATGATATATCAGAGGAATGTTTATGTCTAAATACATGTTATTGACAGCATTACAGTAATACAGGGCACATAAAGCAATTGGAATAACCACAACACAATGTAGAGCTAGTACAATAGATGATGTCTTGTATGTTGGATTTTCCCCAATCATGAAAAATGTTTACACAACTACATGTAATCATAAAGTCGCAAAATGTATCTAATCCCTTTAAACATGCAATTCCCACTTCACTTTTTTCTTTCTATCTGTGATACACCGTACCACATTAACTCTTCACCTGATGTCAGATCAGTTCAAAGAATATCCAACATTCACTGCTTGTGTTGACAACATCTGTACGCCACTAAGTGAAACTTTTATTTGATATGTTTGTCTGAATTGTCAAATAATGGAAAGCCAATTTCAAGCGATTAGTCACTAACAGTTTGTCTCTGCTGCATGCTCATAAATGCTCTTACTCATGGATTCTATGTTTCCTATATTATCAACAACCAATATGAACTGCCAAACTCCAGCAAGATCAGTGGTTCTTTCTCTCTTTAATGCCTACAGGTCTAATGCTGTTAGATAGCAACATCCTCCAAAACACAAATCAAACAGACAAATGAATTTGACTTAGATCATAAAACTTAGATGCTCGCATCTGCATTTGCAATTTTTACAAAGAAAAACAAAGGAAGGAAAAACAGCTTATAAACACATGAGACCTGAAAACTACACAGAAGAGTAAAGAAAATATCTTGAACCACACTCTTGCCAAACATACACCACCTACTTTACAATCACAGTCTCAATCTTCATTCAAAAATATATTTTCATATAGTCTTTCAAATATGCAAAAAAAAAAAAAGTAGTATCACTCAAAAATAGCATATCATAGCATCTCTTCCATCACCTATTTAAAATGTAATGTCTACAATATTGCACATTTAATAATATTTACATTTGATGCAAATATCAAAGAAACTAGTGATTCTAAAACCTCTGAAAAACAAATTGGAAAAAAAAAATCTGCTACGCTAACTCTCTTTGCTCAGACACTGAGTATATGTGAGTGGTATATGCTGAAGGATAACCATGTTATGATCAGAAATGACACTTCACAGGAGAATAAAGGAAAGAGGAGCGGGTAACACTGCACTGATACATCAGAAGGACTGGAGAGCACCAAGATGAAGAAGAACAAAGGCTTGATACTAGAAGCTGAAGATAATGTAAAGACTGAGCTCCTGATTCTAGCAGGAAACACACACACACACACACACACACACACACACACACACACCTTTCTCTCATCTGCTTTTCAAGTCCTCTGATCAATCTGGCCATGGATCCCAGCAGACAATGTACCACCCTTTATACATAAGACTGATTTGTGCAAAACAAAACTTCAAGAAGTTTCAAGTAATGTATTGTCACCGAGTAATCCTAGTCCAGTATACAGCTATATAAAACTACAATTACATGTTGCTGTAACATGTTTAGTGATCCAAACATCTTCTTGCCCTTTTTTTTTTAATGTTCAACAACTATAAAACATAAGAAAAAAAGAGATTCTGAACAAATACAAAATAATGTAACATCTAGTCACCTCAAAGATGATAAACATCCCCCTTCCCCAACCTCTTCTCTTCCCATATAAAAAAAAAAAAAAAAAAAATGTATAGGTATTTGCTTTCCTCTAGCCTCCACACATATACACACAAGAGCAAACTAACCACCTCATTGATATTTCTGCGATGGATGGCCTACGGAGAACAAAAAAAAGCAAACATACACTACACAATGTGCATACCTGATTTTTCTTGTCCGCATACTACGGTCCACATAGCTCAGTTCTCATTATGAATACTGTGTACTCCTGTGTTAGTCAGAGTCTGCAAAATACATAATAACATGGAACAGAAACAGCTCTGTGAAAGTGAAAACCCTTCAAGGAGAGTACAGACTTATCCAGTCACATCGCAACCCCCTACTTTCAGAAAAATTCCACTGATAAAAAATAAGTGCACTGGAATCACCACCAGGTATATGAACTTGGTCAAAACAACATGACAAAGAAAATCTAGGGGGGGGGGGGGGGTAAGTTTTTGGAATAAGAGCAGTAATGACTGATCCATTATCAGTTGTAACACAGAATAAACTGGGAAACAAAAATACCAGCACTTTCATGCAATGAGCAGCAGTGACTTATCCATTCTCCCTGGGAGTGGAAGAGAACACAACGTTTTTTTTCCAGAGCTGTTGCCCATTCTCAGTTGTAGCTAAACAGAATGCAGACTTCTTTGTATAGCTGCGCCCCCTTATCTCCAGCCAGTGAGCAGTAGTGACTGGCAGCTTTGCCATGGCCCAGGTTAATCAGGAGACGTGCATACTCCAAAAACACCGCCTCAAACAAAGGACCTGTATAAGACAGAAACATGAATATATCAGAAAAAGACATGTGCCCCATGCAGTTGTACAAATAGTAACAAGCAAGGGAAGGGGATATCAACATTTTTCTTTGTTTGCATTCTGATGATGGCATCAACCATGTCCAAGAGACAGAGGTTCCAATCGTGTTGATCAGGAAAGTAGGCAACACCATCAGAAATACAACAATCATGGATCAAACTTCATTCTGTGGGCTCAGTCTTCCTATTTGAGCATGCAGCACCCTTGTCTTAATACATTTTGACAGGAACTGGCTGCAGCGCAGAAGTCCTACTGTCACAATAGATGTTTGACTGTGTTACGAAACATTTGACCTAAGGCCACACTACTCACTGGGTGTAACTTTGCTGCTTCTGGTGCTTGGGAGTACAGTTTAGGGTTCAGTTTTTTCCTTCCCCCCCCCCCCCCCCCCAGGTGCTTGGGAGTACAGTTTAGGGTTCATTTTTTTTTCCTTCCCCCCCCCCCCCCCCCCCCCCCCCAAGTGCTTGGGAGTACAGTTTAGGGTTCATTTTTCCTTTTCTTTTCCCACAGGTGCTTGGGGGAGTACATTTTCCTTTTCTTTCCCCCAGGGGTTCAGTTTTCATTTTTTTTTTTCCCCCAGGTGCTTGCCAGCACAGTTTAGGGTTAATGTTTCATTTTCTTTGCCAGGTGCTTGGGAGTACAGTTTTGAGTTCATTTTTCCTTTTTTTTAAGTATGTGCATGTCTAGCTTGTCTGTCCAGACGGAAAGTTGACCCAAAGACCCGTACACCATCTCTAGGCCTGTCTAATCATTAGAGCAAAGTTATCATGGCATGAACTATCATGCTTGAGGAAATCTGATGTATTGGATTTTTTTTGGTGGAACTTTTAATGTTCAGACTGAATGCAAGCGTTAAAACTGCGTGAACATTCAGACAAAAAAGCTAAGTCTTATTTTGAAATATGAAACACTGGCTTTGACAATAATACTATTTTTCCTGGCAGTTTCATTTGCTGGAAAGTATGTTTTCCATATAAAAAATAAACGAGTTCAATTATAATAGCTAACTGGTTAAAGGAAAATGATTCCAGTAAAATAAAAAGTATTTATTGAAAGTTGAGCTTTTTAACCTGGAGAATGTTGAATCCAGAAAATTCTGTTTCACTAATGACAGTTTGTGGGAGATTAGCATTCCTATGTATTCCCTCTTGTCACCAAGCAGACAGACTCTTGATAATATTTTCCAAAAGAAATGAAAGTTTGTTTTCAGGGTAATTAGCCATATTTTTCTAAAAGAAGTGAAAGTCTGGTTTCAGCATATTAGATTATCAAGCAATAGAACAGTCCTGACTGACGCCTTGGAGGGGGATTCAGCCTACAGATTCTCCTGCTTAATGACGTGGTCCACTCTTGGAGTTGGCACGTGGATTTGCTATATAGCATCATCTTATTTCTTTGGCGAGACGGCTGCTAGATTCACCATACCAAGTTTGGGTTAAAAGGATTTTTGCTGAACTATGTCACCACTAGAAGAGTCAAAAATTGTTCTGTCTGCACATCATAAACTGGCTGAGACTCTTGTAGGGACTTTTGAGTTCTAGATGGGATTCTGTCATTGTAACTTTTTTTCCAGTGACTCTTTGCTTTGGCTACTGACATTCAACGAGTCATTCCACATCATTCTTTTGCCACTGACAGTCAATGTGCATTTAGTGGAACATTTATTTAAAATAACTGAATCAAATAATTGTGGTTAGATAAATCAGATTAATTAAGGCTAAATTAACTAAGAGTTGATGCACTCTGGGAAATGATATAAACGCATAAATAAGTTGATTTGTTTGGCGCAAGCCCTGTAGTTCTTTCAATCATGGAAGGGCAGTTGATTAAGAGACACAAGCACACAATCATTAACAAGAATTTCAAGTGTGACTATGATATGCAACATCCACAAACATGTACCTCTGATAGCGTTCAAACTATAGACGTCCCACCCACTGCTCATATCACTAGTAGCACAGCACCACACTGGCTGGGACTATCAGTTTACATAAATATCTGTGTCAGGAATCTTTTGAGGAAGCCAGTGAAAGTATAAAAAATAGCCTAGCACACAAAGCCTTAAATAAATGAAAAAAAAAAGAGCAGAGACTTACAAAGTGAAACAATAAGTTACCACGGAAAACCATCTGCTTATTAAAGAATTGTCGTGAGTGTACAAAGTGAAACAGTAAGTTACCGATGAAAACTGTCTGCTTAAAAACATAGCCATGAGATGTAAATGCTGTCTATCCTAGGTTTAGCCGACATGTTTGTTTTCATTATAATCATTTCAAGAGCCTGTGATCTGACAGTGCTTACCAGTCTCCTCAGTGTTTGCAAGGGCTCCAAACTGCAGACAGGCCTCAATGAAGCAGGCGGCTCTGTCAAAGCAGCGCATGCTGTACAACATCTCCACCACCTTGTGGAACTGACCCAGCGACAGCATCACCAGCAGGGCCTTGCTCTGATTAACATAATAACCAACATGATAACAATGATGATGATGATCATAACATGGATTTCTTGGGATTACTTAACCAAATGAGCCTGGTTCAAGCAGGAAAGGTGATGCTTTATTGGAATTATGGTACGTTTACTACATTGAAAAGAGGAATGTTTTGAGCATCAGGTGTGCATATGAGCCACTGCATCCACTCAACTTGCCCGTCAGGTGAAGGGCTGGTTTCAATGGAATCACATCAGAGCAATAAGTCAAGGAAGCCACATAAATCTCTCTCTGTCTGCATGGACTTCAGTCATTACCCATTTAATGAGACAGTAGACGACCAAATGAGTACTGGACACGAATGTGCCCTAACATTCGGATGCATGCATGTGGTTTTGGTTCTGCAAGAACTGCTTTTGTTTTCAGAGTAATCTGTGGTCCTAGAGGTCAATGTGATATGCCGTGAACCTGAATGTGTTCAAACTTTGTATCTGATAAATCTCCATTTTAATATCCCTTTTTCTTTTTTCTTTTTTTTTCAAATCAGACATCTATTACTGGTTATATTGCCTCAGATTGTACACTTCTGCTGCTGTCAACATGGATATAGTTCCTCCATCCTTCATTCCCATCCCAGTTATTACTGTTCAATTTGCCACCATATAATGTGTCATAGAAGCGATAAACCACCTGTACCGTGTATCAGATATCACACATCACTTGAACTTCGGTGATGTCTGCTTGTGTACATAATTCTTTAAGAGACGAGTTGGGGAAAATCATTTGTGTTCAAGCACACCACTTCAGAGTGGGTTCCAAAAGTGCATGCAACTGAGTTAGACAGAGTGTAGAGAGACAGACCTCCTGCAGCAGACTTGATGCATAAGAGTGATCTCAATACTGATTCATGTGAAGTTCATGCAGGGCAGTCTGAGAACCGCCAGTGCCAAAAAGAGGTTGGTTCCCATCCTCTGAGAGGGAATATGACCGGTGAAGGTCACAGATGCATGAAAAGAGAAATAAGACTGGCAACAAAAAAAAGAGAAAAATCTTGAACCTCTTTTCAAAAACAAACAATTACACATAACTGATAAAAGAACAGAGCGATGATAAAACAGTGCGGCCCCTTATGTTGTCCATTCAGAACACCTCTGCCTGCCCCTTGGGTCTTAACCTCCACTCATCCCACAGAATGGCCTTGGGCAGGATGTTATGGACAGACACATGCCCATATATGGAAGCTTACAAGTGCTTTGGTAACCACAAGCAGAGGTTCTTGTCTGCCAGCACATACGCTGCGGCTCAACAGCCATCTATTGCCCTCAAGGATTTGTCTGAAGCATTCTCAAATGGAAAAAAAGATGATTGGAGGGGTGGTCCAAAGGTAAAACACCTGTCTACAAAGATACTGCCATGAAAATTAGAAATAGTCTGTGCCAGATTCAGGTTCCACAGATATTTTTTCCCACTATCTTCACCTGTTCACACTTGGAGAGAAGGTGGGCACCACCAAAACAATCCTCCATAGCCTACCCAAATGCCCCGAGGGACACTCAATCAAAGCCAGATTACCAACGCCTATGGCTTCCCTTGCCATGCCACGGGGCAGAAGTGGAAAGATTGTACTTCTGAAATAGACATCTCTCTCTGTCAGACACACACTCCAATGTAACAAAATGCATACACGACATACATATCTCTCTCTCTCTAGTAAAGTGTGAATGTGGCCAATGACTTAATCCCTTGGACACCTAAACTGTTGAAGGCACCCATCTGTGACTGGATTCTTTAGAATAAACAAATTTGGAGAATAAATTCTTCAGTAAAATATCTCCATAGTGAACTTGATTTCCTGCTATATACCCATGGGCATCCTCTTCACTCAGTGAAACAACAATTTTTCATTATGAATTGATCTTCACCAGATTTTTTCAAACTCAGAGTGGAGGCCTGTACTTTTGAGTCTGACAAGCAATACACAAGACACCGTGCTTCAAGTATAATCAAGAGCCAACTGTTAGAAAATGATCTAGCAGCTGACAATGACAGTGGACATGAGTTTGTGCCTCAGGATAACCTTAACAACAGGAATAGTGATAACGACTTGACTTTTGAACTATCCGGCAAAAAAAAGACAAGCCATAGGAATGTGTGTAGGTTAAAACAGACAACGTTCAATACATAAATAAAACCACAAGATTGTGTATGGAATGAAAATTTGTCTATTCTTTTTTGAATGCACAGATGAAAACAACTGGGTCAGAGATAAAAAAGTTACAACCAAGTAAAACAATTACAGCTCTGTCACAGAGATGGCTTATATGGTTGCAGTGTATTCCCGTTTGCATAATGAAAGGGTTCTTTTCTTTGCCTTCATATCTTTCACTTTTTTCTTCTCTTTACATGGATGCCATCCTAAATAAACTATACAGCGATCACAGACATACACAATGCATTACCATCACAGTCTGGACACTTGGCTGGATTCAGCGTTAAAGTGCGAACTGGTTCATTCATCCCGGATATCTCTAAAACCATGCACCTTGAACATTTCTGAATACACACATTGTGGACAGCTCTGAATGCAGGTACATAAGGCCAATTTGAAAAAGAAAAGAATAAAACGACAGTTTCACTTTCCTGCCATCCTATCCATGCACCCCTGCCCCATCTCCAAACAATCAATCAGTCAAAAGAAACATGGCTAAGTTCAGTACTAAATCGCAAGTCATGCTTTGTTCATTAGCCGGCTACTCACCTTCTGGTTGACCTGAGCTGTGCACAGGTGGGTCAGCCCATCGCTTCATCACCTCACAGCACTCCCCAAACTCCAGAGTAGACTGAAACAGTGCCACAGAACCATCATTCTTTTCATAGTGAAAGATATGAAGGCAAAGAAAAGATCCCTTTCATTCGGAGTCACACACATCAAGCACTTTGCCATGCTAACTTCCACCTTCCATCACTCGGGCTTTAAAGCACAAACACTTTCCTTATGTTCATACGAAACAACTTCACCTTTCATGAAAACTTATAACCCTTTTAAAACTCATCTAAATAACTCGCCTTTATCTTCACATTATGACCTCTCATCTTCGGATTTTGATTTCTGAAGACAGTCAACAGACAAGAGTCATACCATTTAAAAAAAGTTTATATATGTGTGGTATTTATAATCATCAAAACAAGAACGCCACTCTAATGGCATCCAAACATTATAAAGGACAGATATGGAGAAGTCACTGCATCTGCATTTGCATCCAGAACATTGTCAGATATCAATTCTGGCATGCTCACACAACTGAAAAAAAAAAGTTGAGGAAGAGAGACACTTTCAGTCCCCCTTCCCTCCCAAAAGAGAAAAATAAAATTGTTAAGGGATTCTTCACTGAGGCTGTTCCAGTCTCAGAAAGTATGTGAGAAGAAGAAGTGTATTGGTATACTTCTGAGTTAATGCATTCAGTGTTCAAACAGCATGAGTTATTTCATGCCATCTAAGATATGAGGTTCTGAGACTTTTCATCTATCTTATTGATCTGATGGAAATCTGTTTATTTTTTATACAGTAGATATCATCTGCCACAACTGCAAGGCCTGCAAGGAAAGGACCGTTGATAATTTGGTATAAATATAAGGATTTGTTTTGATCTTTCCTGAACAGGCTGCACTGTATGTCTTCCAGCATTTCAGCCACACACCCTCGGTACTGACAGAAGTCCTGTTTAGTGAAACAGAGACTGAGCAATTCTGAATGCCCTTGAGCTGACTTATGTCCTGCAGGTAGTGGTTCAATACTATGGAGCTATACTGCAGGTAGGGAGTTTACACTGCTTCCTGCATTCTTGTGGACAGAACCTCTGAGTTCCTTGTAAGCAGCCAGCCCGAAGTTGGTACTAGCTTTCTTGGTTATCAATTGGCACAATCAGGTTAGGTCTGAATTGACCTGTCAAAGGTTTTTGTTGCCTGTCTGCTTGCTGGTGAACAGCTGACACAATGAATTTTGGAAAAATGGCTGAGGTCCAGAGGCTACCTAAGCCCTGTGGGTTTAGGGGCAATGTCCTGGTAGGGGGACTGAAGGGTGAAGACTTCTCTTTCGAAACAGAATTTGAGCTGTTTTGATAACCCTTCTGTGGTCTCTTCTGACATGTAAATTACCACGCAGCTTGCAAAGAAACCAAACCAGTTTAGCTTCCTCTCCTTCTTTACTCTGAATAAATCAAAACAAAATACTCACAGAAAAGAGCATTCTAGTGTTCTTCAGACTGTTTTATTTTCAAAAAGAAAAGGGAACATTCTGTGTACGATAGCCTCTCAAAAATGTAACTTCTATTTTTTTTGTTTTCGTCAGTTCTTTACAAATAATAAGTGCCAGGATGTCACTTACAAAAAAAAAAAAAAAAAAAAATGTGTAGCACTGTCCCTCGCTTTCAGATACTTTTGTATTCTTTTTTTCACTTCCAGTTAGTACATGAACCTCACACTTGATATTACACTGACCATTTTAAAGACAGACAAGTAAACAAACTTAGAAATTTAAAAAAAATTTGATCAAATGAATAAAATGCAAACAAACAAAAAAACCCCAAATAATATAAAAACCCACCTTGGCCAGCCCACACGCCTGGTCCCAGGCTCCGTAGGTCTGGAGGTAGCGACATGCGTCCAGTCCCTTGTCGATGAGACACAGCAGCTGCACCCCTTCTGCCAGGCGGCCGCTGGCAATGAGGTTGGTGGCCACCAGTTTCATGGTGCTCTGGGAGGCCCCTGATGACCGCACGCTGGCCACTAGGCATGCCCTGAAGAAGGCGGCATGTGATACTTTACACCTGACATGGCCACTAGACATGCCCTGATGATGGTGACATGATATGACTTTACACCTGACATTTGTCTTCTTTCTTTGTTGCACTGTTTACACAACTATAATGTTCTGGTACTGTTACCCAAATCCTGCAAGTCTAAAGCACATCAAATTTCTAATAAACATGTAGGACAGGGTTTAGTTTGCTGTGAATGTGTCTGTGCATTATTGATGTATATAACTGACCACTGTAGTCCCTTCCTATGTTTCTGAAAATCCAGAATGGCTCTGAAGCATGGACACTGATTCCCCTCTTCTGGCTTATCTCAAACACTGCCACAGAAGTTTAAGGTGAGCGCAAACACATCCATTGTTCAGTCTTTTAAGCTTATCTACTCAGTAGTATGGGGCTACTAAACTGACCACAACTGACATCCATAGACAGTACCATATCACTGTCAGTCAGAGTGACACTCAACTCTTTCACCTGAACCTTGCAAAGAACTTCAGAGATTTATCTAGAGGCAAGAGTTATTCAAACAAAGTATGTTCTACCCTCTGTTGCTATCTGATGTAACTTGATGACTCAGTATATTGCGTGTTCTTGTCAGCGTCATGTTGCAGTACTTTACACTGTGCAGTAATAGTCTGTTTCTGCCTGTGTCTTTCTGACATACCTCAAAGAATCAATGTAGTATGAGTCATTCTCTGCCTCTGTTTCCAACAGCAGCTGGACAGCTCGGTCAGTCTGTCCCAGCAGCATGTAGTTTTCTGCACACTTCTGTGTGTGGTCGTACGTTGCTCGCTTGCTGTCATGCAGGGAAACACGATCCAGCTGATATGTCTGGTGACATAAAGTTCAGCAAAACTGCATAGCCAAGAAACAAGATGCAGCATGTGGGAAACAAAATGTGACATCTCCACTGGCACCTAGCTTATCTTTTATCTAAACTTAACAAATGTCTGGTGTGGAACAACACTTCTAAGCACACTTTATACCAATAGACAGCAAATAATGATAAACCGCGAGTAGAGTAAAATCAGAACCAAAGACTGGACAATCTTTCTCCGTCATTAATTGCACTCAACATATTTTTCCCTTTGTCAGGTCTGTTTATCAACTAAAATTGGGATTAAGTAAGGAATTATAGTCTAGGCTTACGCTAGTAAGGTGCAGTTGAACTACGGTTATTTGCTGTTACAGAGGGGAAGTAAAAGGTCTGTAATGAGAGTGACTTGACTTTATGCAGGCTTCTCAAGTCAGGATTTAGATATAATGCAGTGTGTGGCCTCCAGACACACAACAGGTAGGCAAGTTCAAACAATTATCTCTGAAGCAGGTCACAGAGTGGCCAAGAATCCTTCTTCCTTATCACTAGCCTCAAATAATCATAACTGAACTGTCTCTTACTAATGTAAGCCTAGTACAATAACTGAATTTTTTTTTTTTTTTTTTTTTTTTTTTGCTTGTGACTGAGTCATCTGAAGTCATGTGGCGTGAGGTTTAAGCAACTTGTCCAGAAGTCCTGCATTAACCTTATATGCAAATGGTTCAGGCTTAGTTGATCAGTGAATACTTATGGTTCAAAACAAAGAGTCCTGGGTAAAACAACAGCAAAAAGATAGTAACAATCAGTTTATTCACTTTCACTAACCATACAGATCTCAGAGCTGGACTGTTCTTCAGTATTTCAAAGATGAAGTGGACGTTACCTTCATCCACTTGATGTGAAGAGTACCAACACTCTCTGTTCTAGTTGTTTTCCATTTGTCCTAGTTCAAACAACATATGTACACAAAATACAGTACATATGCAAAGATCAACATTTATGGTTTACAAAGTTTTCAAGAACTGGCTGGCTGGAGTTTGACTGGGCATTTTTCTTGTAAAAATGACAAACTATCTTGGTGACGTTTCACGCTGCGCTTTCCATAATGGTGGGAAAAGCCAAGGCCCTTTTACTGCAGCCGACATAGATGCGCTTCTTGTGCTGTGAGCAACTGAAAGTGCTGTGCTGATCCCTACTTCTGTTTCTCTCTCAACATGACACAGTGTCTCTACTCACACAGTTCAATATACAAGATTAATGGAAAGAAATAAACACAAAAAAATGAGTCATAGAATTTAAAGCTAGGTTGGGACGATAAAGCCCGGGAATGAAGCCCACCTTATAGCTGTAGTTGTCGCAAAGAGAATCATAGCATCTCTCCAGAGGCTGGTCTCTGAACAGGGACTGTACACGCTGGGTCTGCTGCTCTTCCACAGACTTGGCCAGCTCCACAAGGTCACCACTTTCCACAGGAGAGGTAGGGGATCCTGCCTCCTGGGTCATAGTGTCATGGCATTGTGAAATTCAGTCTTAATGCACATGTGTGCAGTACCAGATGTTGTGCAAAGTGTGGATATTGTGTGTGTGGGAGTGCCTGTGTGCAAATGTATGGAAATTAGCACAGGAGACTGCATGTCTGTATATGTGTGACTGTGTGTGTATATATATATATATATATGTGTGTGTGTGTGTGTGTGTGTGTGTGTGTGTGTGTGTGTGTGTGTGTGTGTTTTCTTACAGTGCTGATCTGCTGAAGAAAAGCCAAGTTCAGTAACAAAAATTAAAAAATGTGCTCAGCTCAATCAGCAATGCCATATCTAAACTGTTATCTCCTCTCCATTTGTCACTCTCTGGACACCTTAAAAAATTCTTTTTAGCACAAAAAGAAGAAGACCAACTGAGGTAAGTCTGGGCAATCAGGATGTGTGAGAAGTGTGCTGAGGAAAGCGCTCATCAAACTAGGCCTTGGATACCTCTGAGAGGGAGCAGGAACCAATGCCCATCCTTGATGTTTGTTCATATTGTTTGTCATCACTATTTCGGTGCTTTCTTCAACTCACTGGGGTTAATATAGTTCATGAGGTTTTGAATGTTTCGGCCCGAGATCATTGTTTTGCATCTTAAAGTGGGCACACACCCCCTCCTTTTCATTATTCTAGCATTGTTTCGATTTTGAAATTTTCCCCTTTCTTGATTTATATGTGTGTGTTTGTTTTATTTGTCTGATGCACATTGGTGTTTGGTTCTCCTATCTTATACTGCTGGTAGCTATGCTGCTCAACTGAGGTTTGTTATTGAGAGACAGCAAGGACAAATCCATTCATCTTCTGGTTTGGCATGGGGAGAGACAATTTTAGTTTTTACAGCTCTTTGAGATTTTTTGCACTATCTAACTGACTCTGGAGTCATTGCAAAGTCTTTCTCATGTGGGTTCACGCCTCCCTTGTTCAAGCTATGCCTATTCCATCTATATATTTTGGCATCTGTTTGGACAAGTATGCAGAAATAAATGAAATTTTCCAACAAAACTCAGTTTTATGAAATACTTACCAGTCCAAACTCTAGTACACTGTCCTGCCACCCAGCAGATGCTGACACTGAATTAACAGTTCAGGAAAGGAAGTGACATGATGATTGTTAAGGGCAACTCAACTGTAGTCTTGCTCGGGTGTATGAGGCATAGTTAGCTCTTTTCTCTCCCAAGTTCAAACTCATGGGGTTCCTGATGATATGACAATGTTCAATGCCAAACAGCAATCAGGTATTTGTCTGGATAAGTAAGTATGAGAAAATCCTGCAATATGATATATCAATCACATGAACCCAGAACACAAAAAAAATTGTAACTGAAAGTTAACTGATACATGAGTGACTAGTTGATACCTGACAGGCTGATTGATTGACGACCATTAATCATCACTGAAGACATCAAAAAAGCAAGCAAGAAGATCCTGTTACCTTCCATGAGGGACTGGACTTGTTGGTGCGCAGATAATGCAGAGCCACTGTCCAAAAGTGAATTTCTGACTCATCTCCAAACAGTCTGCAAGCAAACCAAAATCTCTCAAAATATGTCTCAGGATTAACTACCACTCCACAATACACTGCTTGTATGCTATACTCAGTTAACTACCCATCTGCCCTTTACTGCACATAGACAGCAACCAGACACTTCAATCCCATGTACAGTATTCAGAAAGCATGAGCATTAAGAAAGGACATTTGAGGGCAGCGGATGATGTTCAAACAGCTGCCATTCTAGAAAGTGCTTTTATTGATCTCTAAAATCTTTTTTTTTTCTTTTAATGTTCATCAGCTCCTGACTAGTGTGCTTATGATGACAGTGTCAGGTGACTGTCCATTCCACGCAGCTGCTAAAAAAATTAGCAGCCAAGCACCCCTGAATCAATAATGGTGACTCAGAAAGTGAAGCAGATTGTACAAGTGCACTTATGCAGGATGTAGGCATGCACAGGGCATTGCATTCAGATGTCAAGGGACATAATTGCTCCTTGGCACAAGCGACTGTGTGATGGCCACTGGACGTAACACCACAGAACCTCCACAGAAACATTGTGGCAGGTGTACCAGTCAAAATTTCATGACTGCTGAACACAACAGCTAATGACACCATCATTTATGAACTGCAATGTGCATCCTGCAGCCTCATTCATTGCTGTTTCACTGACAGGTAAAAACAGTACAACTCTAGACACTACTAAGCTTTCTCCACACAGTCTTAACTGCCCTCTGATGAGGAACTCATGTTGCAGTCTCTTCCATTGTTAACAGTTCTTTCACAAAATAGTCATTTATAAACAAGACAAAAACAGTTTTAGATTTGACAAACACATAAACAGGCATATGCATGGCAAGCTACATTCATTTACAGATTTTCATAGAAAATTCTGCCTCTATTTAAATTAAAAAAAATTTGCTTGGTAATTTTTTCATCTGTAATACCAGAGTTTCAAAATTTCAATTTCAATTCATTTCATGCTTAAAAAAAAGTCAACTGGTGTTTGCAGAAATAATGGAAACTTTGGTAATTCTTTTGTACACAATACCAGAAATTTGAATTTTCAAATTAAATTCATTTGACGGTAAAAAAAACTAAGTTAGTTGGTAGTTGCAGACGTGATGGAAACTTACTAGGTAGACGTTTAAGATTTCAACAGTATTATAATATCATTATCCTTATCACTAAAAACTAAAAAAATACACAGAAATGTCCAAGTCCTGACTCATCAAAAAAAAATTTATGCCAATACAAGATTCTCATTTTGTTCATGAGCTTGTTGCATTCTGGGGGCATGTTATACATCTTTAGAAAAAAAAAAAAAAAAAGAAGAAATCATGTTGACCATGTGATCACTTAATATTTATGCTTGTTAGTGTATACGGATGCAATCAAGCTTTAAAATCGTTCAGTTCATTTTCTCTATAACAGAAACACATCACCTGCAGTGTAACTGATATGTTGTTGTAAACACTTTCAAATAAAAATATGGTGCTCGATACAAAGTGTCTGGGTTTATTTAGTTTCCAATGTATGGTGTGCTGACACTCTCTCACACCGACATGCCTGCAACACACTAAACACATATATGTACACCTCCAACCCCAAACTGAACGTCTATGTGTGCCATGTGTGCGCAAGTGTGCATATATGTGTGTGTGTGTGTGTGTGTGTGTGTGTGTGTGTGTGTGTGTGTGTGTGTGTGTGTGTGTGTGTGTGTGTGTGTGCATGTGTGCGTGTGCGTGCATGCGTGTGTATGTGCACGTACGCGTGCGTGCGTGCATGTGTGTGTGTGTGTAAGCGCGTGCGTGCGTGTGTGTGTGTATGTGTGTGTGTGGATGTGTGTGCATGTGTGTGCATGCGCGCGTGCATGCGTGTGTGTGTGTGTGTGTGCGCATGCGCACGTGCATGCCATGTGTACAAGTGCAAGTCTGAATCAAGTTTAACTGAAATGAGTGTATATACAGAGAGAGAGAGAGAGAGAGAAGAAGAAGAGTAGGGGAGAGAGAAGGGAGAGAGAGAAAAAAAAAAGAAGAAGAAGAGAGAGAGGGAGAACAACCATTTCATCAAGTACATGCCATCAGTGAAAACACATTTTGCACTTAGAAATATCAAATAATGAATTCTCAAATATGATTGAATTCACAGAGTAGATTCATTTAGAGAATGGTAGCTTCTAAATATGTATTTTTCTTCTCATATCTAATTGTTGATCAAAACTGATCTGAAGCAAAGATAGTGCTTTTGTTTTCCGCACTATACTTATACACATTTTTTGTCAACAAAACGTTGAAACATTGAGGAAAGCATGCGAGTGTCCATCTATTAGCAACACACAGACATTGAATGGTGAGCAGGAGTTAATTTTTATTTAAAAGAAAAAAAAGAAGACAGTGGGGAAAATAGGATGATGGAGGCCCCACCTAAAAAATTATAAACAAAATATGGTGCTCACCTAGCAGCCAAGAGACATCGTTCAGCTGTTCCAAACTGACATTTGGGCAGGTACGTCTTCAGGGTACTGCACACATATAAGTCTATCACATTCAGGTGAGAAGATTTGTTCCAGTCTATCATACATACATCAGGACCACATGAAAAGGAATTTTCCATCTGACAGTAATTTCATGGAATAGCAACCTGTCCAAACAAATGCCTTAATCCTATCAATTACACATCATACATCACCCTTATATCAGACACCCCCACTCCCCCCCCCCCCCCAAAATAAAAATCAAGAATGAGCAAGGGAGCTAAGCATGCCTCCAGTTCCTCACTGTCTGCAAGAGTAATTAGGCCTTAACACATACATCACTTCCTTTTGTTAGTCATAAGATTAATTTCTGCAACTTTTCCTTGCTGATGAGCGGGGAAGCAGGAGGGTGTCCTAGTATTGGACATGTAAAATATTTCATAAAAATTTTTTTTTTTTCTCTAAAACTGTGATTAACAAACATACTTACTGTTATACACAGCATGCTAACAATGTACCGCAGTTAGCTATTGCTGCCTCATAAACAAAGGAAAAATGTGCTGCAATCACGCACTAAGAATGCTGCTGCAACTACCACAGTGCCTCTCATATATGCATACGCAATGTCAGAGGCAACTCAACAGCAAAAACATCCCCAGAGAGAAACCGAAAGAAATGAAAACCACAGCCAGAAGAAAGACCAGGTGTGAAATAAAAGCAATAATGAAGATATGTTTATTCAGCATAATTTAAGGAAAACAATTTTCTTTTCAATGGCACATGCTATATGAGTGCAGAATAGCCCCACAAAAAAGGTGGTTCTAGGTCTTGAGATGCCTGGTTCTGGGGGTGGGAGACTGTCTGCTGGCAACAAGAGCTGAAGCTGTTCCTCAGGAGCCATCCTTCCTTCACGAAGGTAGAACTGGATAAAGGTGCTGAGGAAGCATCAGTAAGTGGCATCCCTGACATCTTATAAGTTCCTTGTAGGGGAGAGAGCCAGCAAGAATGCCCAAGCCCAAATCTCATGAGGCCTAAAAGTGATGGCAGCAATCCAGATCCTGACCACCTGTGAGCAGCTGACGAAGGAAGTAACGTATATCTCAGTTATAACCACTCTTTCAATCAATGTGAGGAACCAAAGGCATAATAGCTCTCCCTTGCTCTCAGTATTTTGTTCAGTGCCAAGTATGATTAAGGCATTTGTTTAGACAGGCAATTTGAGACAAAATAAAAGAAGAGACGCTCAGAAAGATGGGGAGTTTGTATTATACTCCCTGTTTGGCTAAGTATACTTACCATGTCAGACCATAGCATTAAACGGCTGTCAGTCAGCTCTGTCAGGCCGAAGTTTTGTGGCAAATGCAGGCATAAGATAGTCACGTGACGCCCACCCTACTTCCGATTACGGAAGATGCAGAAGATCGTGTACTGTCCGTCATTCAACGAGGGCCTGCGCGCAAGGCAACCCCAGGGAACCTTGGCGCTAGCGGGGAAGGTAGGGCGGGCATTAGAGTCTGACATGTAAGTATACTTAGCCAAACAGGGAGTATAATACAAACTCCCCATTTTGGCGTCGTATACTATACCATGTCAGACCATAGCAGAATTTAAAGGAATAGGAGGAGGGCCGAGCGCCCTAATGGTTCCTGGGTTAACTGTTATGGCTGCATTGGCCGCCACAAATGAAAACCCCTTAGAACCATCAGCCCTGGTCATGCGGATGTCCCTTAGATAAAAGTTTATGAAAGGGTTCTCCGAACGCCAGTAGGCTGCCTCCAGGAGATGGCACCACGGGGACAGAGTGCTGGAACGCTGTGGACATGGCCAACGCTCTGACCTCGTGGGCTCGAGGGAAAGGGCTGGGAGGTCTTTGTGGGCCTGGGCATAGGCAGATTGATAGTATAGAATAGCCACCTAGAAATCGAGCCCGCCGAGATGTCTTTCTTGTTGTAGGGGTTGATGGAAATAAGGAGGCTTCTCTGAGAGGAACGCCTGGGGTGGGAACGCTCCCAGTAGTATCTGAGGCACCTAGAGGGGTCATAGGTCCATGTCCCCGCTGCCTTCGCTGCCTAAGATATCCGCTAGGGAGCGGATAACCAGGGAAGGCGAGGTCGTGCCCGGTTCCTGGTTCTTCGCTAAGAACTCAGGCAGGAACTTAAACGAGACCGATCCGTCTCTGAGAAAGGCGATGTCCCGAGGGTCACAACTGAGGACCTGAATCCCACTTCGCCTCCTGGCTGAGGCCAGGGAGAGAAGGAAGGTGGTCTTGAAGGGGAGAATGACAAAGGGAATAGCACGGAGGGGCTCGAAAGGGGGGTTTCTGAGGGAGTCAAGAACCAGAAAGAGGTCCCACATGGGAGCGCGCCTAGGGGACTGAGCTTCCCGTAGGGCCACCCCCCCCCCCCCGAGATAGTTCTCTAAGGAGAAAGTTATTGTCGAATGATGGGCCGCCCAGCTGTCAGATGGTGGTGCCTACGGCCGATCTGTAGCCCCGAATGGAACTAGCAGAGAGCTTTCGAGAGGATGAAAGGTGGGATAGGAAATTGCCTATCTGGCGGGATAGGAACTTGCCTATGTGGATGTTGGAGGGGAGGAGGTAGGGGACCGAGTTAGCCGTGCACCACGTGACCCATCTCTCTCATCGCGGTGGTCGCAATTTGGTAGAAGCCAAGCGTGTAGGCGAAGCATCTGGGGATTGGAGTGAGGGAGGCCCGAGCGAGGTTGTCTGAGTAAGTCCCACCAAGGGGCTAGCTGGAGAGGGGGAACGTGAGTGAGGGACCTGAGGTCCGGGAACCACAACTGAGTCGGCCACCACGGGGTTATGAGGATGAGTTTGGGTCTCAAATAGGTCGACCATGGGCTTGAACCAGTGTTCCCAGACGGTGGTTAGTGTCAGCTTGTTCAGGGTCCACTCTGTGTGCAGAAGGGTCCCTGACCGGCTGAGAGTGTCTGCCAGGATGTTGCGTGTCCCCGCTATGTGTCTCGCACGGAGGGTGGCTCCCCGTGCGTGGCACCAGCGAAGGAGGGCCTCTGTCCGTAGAGAGAGGCCGATGGAGCCCCCCCCCCCCCCCCCCCCCCTTTGTTGTTGATGTAACGGGCTACCGACGTGTTGTCCGTGAGGAGGAGAACCAGTCGGTGAGAGACAGATGTTGGAAGTGGAGGAGGGCCAGCCTGACCGCGCTTCCAATTCTAATATGTTGATGTGGAGGCGAGCCATCTGTGCGTCCCACATCCCCGAGGCATGACTGTCCCCCAAGTGGGCCCCCCAGCCCGAGTTGGAGGCGTCTGTGTATAGTTCGAGGGACTGTGTTGGGAGAGAGATCGGAACGCCTTCGTGAAGAGGAAGGGTGCCAGGGAGAGGCCAAAGGGGAGAGCTTTGAACTGGAACACTCGAGCTTGCCAGACAAACCGGAGGTAACGTCTGTGCGCCGGGTGAATAAGGATCTGGAAGTACGCATCTTTCAGATCTATGGAGGTAGCCCAATCTACGTGATGGATGGAGTCTCTGATCTGGGAGGGCGTGTCCATCTTGAACTAGGTATGTCTGAGGAACTTGTTGAGGGGAGAAAGGTCAAGGATGGGCCTCCATCCCACCGAAGGTTTGGGGATCATGAACAGGTGGGAGTAAAACCCGGGGTTGGGCTGGAAAACTTCGGTGATGGCCCCTTTCTGAGGAGTTCGAGGACTTCCAGGCGAAGGGCGTCCGCCTGGGCAGGTGGGGGGGGTCGCTGGGGGACGGAGGAGGAGAGCGCATGAGGGGAGGACGACGGTGAGCCCACGGTAGGCGAAACCCGTCCTGAAGAACCGACACTACCCAGGGGCTGAGGCCCATACGTCGCCACTGGCAGGCGCCGGGAGAGGTTGCCCACCAGGGGAGCCGATGGTCCAGATGGGGGGAAGGGGAAGAGTGGGCCGGTGCCTTGCTGGGCAGGTTGGGCCAGCTCCATGCGCACTACGGGAGTGTCCTCCAGTCACCGGCGGGGCCGTGCTTGCTGGCCAAACCAAAAATTTTGGCGAGGTTTAGGTTTAGGCCTCTGTGAGTTAAGTGGCCGCTTGGGGGCCTGGAAAGGCGTGGCTGAGGCCGGGGGGCAAAGGACGCCGCCTGCTTGCGTTCCTCGAGCGAGAGAGACATAGCCGAGGTGGAGTGCTCGCCAAAGAGCGAGTGATCCTGGCCCGGGACACATCGTAGGGATGGCCCTGAGTGCCGGGGAGAGTGAGGAGCGTGCAAGCACCGCGTCTCTAGCCACTAGCAGACAATTAAAATGGCTTGTTGCTGCGCTGTCCGCCGCAGCCGCCAAGTGATGCGATATCCTGTTAACTAGGTGTCGCGCATAGGGGGTCGCTGAATAAGCGAGGTTCGTCCTGGTGTGGTTCGGAGTTTGTATCCGAAGGCACTGGGACGGCGCCGTCATCCCCAGGCCAGAGTACCTCCGCCCTCTGCAAGAGCATGCTAAGGTAGGCATGTCCTGCAGTGGTGTGTAAGATGCCCATCCGGGCTACTCGGTCCCAGTCCTTTAGCGCTTAAAGGGGATGGTGGCTGAAGTAGGGGGGGCCCGGTTGGGTACCAGGCGACAATCTGATTGGGAGATGGCCCACTCCCTGGTAAACGGATTGTCGGCAAAGAGGGAGGGCAACTGGGTGCTTCCTGTGGGTCCCAAGTAGGGCGCCGAAGGGGGCCGCATTGGGTGCCCGGGGGCAGGTCTTGACCCGGCGTGGGGACGGCGTCTGCACCCCTGGCGCGTCTTGCCGGACTCTCCCACAGCGAAGTGAGTGACTGAGGTGCGACAATTCTGAGTCTGGAGTATTGGGCTGGGGGCAGCCCAACGATCTCAGGGAAGGCCAAGATCGGCAGAGGGAGGGGCGTCCCTCGACACAAAGTCCGGTCGAAACCGTTCAATGGTGTGGATGTCATAAAGGGATGAGAAGAAGTCCTCATCGTAGTCGTCCTCAGGCTGTGGGGAGTCAAGTTCCTGGGAAGGGAGGTCTTCCTCAGGGGGCAACTGCGCGGGGTGCGCGAGGGTCCCGCCCTGGTAGGGTGGTGGGGCGGGGGAGGGGGGATGGCGGGACCCTCGTGGCTCTATGCTCGGCAGACGGGCTGGGGTGGGAGAGCCCGGACTGCCGATCGGACAGCGCCCGAGGTGGGAGACCCAGGTCGACCCAAGTCTGCGAGGTTGTGCCACAATCGACCAAACTGTTGTTCAGGTTGGGTGTGTGTATTGAGCCACTGGTCCCTCTCGGGGGCATAGAGCCACTGGTCCCTGGGGAGATAAGCGGGCTGTGGCGGCCCAGAGTACTGTGCAGGGACTCGCCGGGGACCGGGGTAACCTTGGGCAGCAGGGGGGGAATAGTAATCGACCCTGGTATGTGGTTTTCCCCCCGGGAGCGTGCCGGGTCCCAGTGGAATGGGACAGGTTACCTGTGGTCCCGCTGGTAGATCCTCCCCCCGGAGGAACGGGACCGAGGGACGTTGCCCAAATGGGGGCCGAGTAGGTCGGACCCCGAACGTCCTGAACCCCCTAGGGGAACCTGCGACGGGCGAGCGGGGTTGGTCGGCCGTCTTGTGTATGTTCACAACCGGTGGATGCACTCGGTGTTCCCATACGCCCAGAGTTATGGACATGTGCATGGTCGTGCCAAGACGTGGCCATAAAACTGCGTCCGGAGATAACTGGACGCTCCTCGTGCAGGGGTGTTGGCTGCACCTGTGCACGGTGGGGGAGAGCGTCGTGAGACGGCGAGTCGGATGATGGGGGGAAGAAGTGGACCCGCGCGTCCCATAAGTGCGAGTGACGGGTGGGGGTTCCAGCCCAAGGCCGTCACCCGTGCCTGTCCGCGGCCCGGCAAAGGTCCCCGGGGGCCGGGGGTCGCGTGACTCGGCATAGTAAGTGGATGTCTGACTATGCGCAGGAAAGCTAGAAGGCAGGGTGGCTGGGGGAGAAGCGGAATCCCGCTCGGATCTCTTGGCTAGACGGGGTCCCTTAAGGGGGGCCTTGCCCTTAGAGATTTCCTGGGCAGGTGAACGAAAGGCACTTAGAAATCGCAGCCGGTTGCCTTCTAGCTTTCGAACGCAACGGTCGTGCGTCCGTCGGTCGGGTAGAGGAGGGAGACTCCCGCGTCCCCTCCGCGGGAGGGACGTCTCCGTCTACCGCGGCCGGCCCGTTCCCAAGGAGAGGACGGTTCGCTCGGGGTTGGAACCAACTCGTGGGGTCCTCCGGGAATGTGAGCGAACTCTGAACGTCAGAGTTATTGCTCGACCCAGCCGAGTCCTTCACCATATTGGGCGATGGCGCCGAGCGAAACCGGAGCACACGATCGTAAACGGGAGACACGACGGTCGATCGAGGAGGATAACCAAGTCGACCGATCGATCGTGCGCACACACAAAAATAAAAATGTAAACAACGCACACAATGGAATATACAGGTAAACAAGTCCGTAGGGACACAAAGCGCAGCAGAAATGAGCGAAACAGTGCGTGAGAAGCGACCGTGGCGTGGGCCCAAAGTGCTGAGTAACGCCACGTGTAAATACAATGACGCCGGTCGATCGCGATCGTTAAGGACACGAAGGCGAGCGAGAATTGTGACAACTGAAAGAAGGGGTGCAAACCAATTGAGGAAGCAAATTCAGGGCGAAAACCCACGTAAAATACCGAGGGTTAGAAGTTGGTGCACAAGAGAGGGAGACCGGCGCAAAACAAGATGGCGACGAGACCGGCTCACGATCGTCGCGCGGGAGGTTGTGAAAACCGGAGCACACGATCGTAACACGACGGTCGATCGAGGAGGGTATACAGGTCGATCGACCGTGCGCACACAATAGCAATATAACACAATGGAAATATAAAAGTAAACAAGCTCGCACAGTGACAGAAACGCAGTAGCGATGAACGAAACCGTGCGTGGGCAACAACAGGGCGTGAACCAAAAGTGCTGAGTAACGCCACGTGTAACAGCAATGCCGAAGGGCGATGCGATCGCCACGCACACGACGCCGATCGAAAAATGTGGCAATGAATGGGAGGGGTGTAACAAATGTAGGAAGCAATTTCCGAACGACAAACCACGTGTAATTGCGTGGGCTAGAAAGCTGGTGTGACAAGGAATGGAGACTGGCGCAAAACAAGATGGCGACGAAACCGACCCGCGATCGTCGCAGATGAGATAGTGGAATCGTGATACAAGTAACGGCGAGATTAGAAATCGGAATTTAGGGGCAAAAGGCCGTAAAGGCGAGTGAGAATGCAAGGCCGATGGACAAAGGAGGCCGAGAAAACGCGAGGGACGTGGCGATGGAAAATGCCGATCAACCTCGAACCGGTTACGCAAATAGACAAGAACCGGGAGCACCACGATCGCGAGAAAATTTCAGCGAATAAGGTTAGAATGCTAGCCCATCCGATAACCTCACACGTCAAGATATAAGCGGAAGCCACAGATAATGAGTACAGAGTGCAAACACAGCAATCTTTACACAAAGGCAAAGTATAGGCGAGACAGAGCACAAGACTTATCTTGCTTGGGCGACAGGCCGAAGTAGAATGACGGACAGTACACGATCTTCTGCATCTTCCGTAATCGGAAGTAGGGTGGGCGTCACGTGACTATCTTATGCCTGCATTTGCCACAAAACTTCGGCCTGACAGAGCTGACTGACAGCCGTTTAATGCTATGGTCTGACATGGTATAGTATACGACGCCAAACTTACATTTGCTGAAAACAAATTTCTTATCCCAATCATAGACTATCAATAAAAGAGTGAAAACACACAGGCTTCCTTATCTATCATCATGTCAAGCACTGAACAATCCATACCTGTCATGATTCTCTCTACAACAAGGTTATACCCTCACGAACCTACAATCAACAACAATAACTTTGATTTCAGATTCTTCCACTCTGATTACTTTTTTAACACTACTGAACTGCAAACGATTATTCAAGAGTCTAAAGTAAGTTCATAATTTCCATCATCCCATGCTTGTTGCCTTTGATGGCATCACTTTCAAGAGAATGTTAGTTCATAGTAAAATCTAATATCTGAACTTCTGTCATGTATAATCCACGACATATCTTTTGAGGGTCGCATGGAAGAATATATGGCAAGATGACTGCCAAAGTTCTAAGTTGTTCCTGACAAAATACTTATATCCAAATTTTCAACTGACACACACATGTATACATGGACTTCAGTAAAGGATTGCAAGAACACAGCCACTCTCTTTACACATGTTAATTAAGAAACACACACACTGACAATCAAATGTGATGCAAGTGTTAGCTGATCATGGGCAGACAACATTATTCATACATCATGTACAAAAAAGAAAAGGTCTATCTGCAACAGAACAATGAGAATTGTCCACAACAGCAAGAAAGAGTAGGAGGTCGAGAGAGCGAAGGAGAGTCAGAGACCTGTCCATGAGGGCCAGGTGAGTGTTGACAGCTTTCTGCAGCTCCTTGTCCTCCTCCCTGAAGCTGTCCACAGAGAACGACATGCAGTCCTGCCATGGCTGGTGCTGCAGCAGGCATTTCAGCAAGGCAGACGCTTTGCTGCTCAGCAGGTAGGGGCACTGCACCGTTTCTGAAAGCATTGCGCATCCCATCCACTAGATCATCCCTCCAACATCCATCCCCCTTCCACAAGCTGCTCAAAGAATGGGAAACAAACCAAAGGATGAACAAAAGAGCACAAAGAATCCCATTAAAAATAATCCATGACAGGTGTGTAATTTTTATATATGTGGCACATGATCACATCAGGCAATGCACAACTAAGGACTGGGTTTCCCTCTTGGTTAGTTTTTGTGAGATCCCTTGCACTCATTAGTAAATGGCTTTGTTTCCGTGTTTCTTCAGTTATGCACCTAATGGTCCAATTCCTCACAGTCTGCAATGATGTCAACGGGTCTCTGTTCACGCTTCCGTCACCATAAACCAGGATCATACTTGATAGGAGAACGACAAACACCTGTCATGTCATATGTGTTTGTTTCAGCAAAATATCCTAATTCTATGACTGTGCTAAACCTTGACTATGTGCAAATTTCACGTAGTAAATGGGGTGTTCAAATCAACTGAGAGAACACAGCAGTTTAATTTTCAGAAAAAAAAACAAAAAGGTAGCCTTATGTTTATCATTAAAGGGACCCTTCAAGCAAACTGGATGTGAGTTTGTTGACTAACTTCAGACATCTCCTTATTTATTAACAACAAAAAAAATTGAAAAAGAAGGCAGCACACAAGTTACCTGCCAACTGCCAGCTGGCAATGGGCGAGGAAGCCTGACGCATGTCCAGGTTCATGATGTGCAGACAGCTGTGACTGGTGACCACAGCAGGCCGGTCAGACCCCGCCCACTCACAGTCCACCCACTTTGGGAATGTCTTTGGGGCTTTTCACCGAGTGCAGGATCTCTGACTGAAAGGGAGAAATGTGACTTGAGCACAACACAGCACCATGGATATTGTCCTCTGTGCAATGTGAAGGCAAAATCTATATTCAAATGATTAGTGTTACTCTCATACACATTTACTTTTAGTGATATCCACCACCAGACCTGTTTACCCTATAACTACTATGGACAAGTTTGACAGCCAAATTCCACACGTAATTTAAATCAATATATATCTTTTAATCACACTCATTCAGTCACAGCAATAAGGAGAATGACCTCTGCTGAAAATCATGTACAACATGTTTCAAGGGTGATCACTTCACAGATTTACTGGTAAAAGAGGCATGGTTAGCTCCCTTACTCTCCCATTTCATTATTTTATTTATTTTTTTTTTAATGAGGATCCTGGTAGTATGGTGATGTTCCATTCCAACTATGAATAAGGCATTTGCTTCCAAAGGCAAGTATTTGGAAAAAACTGCTTTCAATGGTTGATGTTTCTATTTTTCTTATAAAATTTGGAGGGGAGGGGGAGGAGGAGCTATGTACTGTGTCATCTTGTATGCAGGAAATTACTGTATACAGTTACAGCCAAATGGGAGATTTTACAGCTTCAGAGAAAATCCATTTGTCACTCAGTACATTGTGCATATACAAGGGATAGGGGACGTATGAATACAAATTCAAATAGAATTGGCAAATATAAATGTGATCATAAAAGTAAGATGACAGTTGCACACACACACACACACACACACACACACACACACACACACACACACACACACACACACACACACACACACACACTCACAAACTCACTGAAATAACATTCTGCTTCACATAAAAAAGTGTTGCTTGCTTTCTTTCTTATAATCTTGGAGCCATCAGCAAGATTGTTTTCAAATAGCACAATAACATTGGAAAGCTTTAAACTCCAAAGGAGAGTTCTGATATACAAGCTATAAAATGCCAAGCAATCCTGACCTTTCCTTCTCCACCAATGTCCCAGATGAGAACGCCATCATTGTGCAAAGTGAAGAACTTCATATTCTCACGTCCAGGGGCAAATCTGATCTTCTTGATCCATCCACGGTTTGTTGGTGTTGTCCTGAAAAGAACCAGGTGCTTGTTCATCTTGACAGAGCCACATCATCCACTGCTGTTCTGAAGCAACCACTGTACAACATTCTCCTTTAGTATATACTTCAATGTCACGTCAGAATTCTCTGTGTGAAAGTCACGGTGCTCTCCCAACAGACTGGGTATTGTCATAGCACAGCACTACCCGCTTTTTTCCTCTTCTTGCTTGTCTGCCTGTGTACCTTTTTTCTCTTCATTGAGACTACTGTATTTTCATAAAGAATTTTGCCATGGACAACCCTCTTGTTGGCTTGGGTCTTTTACATATACCCAAAACGCATATGTGTCCTCCAATGCATATTGCCACTCAAGGTTTAGAGGAAAGGGACAGAAAAACCTGCCCCATGAAAGTCTCCTATCATGGGTTATGTATTCTCTGCTTCCTGGGCGAGTGCATTATCCACTGGGCCACCTGTCCAGTACTTCAAACCCTTCCTCACAATTTTACTGACATAATCAGGGGACTGATTAAAACCTGGATAGCAGCATATTTGGGTGCGAAACGAAGCAGTAAACCTTACATCAATAAAGGACATAAATGGAGTTGATCTTCAAATTACATCTCTCCTCCTGTTGTGAAACCATCTGCCCATGAGGTATGAGGACAGGGAGGCAAGTGTTACTTGTTTCTATTGCAGCAAAAGATTATCAGGGCATAAATTATTGTCTGCTGACAAGTTTTTGTCTGTTTATGACTATTCCTTATATGAGCAGGAAGAAATTCTTACTTTTTTCTGTTGATACATAACAAATAGCTATTACATTAATATTAAGATGCATGAAATGAAATCCTGTATCCAAAATGGAAATAATTATTGTCGTCATTACATAATATCCAGCAGGGAAAGAATTGTTAACAATATAGTCAGATTTTTCATGGCTTTGTTTTTTTAACAGAACAATTCAACAAAGAATTCAAACCATGCAACAAGAGTTGTATTGAAAACACACATACATACACACAAAACCTCTACAGCACGAAGGTGGGTTGACAGTTTATGGAAGACAGATATTTCATTATGTCAAAGTGATCTTAAAAACGTTGCTCTACTGTTGATAAAATGCATGTTGCAGAATTCATTCTGCTAGCCTACAGCTGAATGGAGTGATGAATGAAACAGATTTCTGGGATGTCTGTGTACATAAATAACTCAGAAAGGAGACAGACACTGAAAACAGAAGTCAGTTTGGCCACACCAAATGAATTTCAGTATTGTATTTTTGAACAGTCCTGTTCAGACAATCAGCTTTCAGTGAATCCTGATATACTGAGGATAAAGAGAGAATGAGAGACAGAGAAGGGGGAGATGTGGAAATGAATGAGGTTGGGAGCAGCAGGGGTACAGGTTGGGAGATAGCAGAGTTTGGGGAAGATGCAGGTTGCTTGTACTTGAGGGTTCTTCCACCTACAAAAGCACTGGTACGAGCTCATCAAGCAAACAAATCAGTCACATGAAACACACAAAATGATACATCTCTCAAAGGTGAAAAATGTACACTGACATATAGATATCTACTGTTGTCTAAATGAAAGGGAGATAGTGTACACAAATTAGATGACACGCCAGTTCACAGACTCAACATTATGAAACAGAAACACTGATTTAGAAGTATTCAATACACAACCAGAAAACAAATTAACGAACTTGCACTTCTCTCTCAAATGTGCGTGGACTCATAAATATATACTTCCACACATATTTCCAACAATCTTAGGTGTGTGTGTGTTGTGTGTGTGTGTGTGTGTGTGTGTGTGTGTGTGTGTGCATGCGTGCATGTGCATGTGTAACTGACCTGGGATATTTTGGCCTTGAGGTCCCACAAGCACTGGATACCCTCTGCATCTCCAAATACCAGAAAATCCCCTTTCCAGGCTAGAGAGGTCACTCGAGTCAGTCCACTCTGTTGAATATCATGCAGATGAATGAGAAGAAGAGCAAAACAGTCCACCTTCAAGACATGGTTTCAGACATGTTCAGTTGTGTTTCCCCGCTAGCACTGGTGTCACAGTCTTTGAGACTGCTACATCCTTTCTGTTGCTGATTTTTTGACTGACTATTTTCTAAAAAATTTTGGGTTATATCAATTAATGAGACTTCTCACCATTTTAGGGATAGTTTGGTTGTCACAAAGTTTGCATCATCATCCACTTAATGAATTTATTTGGGGTTTTGTTGTTCTTTGTTTCATAATTCTGTGTACGTATGTTGAATTCTGGTTTTGATGTCTATTTTACTAACATATTTTACTGATGCACAGCAAGCACATTTCCTATCACTGCCTAGACTTGTTCAAAGAACACAGTACATCCTTTGGCACATTTTTACCTTCAGTTCAAGCCTGTTTTTTTTTGTTTTCTTTTCCTCTTTTTGTTTTTTGTCCCATCTTCTGTGCCACCTCAGTGGCTGTGCATCCATGCCACTCATTCCAACCCCTCGTCCACAGCCACAGCCTGGCCCAACCCACCGCAGCCCTGGCAACAGCTATCCGCAGGGAGCAGTCAATGTCAAGTCTTCATGAGGCAACCCACCAGAGAAGACACTGCACTGCTGCCAAGTCGCTTTGGTGGTGTACAGTGGTGCCTGTTCTGATCCAGCATATGCACCTACTAAGCTCCCTACTGACCACAATAACCGCTTAGTTGTGGAGCCTATGTGAGAGCAAGCTCACCCTCCATAGGGCACCATGATGTCCATCCAAAGACAGTCCCTATGAATTTGCCAACATCAGTGACCTGATACAATCAAACCAAGGCCATAGATGTGGAGAGGCAATCAAAACTGAGATCATCATGAGGGCAGGGCATGAAGGGTAACAGAATTTGAGACTTTTTTTTAAACTGATCAGTGAGGATAAGAATGAAGAAGATAAGAGGATAATGCTATGGCTTTTCATTCTGGTCTGATTCTGCATGACAGGTCTGCATTCTATGCTTACTTTCATGATATATCCTGGCATCAGCCAGGCCCAAGAGATACAGACACCTAAGCATTGGGTCAGGAAGTCTAAGCAACACTCTCAGAGACGCATCCATTAAGAGGATGAAACTCGACTGTGTGGTCCCATTCTTCCTTGCTGAGCCCATAGCAAACTCAGCTCTGGATACAAACCTGTTGGGGCTGAAAAATCCCATAAACAAATGGCTCTAATTGAAACGAACCTACAACCTCCCAGCTGGGAGTCCGCAGCTTTGCCACAGCAGCTGTTTCAAGCCAGTGTTGTTGTCTGACTGGCATTTGGGGGCAGTTTAGTATGATGACGGCCTCTTTTAGTTCAAGATGAGCGTATTTACCTACCCCACCGTCTTTTTTTTTTTTTTTTTAATCTGACATTTGTTTGGACAGGTTAAATATGAGGAAGAGCAATTTTCTTACAAATAGTTTTTAGAAATACTTATCCATCCAAACACTAAGACTCCCTCCTGTGTTTCTCCCTATTTGGTAAGAACAAAAGCTGAGAAAAACAAGACTGAAGTGTTCACAGCTGGGAGGGTTGATTTTGCCAGGTAGATAACTCATGGTTCATAAGCAAGGATGCATTGATTACTTCCCCTCTCCCTTTTAAAAATTCCAGAATCTTGTTTGGTATGGCATGATTTTAGAAGTAGGATTAAGGCAATTCTTTGGGAAGGTAAGTATATCTTTAAAAAAAAAAAAAAAAAAGTTTTTAGCAGGAAAACTGTTTTCATTGGAAAAAAACAAGAAATATTATGAATGAAAATAGAAGATGACTGACCATTCACCCATTTGTGGACAATGTGTATTCCAGGTGCCAAGAAATTGACAATGGCTATGAAAGCTTTGGAACTTCAAGGGCAATGTGAGACCACAAAGACATGAGAAGTCAGCATCAAGGTTACAGGTCAATTCCAAAAGTGACCAGAATGGTCAGTTTTTAAACACCAGTAACACATAAATTAACACATGCAGTGATGCACAGCAAACAAAATAAAATATTTTATTTGTTTTTTTATATAATGGTATGATTTAGATCTAGTTGTTTGAGTGATTGATAAAGAAAAAACAGAATTACAAAAGTTTCACCAAAAGTCCACCTAATGCTTCATAAAAAAATGATACTTGCAGGAACATATGGAAAAAAAAAGTAATAAATCAGAAGATAGGTAAACAAAAGGATTAAACCTTCTATTTCACATCTATTATGTGTTGGCATATCTACACCAAGCAGTAGGAGCACACAAGTCTGGTCAACTAAGTATTGAAAAAAAACTTGTTTTAAGCCGCCAAAATCTTTTCATACATCAGAACAAGTATAAGTAAAAGACTTCAGTAATGTGTCAACACAATTCCTCGTGTTCTACATAGGCCTCACAAGCCTGAAAAAGCAGTGCATCAAAAGAATGATGCCAAAGTTCAATTACCTCCGGTGGGATCTTCGTGACATCTGAAATGGCACTTCCTTCCACAATGAAGTGAAACACAGTGCAGTCTTTGTCGGTCATGACGAAGTGTTCCCTCACAGACACTTTGTCCTGGTTTTTCTTGTCCCTGGTCATACAGTAACAACTGTCATGTATGTACAAAATCAGGCAAAGGTACACATTATCGCACGACCATTCTCATGAAACTGATATAAGTTAATGTTCACACATATACTGTACTATGTTATGCAGTCTGTTATACAACTGTCACCAGACCTCAACCCCAACTTCTGATTCACAGCAGCAAGCACGAGTTCAGGTATAAAACAGGAGAGAAAAGACCACATGCACGAAACAGTTCTTGTAGCCCAGGGAACTATCCAACTTGTATCAAAGAATTCACATCTATATATCTGCATGTGCAGTAAAGTAGCTGAGGAAGCCACTTCTTGAAAAATTATCAGAGTAAACATCACTTGAAAATTCATAAAGAAAACATCATTTAAAAATGTAAGACTGGACTGGGTGCCTACATCACTAAAAAAAAAAAAAAAAAAGACCTAACAAATAAGTAAACACAACAAGACATAAAAACTATTTCCTTCACACAATCCTTTCAGTCATAGAAAGGAAGATGTTTTTTTTTTAATTCTATTTCACTCCTTCAGATGAGGCAAGTGCTAAGACTCCCATGTCACTGAGACTGGACAGCTGGCCACATATGTATGGCTCAACAAAAGAACATTTTCTATCCCAAGACCACACATGTTCTGCAAATTCCCTCATCGGAACAACAAGCAGCTGGCATACAAAAACTTTGGATGTGACATCAAAACACTTCTAACTTGCTTGCATTTCAGAGTATAAATGTTCAGTAAAGGTTTAAGTTGAAATCATGTGTAGTCATATATGACACTAGGAAATTTGCTTGACATTTCATGATCTGCGACCATGTCTTTTGCAATTATCTCAAGAAAAAGGAGGTATTTTAACCACAGAAGATTGTGTAAAAGATAAAGCTGAAATGAAACGGGAAGACAGCAGGCACATCAAGTTTAAGTGTGGGGAAAACTCTTATCATCTCTTTCTTTGTGTACATGTGTGTTAGTGAGCATGTGCACTGACTCTGACTTGTTTACATGATGCGTTAAGGCTGGTTTATCCCCCATTTAGAGGAACTCTCTGCATTAACACCTATTTTTCACAATATTTTGAAGAATGTTGTAGACAGGTTCTACTGCAGCATACGAACTTGAAAGAATCTCAGCATGTAATTGTGAGCAGACTATTGTATTATTTACTAATTTAGCTAAAAACAACAACAAAAAACAACTATTACTTTTTTTTTTCATGGTCAATCCAATTCTTAACTATAGGCATCAGTCATTTTTTCACAACTAGCATATGCAGTAGCTGACTAGTTAAAACCTACATACTTGTTCTTGATCATGTTTGAAAATAAATCTGACTGATTTTGTTTTGCATCTGGTAACAACTTACAATGGACTAATCATCTGAATAAGAGAAGAAAGCACAGATAGGCAGTCAGTTCATCTACCTACATACACCTGACAAAGTTAGGGTAAGAGATGGGGAGAAGAGGACAACAACAACAAAAAAGAAGATAAAGACAGAAAAAGACACAGGGAATAAAAGATCAAAACAGAAAAAAGATGTAGTGAAATACACATCTGAAATGTTTGAGGACGTTCTGGGAACATCAGGTTTAGTTCAGTAAGCGCTGGGTCACAGTGTGTCACACTCACTTGCCAGCACTGGGATCAGCATTGGTTGAGAAAGAGCTCACTGTACCGGTTTTCCTTCCTTCACCAGACAGTTTCTGAGCAGCAGGTTTCTCCTCAGCACTGGAATCCAGAAGCTTCTTCTTCAGGGATTTCAGACTGTGTGAGGGTGACCAGGTCTGTGAATGACACACAACCCACCAAACTGTGTGTCTGAGTTCAGTGACTGGGTGGATACCAGCTGCACACTTGTATGCATGAGCAGATATCTGATGACTGCTTACCAAACACACACACACACACACACACACACACACACACACACACACATACACACATACATACACACATGCTTTCAGCCTCGTATCGACTGAGTAACTCATCATGGTAGCAAACACTAAATTTGCAGTAACCTTAATAATTATTTTCATACTATTGCCAATGTCTTGTTGCTACTGGTGGTAATGAAAATGGACGTAAATGCCAATGGATTTAGTAGGAATACATTAACATCAGTGCCTGAATCTAATTTCCAGGCATTTTGTCCTTGTGTTTGTGACCAGAAAGAAAAAGAAGGTAAAGATCTCTGTGATAATCCAAAAAAGTTGACACATTGTTGTTTTGTGATGGCCAGGAACATAGCACAAGTGCTTCAGAGATCTGAACGCTGCTTTGAAAGCTCTGAAATGATTTCATTTGACAGGGTCAAAGGAAAGCCACTGTTTAAATTGACACTGTGGTCTCAGACCTAAAATATGTGGTTGCACTGCTCAAAGACTATCTAGGCTTGTTTTTGCAGATCACAAAAAGACTTTTTTAAGAGGCATCACTCATGAACTTAACATGCTGGTTTGAACTGCCCATGAAAGACTGTGCAAATGAAACATCACTCAATGGATATCAAAACAAGAAGTGTAAAAAAAGAAGACTGCTATCAGGGAAGTGAATAGAAAGGTCAGGAGAAACTGATGTCAGACTGGACTGCACTGGATGGTGAACGATGTTTCGAAATACATTTCATTCCGTAATAAAAAAGATGATTGATCTGAAGAACACTAGCACATGAAGAGAGGGGTGAAAGTCCTCTAAAAAAAAGGCACTAGAATTCATGACTGTAGAGCGTGTGAGCTGCCAGCATGTAGCCTGAAAGCCAGGGTGTTGGGCTGTGTGTTCCGTACTTGGGTGTGGGTGAGTGTGTTCTTGTGGAAGGAACAATGAACTTAAGAAGTGCATTCCGGTCCTACAAGAGCATCTGTTCTGCGGTATTTTCTACAGGGCAATACCTCCTCCACAAGACAATGCCTCTGTTCACAAGCGCTGTGAAACAGAACGCTGGAAGTGACAGCATTCATGCTGAGCCTGCCTTGGCCAGCACAACTGCTCAGTCTTTACCCACATGAAAATATCCTGGCACTTTTGCACCAAGGTAACCCAAAAAAATGCATGTGTCCCACTGCCATTCCACAGGACAAAGTACGCAGTCAGTGGCGTGGAATAAGGTGCCTGTTAAGTGTCTGGTATCTTCTGCACCTGTCTAACAAAAAAAAAATGGATAGCTGGTTCCCAGTCAGAAGGCCACCTCCATTCCACAGAACATAAAGTACGCAGTCAGTGGCGTGGAATAAGGTGCCTGTTAAGTGTCTGGTATCTTCAAACACCTCATCTCTAATGATGTCATGTTGAAAGACTGAATGGCTTGTTCCCAGTCAGAAGTGGACGAGGAAAGGCCACCTGACCTGTTTCTAAGGAATCACAACTTCAAACAATGCTAGACAAAACAATTAATTTTCAAACTGATCATTTTCCTGAACGTGATGAGGAAGTACTGACAAATCAGAAGTAATGAATATGATGTACCATGTTGCAAGACTGTGAATACAAGAATTTGCCCACAAAAGTAGTAGTTATGCCTTCAGACCTTCAGATCCTAAAACAGTCTTGTCAACAGACCCAAACCAGGGTCATATGCAGACATCCACCCCATGCATCAATTGCATGGACTGACACACAGCAGTCTGGTTCAAACAGTACATAAGCAACCCCGGGCAGTTCACGAATGATGGTATTTTCACCTCAGGTCCCACAGTTCAAATCTAATTCACAGCGAACCTTGAAAAAATGAGGAAGTACTGTCTTTTTTTTGCATGAGCATGTGTGATGTTTTTGTTTATGACCATTGTGGTCACTTTCACTATACAAACCATCTGGAAATCTAAGCAAATGTGTATGAATACTTACATATCACTACTGAACTAAATTGGTAGTACATTATGCACTGCAGATCCTTGAGATATCATAAAATTCAATGTGGTCTTGTCAAAATGTTAAAGAACAAAAAGGGTCCTTCACAGCACTTTAGTTAACCCCCCCCCCCCCCCCCCCCCCCGGAAATCACACAGCCAAAAGGCTGAGATAATAAAGTTTACTTGACTTGAAAACTTGACTTGACTGCCAGCGCCCGTTAAAACAGTACATAACAATGGGCGCCGCCAGTTTTTAGAAAAGGTCTTGCACTGAATGTTCCTTTTTTTGTAGCCATTTACTTCACATGCACAAAAAATTTCAAATGCGTGCTATGGTTCTCGAGTTACGAATTTTTAAAGTCTTGAGTGTTGTAAATTTTTATGCCATGTGTTAACTTTGATGTTGCCGTTTTAAAACTGACCATTGCGATACTGTCACTTTCAGGATTTACATAAAATCTGGAAAGTTAATCCATAACATCAATGACCTGATTTCTCCTCACTTCTGGGTCCATATTGAACACATCACTACTGAAGATTTTTTTTAAATTGAGTGAAAGAACATGACACTGCAAACTTATGATGCGCAGCATATATTTCGTAGAATTTTAAAAATATCATTCATTATTTCCTTTTCAAAGTGGTGCTCATTTTTGTCCACAAATTATGTTACTTATGAACAGTCAGCTTCTACTTGTCAGATAAGTCACACTGAAGAGGGCTAATAGGAGTCAGAAAAACAAAACTTTATTCTTTAGCTGAATCAAAGACCAATGTAAATGGCGCCACCACTGCAACAACTCTTATCCTCAAGCAGTCTTATCACTCAAAACCTCCCAAACAGACCGTATTGGAAAGAAACATGAAGATCATCACTGAAAAGCCGTTTAGGGCAGAGCAGCAGGTACCTGGCAATGGAGGACTGACAGTATAAAGCAAAATGGTGGTAAAAAAAATGAAACTAACACACAGGAAAAAAGGTCATACTTGAGGTAAGACACTTGGAGCTGTTCGATGGGTGATTCTTCATCCTTGTTTGTGCGTAGCTGTGTCTGGCGGCCTGTAATTCAAATGACCACATGTGTTTACTCCTACACATATTTTACGCCCTACAAAAAAGCACTTTGTATGGCTCACTCTCAAAATAAAAAAAAAAAAATTCATATCTTAACAGTATGTACAGGATAGCCTTGTGTAAGGCATACATGAGAATGATGATACACAGGCAAAAGTAATCAAAAGTCAAAGAAAGAAAATGAACTTTCATTCATGAGAAGCCCCTTAGATAACTCAAAAGCATAGTAGGTGTGCAGACAAAAATCCATTAAAGTACATTAGAAGGAAGCCCAGTGACGTCTGCCAGTTTCTGTGCAAGGACGTTCTCCTAATGACATCCAGTACTCCCACTACTAGTCTCACCATGCACCATTCCTTCGACTTTCAGCATCATGGAACAGTTCAGTTAGTCTTCTCTTCGTTCACAGAGCCACTGTCGGTGATCATGGTACAACCACTCAGTCATATCAGAAATGATCTCGTTCTGTGCCCCTGTTTTTCCTTGTGCCAGTTACTGATGCTACCGTGAGTCATACAAGTGAAAGTTGTTTGTGAGTTGCTTTTATCAAGATTTATAGGAAGGTTTCATTCCACCACAACTGTCACACGTAGGGCTCGTTCGTTAACTCAACACCATTCTGATTAAGACAGTATCTTGACCAGTCTTAACCATTTATCATGCACACCAGTTACCACAGCACATTGACAAAGTTGATCAAACAAGTACTGCCTTATAGTCCACAAAATATGTGTATATACATACATACTCTCAAGCAGGCAGACTCAACGACATCTCATTTCATTAACTGGCCAAAAATCAAACAACTGTCAGTTTCTGTTGGACAATAAATTCACAAACAGAACAATTCTGCAAATTGCTGTAAATTCATATATCCATTAAAATACACATGTGCTTCACAGATTTATAAGTCATAACTGAAAGTAGCCTGAACTAGAAGACAAAACTTAATCTGTCTACCCAAGTTGGTACCAGCTTTTTTGCGTTTCGTCATAAACTTTCCAAACACTGCCCTTAGTAAGTTCACTCCATTGCACCATATTCAAGCTAGCTCAGTTTTCTCCTTTTCCTTGTCAATCACACTTGTTTTCTTTGTAATCATATGAATGCACAGTATGTGAAGTTAATTCACAAATCATTCAAGCTTAATTACTGGCATAGTTTTTGACTCATGCTTTAAAAACACAATACAGTATAAATTATCAAATATATATGTTGAGCGAATTACACAGCTTCATTTGATTTTTCTGCAAGACAATTTGCCAGACTTATGACACCTTTTTTTCCTAAAATAATAAATATTCAGAACAGAACCTAGGAAAACAATGTCAAATCATTACATTTTGATTGAAATGTCAGTATCCCTTGTTCAAAGCCCTACTTACCCATTTCTTTTTTGATTATTTTCATTGATTTTTTTTCTACTTTTATGTGCACTTCAGTTACTTTGTCATTACTCTTCTTCCTCTCCCCACTGTCTATTATCAGTTCCAGAGAAAAAGATATTAGTTAAACAGATGAAAGAACGCACACCAATAAACATTTTCACTTACACATCACACACACACATGCACATAATTACATGCAAACGCATTAAACACAGAACTCGCTCACACAAACACATTAAGAACCCACCTGAGACCGTATCCACGTAGAGCAGCTCATTGCGCACAAGACCGCTGGGTCCTGGATTTGGATAAGCATAGGAAACGAAGTGCTTGAGACTAGCCCACTCAATGCCTCTGAAACACATAAATGATGAAACTTGTCTGAGGATCCATTAATACAGTGGACCTTCCATAAACTATTCTCTGTATCCTCACACACACACACCCCCCCACCAAACACCAAAACTTCATCACTCATATCATACTATTTTCAGCCCTGTGGAATGACTCTCTCCATTCAAGTAATTAACCTATACATTGTTACCACTTTCTTGCTAAACTTCTGAAAAAAAAACCCCAAAAACTACAAGAATTTTGACAATAAACAGCAAAGTTGTCAGAACAGAGGGACAAGAGATCAGATTTAGGAAAGTGTCTGTTCCAGCAAAGAGTACAGTACCAAGCATACAGACACTGTGAATGTTAGATTTCTCTTTCAGATTTCTTTACAAATCCAGTCAAATGAAAAATTAGATCTCAAAATCTCAAATATAAAATTGCCTTGTTGCTTCTAACCACAGCACAGAGAACACAAGCTATTTGTTTCATAAGAAAAGTTATAAAGAATACAGTTAAACAACTCTGCGCTGTTCAGATTAAACATATGTTAAAGTGTACAAGACTTGGGAAAAATCTGGCAGAATTAGTGTTGCAGAAGTATGAAGATAAAAAATTATGTCTTGTGCTGTACTTCAAGGTTTATATAGCAAAGCATGTGGCTTTTAGTACAGATTAAGATAACTATTTTATATCTATGTACACAATTCTATAAAAAAAAAAAAAAAGTGTTTGAAACCACAACTGAGTCACTGTTGAATATCTGATACAGAGTTAATGCACATTGTAATTGTGTTTAAAAACTAAACAATTTCAGATCACATATATCAAGCGTAAAACATTCTGGAAAGGAACTGATCACTCCAACAAGACTTGCAGACGAAGTTTAGAGGTTAATTCCCTGAAAATGGCTTGTAGACACAATCAGATATAATTATGCCATGCCTTTTAAGAATACAACCCAGCCCATGTAAAAGGATGTTAAGAATTAAATCTGTAGTCTGCAATATATATAAATTTGATACAATTATTTCAAGTGCACTTGGTTCGTTTGTTTTAAACAATGTTTATGTTTGTCAGTTGTCTATCTCACTGAAAAGCCTCCTCTCTGCACAAAGCTTACATTGCTCGACATTTTAAAAATCATTGCACCACAGAACTACTATTCATTACGACATAATATGCAAAGAAAGCAGTTTATTTTATTACAGACATGTTGCCAAAATAATGCTGTTTCAACCACTTTCAATCATTTATTCTTAAAGTATTTCAATGTAAAGTAATAAAGGGACTACGCAATGCAGTCCATGAATCTTCATCAGTCCTACAGTCACAGAATACACTGAAGGTAAGTTCAGACTATACACTCAATTGTCGATGAAAACAATAACATTATTCAAATAAAAGAAAAATGAAATGAGACCAAAAAACAAATTCTTGGCAGGAGTCCACATACCTGACAATACTGGAGTGAAGACTGTACTCCTTTTCAATCTGACCACTGGCTGCATTCGCTAGCTGAACAGCGCCAGAATATGTGCCTGTAGCAGAAAATGACAACCATTATCAACTCAACCTTTTTTTTAACCACACTTTTCTAACTGCACTGACATTTTAATCCAACTTTTCTTTTTCTTTTCATTTGTTTTGTTTGTTTTGCCATCTCATCTTCAGTGGCATTACTATCATGCCACCTATAGCAGTTCCCTGTCTAAAGCTACTGTGGCTTGTCCCATCACAGCTCCAGCATCAACAATCCACAGGGATCAATCAAAAATCAAGTCGTCATGACGAAAACCCGCCAGAGAAGAAACTGCGCTGCTGCCAAGTCATTTTGAAGGTGTTCATCAGCGCCTCTTCTGACCAAACATACACAGGATTCCACCAGCTATGCCCCCTGCTACCAGCAATAATTGCTTAGTCACTGAGCCAGCTGAAACAGAGTTCCCTTCCTGAGGGTGTCCCAGTGTCCTCCCAGGGACAGTCCCTATGAACTCATTGATACTGGCAACATCAAAATGAACTCGTTATGGTCATAAACATGGAAAGAAAAATGAAGCTGAGGTCCCCATGAGAGCAGGGCATGAAGGGCCACAGAATGTGATATTTTTTTTTTGGTTGGTCGTGGTGAATGTGGTTGATGATAAGGAGTTCCACTTGGTTTGTGACAACAGGAAAGGGCTGTACTCTGCACTTACTTTCATAATCTACTCTGGTATCAACTGGGTCAAACGATTCAGACACCTGCACTTTTGGTAAAAAAATTTGACATGTATCCATTAAGTGAATGAAATTAAGTCCAAACACTGATCCGCATCCCCAGCATAATCTGATGACCATCTACAAAATTGATTTTAAATTATCATGAGCAAAAAAAAATCAGTCAGACAGAACTACGTACAAGGTAATAAGAGCAGGTGTATACAATACTGCATACCTAAGGCCATGATTGGCTCGTAGATGTCCCAGTTCTTGTTGGTGAGAGGCGGGCACATCCTGACGACAGTGATGTGAGAGGAAATTCCGTTCAACAGGCCGGTCATGAGGAACTTCAGCTGGACCCCCGGCCCCAGCCTGCTGCCGGAGGGGCCCACAGAGGAGGCCAGCATATCCGACAGACCAATGGAGGGGCTGGGGATCTCGCTGATGACAGGAAACTCTATCTTGTTGAGGTCGTCAGCTGTCAAGCCCTCTGTGTTGATGGGTTCAGGGGGGTGAAGAGGGGAGGTGACTGCTGAGTGTTGTGACTGGCCTGTGTAAACAGAAATAAAAAAAACTGTGACGTCCAGTCATGCATTGCTACAATTTTTTTCAAACCAGGAAATAGTATATACAAATGAATACACTACTTACAGTGGGAAATCAAATGAAAGCTGGCTGTGTAAACAAAATACATTCCAAAACAGTCTCCAAAGGTATGTCAGAGTTGGAACAAATAAAGTGAATCCTTTTTTTTTAAACAGTATTTGTGATAACACAAAGCTAGTTAAAAAAAAAAGAAACTTATATAAACTTCCTTTGTTAATCAACCTTTTGATAATAGTGAAACCCAAATAACAAAAAATAAAACACAATCACCAGAGAAATGACACAAGGAGTGTACAGTCTAAGTGGAAATGCTTCCTCTTTGGTCTACCTCTAAGAATGATAGCCATTGTAATGTGGAGATACACAGTACTCAATACCAACAGAACATCAGCACCAGCTGCTGTCAAGATAAGCAAGGTTCCTTTCAGTTAGTTAGTTTTTTTTTAACTGAAAACACAATGACAATTTTGAGAGGTGTCAGTACCTAAATATGGCAAAACTAAGATGGCTGTCTTGAAGCTGATCAAAGAATGCACCACAGCATTTAAAAGGAGAAAACAGAAAATGAAGTCCTCTCATGGAGTTTCACTGTTGATATCAGCAAAATTGATTCATTTTATACAGAGAACACGAATTTTGTGTAAAAAAATGCAACTAAGACTCATGAATAACAGACTACTCTGTTGCTGTTCTTTTCATTACTCCAAAATATTCACTCATTCATACATTTCCTTTTGTCCATGCCCCTTCTAAAAATATGTTGTCAGCTATTTTTAAACGCTTTGATATATTTTTTAAATGCACATACAAATCATCATTACCTTTCCTTCTATACAGTGACTCCTCCTGGTGTTCATTTGTTCTATTAAAACTGATCCACACAGTTCATCTTAAAACTTATTTTTACAGCAGAGTACTTCCAATAAGCTGTTACTGGAATGACTCGCTGAACCAAACCTTATAGATCATTTCTTTCTTTTTTTTTTTTTTCTTTAGTTTAGCAGCCCTGAGACTATCTGTAGTGAAACAGAAGTGTTTCTCTTACCAAACATAGAGTAGACACCGTGAAAAAGATTTTGGTATACCAGTGATAGTGATACTGAGTCACTGAGGTGTGACTGGTAAGTTTATTTTGATGATGGCATAGTACAAGTGCCTACATTCCATACGAGCATCTACCTAACTTGCACTTGACCAACACTTTGTCAGTGTTTGGTCATTTGTGATGTGCTCTTAGATGGGGACTGTCTTCCAATTAAATCTACTCAGTAACGCGGCATATATGCTTGTAACCATGCGCATCACTGGTGACTCTAGGCTGATGAATATGCAGAAGGGAAATAACCAATCAACAAACCAGCAAACCTACCAGAATTTCTGCAGCGTGAAGCTCCCAGAAGATAACTCTGCTGTCACTCATGACAAGAGCCACATTGTTTTCTGACATGGGGCACAGAGAGGCACCATAAACACGATTGTGGCGTGTGACACGCAGTGGTCAGACTGACAGCGAAGGTCATAAGCCACATCCAGAGACACATTTGGAGGTGTGTCATCTGAAATGATATGCAGATGTTTCGTGAGATTTTTTTTTCTCCAACATCTGAATCCATTAACACCTGTGTGTGTGTGTGTGTGTGTGTGTGTGTGTGTGTGTGTGTGTGTGTGTGTGTAAAAGGTAAACAGTGAGGCGATCAGGTAATCCAAGTCTCAATAAAATGGGGCAATTTGAAAAATGGGGCGAATTTTGTCACTAACTTTTTTTTTACATGTTGAATGGTGTTCAACAAGAATGCAGTATTGAGGAGCTGCATTCAAAATCTCACTCACCTCAGTTTTTTGCCAACATTGTCCAAATTCACACACACACACACACACACACACACACACATTTACACTCCATCCATCGCCCCATTCTGTTCAAACGCCACACCCCCTATCATCTCACTGTTTGCCTTTTACAAACTTGTGATGCCCTGACCACCTCACTGTTTGCCTTTTACAAACTCATACTGACTTAGGGGTGGATCCACTCCATAGTATGGCTCAGAGAGCCACCCGAAGTGCCATCTCATAGTTGCGACATTTCGCCCCATTTTGATATCACCTCACTTGTGCCATTTTAAAGGCATGTGTGTGTGTGTGTGTGTGTGTGTGTGTGTGTGTGTGTGTGTGCGTGTGTCGGTGAGTGTGTGTGTGTGTGTCTGTGAGTGTGTGTGTGTGTGTGTGTGTGTGTGTGTGTGTGTGTGTGTGTCTGTGTGTGTGTGTGTGTATGTGTGTGTGTGTATGTGTGTGTGTGTGTGTGTGTGTGTGTGTGTGTGTGTGTGTGTGTGTGTATGTGTGTGTGTATGTAAGTGTGTGTGTGTGTGTGTGTGTGTGTGTGTGTGTGTGTGTGTGTGTGTGTGTGTACGTAAGTGTGTGTGTGTGTGTGTGTGTGTGTGTGTTTGTGCATGTACATATGCGTTTGTGCATACATATGTTTCATGAGTATTTGTGTGCACCTGCATGCATTGGTGCCTGTGTTCACATGTCTCTCTGTCTGTGAGTGGAGAGAGAGCACAGGCACATGTATGCATGTATGACTGCATGTCCATAGGCAGGTGCAGGTTTCTGGAAAATGTGTTGTGAGTAAACATACATGTATTATAATGTTAAAAAAAAACCCATGCATACTGAGAACATTCACTACTGATTTTGAATATCACAATTTTGATTAAGAACAGATGTGTATATGCACATGATGACTAATCTGTCTTCAAAGTTTATTTACAAGCATATGTGTGCATCCATGAAGGTGCTTATACATCTGTGCATATGTATGAGTATGCATGCGTGCATGTATGCATTGTATGTAGGTGCATGCGCAGTGATGTGAATGAGTGTGTCCTTATGCATGAACCACAACAAATGCCAAAGTGTGCAGTCTGTCTATGTGTGAGTGTGCGTGAGTATGCGTGAGTGTGAGAGTGAGTGTGTGTGTACGTGTGTGTGTGTGTGTGTGTGTGTGTGTGTGTGTGTGTGTGTGTGTGTGTGTATGTGTGCGCGCGCAGCACCTGCATGCAAGCATGTGCGTGTGCATGTGTGTGTGCGTGTATGTGTGTGTGTGATCAAATTAATAATTTACCAAAGGCTCCATGTCCCTCAGGTGCTGGGGTGGAGATGGTGTTGGTCTTTCGGCGCACTCTTACAGACAAGCTGCCATTGTCATGAAGACATAACAGCATGTCCCTTTGCCAGCAGGAGACAACCTGAAATGCATATGCCATATCAATGACTGGAAGAATATGCACTGTCACTAACTCTTGAGAAATGAATCTAAACTTGAACATCGCTAAAATGCATGCTTCATTCTTCTCTTCCTTGCATTTCTGAGTGGCAATAGGGAGGTACCCTGGTAGGTTTCATGCATTTTTTTTTAATGTAAATGAAGACATATTTGTAAAAAAAGAAATTCCCTTGTCTGTATTATTTCTTAAATCAGCATTACATTATGCCTTGTTTTGTGTTCTTTGCTTTCTGTTAATGTTGCAGTCTATTTCATTTTCCTTAAGTATCTTTCTAACGGCACTTTTTGATAGTCTTGACCTACCTGTTAACATGTAATCTTCATTTTCCTCTTATCTGCATTTCTGACTACTATCAGAGAGTATAGTTTTATGCATTTTTATGTCTGTTTGTAATACTGCTCCGAAGAAGGGCAGCATCTCCTCTGGTGGGTTGCCTCTTGATGACTTGATATCTATTGCTCCATGTGAAGGACTGGTGTTGATTCTTTGCTATTACTTTTTATCAGTTTATAATTCCAACCTTATAATCTGTGTCTTGCATTTCATGTTTCATGACAAATAAAATCATTACATTAAGATAATTAAACCTATTACAAACAAAAAAAAAAAACCTACAGAGAGTAAGGTTTCTATAGAGCTAACTCTTTTGAAAAGAACATAAAAAGTTGTACAGCAGTTATCAGGTGATTTCAGGTGATGTTCCTTAGCCATTCTCCTTAAAAGCTAAACTAAACATCATTCATCAAGGTTGTCTACAATGACAACAAGATCATTCTGAGATCTATACAAGCATTGTGAGCAAGGGTCAACAGCTATTTTAGTGCATTCTATGATACCTGTCACTCTCTACCTATATTTTCGGCTAAGAATCCACTGATCAGGCTCTCTCTCCTTCAGGTGTCTCACTTCCTGATTTTTATTCACCGAACATCAGGATATGCTCAGAGGAAAAGCAAATGCAATATTTTGTTGTTAATTTTGTTGTTTTATGTTTTTCTTCTCCTCCATTTTAAAAAGCAATGAAGCGTGAGAACCTCCGAGCTCAGAAAGACAAAAACTTTGGACACATACCTGTATGAATGGAGAGCTTGTGCGGTCCATGGCAATGATGCCCACTGTCTGGTTGATCTGCAAGTCCAGGATGAGGATCTCACGGGCATACAGCAGCAAGATGTGGTGACGGCATGACTGGTGGAAGCTCAGCTGCACGCATTCGTTGAGGGCAACACTCTCTTCTTCTGCCCCACTGGGTTTGCTGTCAGTAGATGGCTCCAAGATCACAATGGGCAACATGTATACAGTTTGGGTATTCTCTGTGTGTGTGTGTGTGTGTGTGTGGTGTGGTGTGGTGTGGTGTGTGTGTGGTGTGGTGCGTTGCGTTGCGTTGTGTTGCATGTGTGTGTGTGTGTGTGTGTGTGTGTGTGTGTGTGTGTGTGTGTGTGTCTGTGTGTGCCTGTGTGTATGTCTGTGTGAGAGACTGAGAGAGAGAGAGAGAGAGAGAGAGAGAGAGAGAGAGAGAGAGAGAGAGAGAGAGAGACGTGCACCTGCATGTTTACACACTCATGCATGTACATGCATGTGTGTGTGTGTGTGTGTGTGTGTGTGTGTGTGTGTGTGTGTGTGTGTGTGTGTGTGTGTGCATGTTTGCACACCCATGCCTCTGTCTCTGCTCTTGCAATATTTGCAAAATTTCACTCATCCCCACATGCACCCTTAAAAAAGCTACAGCCTACCTGGGTTTGCTCTCCCCAACAAGTATACGACTCATTCTCTTGGCTAAGGTTTTGGAGGCGGATCCTTTCCTGTCCAGACTGCCTGAACTACTGCTCCGGGACATGCCTGTCGCATCACATCGTATGTCAGCACACCACTTACTTAATTCTGCTGGGTAAATCTAAGACTGGGACTCAGTTCGTAAATCCGATCCAAAAATCTCAGTTCAAAAATCCAAACCCCCAACACACACACACACACACACAACAACAACAACAACAATAACAACAAACAAACAAACAAACAAAAACAAAATGAAAAACCTAGTGCATGAAGAAATACAGATGAAATCATCAAACTAACATCTTATAAACACACAAAAGAAGTCAACAACTGGACTGAAACCATGTTACTTTTCTATAAATATTACATTCAACTTCTTTAGGCACATTTTCCACAAGAACCATACAGTTTAATTTTTGCATGCAGTCATAACAGCTTACTGCCTCTTACAGCTTAGTAAAATATGACAGACAAAAATGACCTTGAGTGGAAGGGTTGGAAATGTAGTATTTCTTGCCATTGCTGGATGGTGTCTTGGTGATGATAAAGTCATTCACAAATATGATACACAGTCTTGCCCCAAAACTGCAACATCATTACAATGAACATACTAAACACTGCCTTGATCAGTTTGGTACTCAAAGATGTGGGTGTATAGGAAAGTAAATGCTGTATCTGCGCATGTGTAAAAATGAAAAAAAAAAAAAGAGACAGAGACAGAGAGTGAGAGTGAGTCAGAGAGAGAGAGAGAGAGAGAGAGAGAGAGAGAGAGAGAGAGAGAGTGAAAATAACAAATCTTATTTTAAGAGAGTAATGGATTAAACACAAATACATGTTTACACATCAAATACATCTCTCTCTCTCTCTCTCTCTCTCTCTCTCTCTCTCTCTCTCTCTCTCTCCATACATACACATGCTCACACACACACACACACACACATATACATATATATGTAAAGAAACAAAAATAAAACAACATACATAAAAAAAAATCAAACTCAACCATTGCTTAAGCACATTTGGAAAAAAAAGGACCAATGAAAAAAATTAAAGTGGACGAGAGGAGGTGGGGGATGGAGAGAGAGAGAGAGAGAGAGGGCGGGGGAGAGACAGAGAGAGAGAAAGAGATCGACTAACTGACAGGCAGAGGTAGACAGTGAGGCAGAGAAAGACAGTGAGAAAGAAATTAATATGTACACTCAAACGCCTATGAACATGAGGGGCAGGGTGGGGGGTCGGGGGTGGAGTGGAGAGAGAGAGAGAGAGAGAGAGAGAGAGAGAGAGAGAATATGCATCACGGAGAAGAAAAAAAGCTCTCCGGGTTGCCATATACTCCTGAAGCATTTAACTCTATTTTTTTCCCCAAAGCTCCATAATTAATTTCATGATGAGGAAAAAGAGGTTTCTCTCTAGCTTTAAATTCCAGATTGAGACTCTCAAGATTTACATTTTGTTTTCAGCTAGCATCATGCACACATTTCTGTGTAGATTGTCTTATGCCTGGTTTATTTATTTACCGGTAGACCAAAAATTGGTAAACAAGAAGTCTCTGCAGGACCAGCCGCCGTGGCGAAGTGGTTAGCGTCACGGACTCCCGGCTGGGAGGTCATGGGTTCGAATCCCATCAGAAGTCATGTGGGTTTTTCTGCCCCGACCGGCTCCTACCCAGAGTTGAGTTGCTGCGGACTCAGCTGGGAAGACTGGGACCACACAGTCGAGTTTCATCCACTTAATGGATGCGTTTCTGAGAGTGTTGCTCAAATTTCCTGACCAACACTGCAGGTGCCTGTATCTCTCGGGCCTGGTTGACGCCAGGATATATTATGAAAGGAAAAGAGTACAGCCCTGTCATGTAGTCTCAGACCAAAATGGAAATCCGTAGCATCATCTTAATCATCCTCATTCTCATCGATCAGCATTAAAAAAAAAAAAAAAAAAAAAAAAAGTCTTTGCAGTCATAGTTTTTTCTTTCTATACTGGAAAACCTGGTTGACTATCTTTGTGCCTTCCCTCATCCTTGAAGTTCCTTTTTTTTTTCTTTGTGCATGTATGTTTATTATGCTGTGCTGTGTTACTTGGCAAGATCTTCTTGTGCAGACCTGTTTACCTCAAATTTGTGTACCTGTAATATTTCAGACAAAAACCTGTAAATGTGAAGAAAAAAAAAAAAACGTATTCTTCATAATGACAATACTTAATTCCCTTAATTCCCATAAATTAGAAAAAAAAAAATCCGTAAAAATTACAGCAAAACCGTGAGGGTAAACAGGTCTGCTTGTGTTTTCTTCCTATTGTTATTTTCGCAGTTACTGTACAGTTACTTTCAACCACAGAGTTACATTTCAAGTGCTGATGAGAACAATACTGAGTAATGGTAAGACCAATAGAGCAAAACTGGATAAAGATTGTGGCAAATAAAGTTAAAATTAAAAACAAACAACAACAATAAAAGGGAAAACGCACTCATAAGACCATCATCAATTACACCAATAGCCCTTAAGGCCATCATAAAAGAATACAAATAATCACAGACAAACTCAGTGACCAATACTAACATGCCAAGTTCTTTCCATTGAACGGATCAAACGTGAATGACAGCAAGGTTTCAGTGTATGACTTCTTCCACAAGCGTGTGCCCGTGTCCGCATTCCACAGAATCAGGGAGTAGGGAGGGTGCAGTGCCAGCAGCAGATCTCTGGACGCATCCTGTTTTTTCAACCATTCCAGTGCTGTAAGCAACATCAGAACACTTTGAATTTCAGTCTGAGCAGGAAACTGTCAGGGGATATGAAATGGAGCCAAGACAGGGTAAAGGACACAAAACATGGGCTGGAAATGGCAACTATGTCAAGGACAGAAAAAAGACAAGTTGAAGGATATGAAATGCTGACAGGACCAGGGACATGAAAATAATAATCACAGTGTCAAGATCATGAAATGTGGACACGGCAAAGGAAATCAAATAGGAACATGATAAAAGACCGGAAACAGGGACAAAACCATGAACAAGAAACAGGAACAGGGCCAAGAACAGGAAATACCTGACAGGGCCGAGGACTGAAAACACAGACAAGGTTTTTAAACATGAAGCAGAAACATGGTCAATGACAGGAAATAAGGAGAGGGTCAAATAGTGTCATGAAACAGAAAGCGAATCAAGGACAGAAAACATGAACATGTTGCTGGGAAATAAGAAAGGTTCAAGGCCATTTAACAGAGATAGGTTCAAATAAAGGATGTAGGCACATCGCTGAAGACTGAACATGAAAAGAGTGTGTTTCAGAGATAAAAATCCAGACAAGACTACATAAAGGCAATGTGGAAAGGATCAAGAAAAGAAAACAGAGACATAAGCAAGAACAAGGAAACAGGGGCATGACAAGAACAAGAAACAAGGACATGATCAAAACAGAAAACAGGGACATGACCTAAAACAAGAGACAGGGTTATGTCCAAGGACAAGTAAAAAAGAACATGTCCAAACAACAGGAAAACAGAGACATGACTAAGGATAGGAAACAGGAAACATGACCAACAAAGGAAATGGAAAAGCCAAGAACAATAAACAGGAACATGACCAAGGACAGGAAACAGTGACATGATCAAAGACAGGAAACGTGGACATGACCCAAGGACAGAAATGGGGACATGACCAGGGAGAGGAAATAACATGACCAAGGACAGCAACTAGAGGCATGTCAAAGGACAGGAACATGGACATGACTGAGGACAAGAAATAGGAACATGATAAGAATATGGAGAGGGTTGAAGATAGAAAATAGGGGGCAGGAAATAAGTTAACGACATGAAACAAACAGCACTAAGAGTGAAAAAGCAGAAAGAGTTCAGGGCAAGAATTATGGACAGGTCTGAGGACAGGAAAAGAGAGACAGCACTAAGAACAGCATATATGATCAAGGTCTAATGGCAAATTGAGACTGGCTGAGGGCAGAAAATAGGTACAGGTTTGAGGACAGGAAACAGGAACAAGGTGAAGCTTGTCAAATAAGACAGGGTGAAGGAATGAAAATAGGGACAGGGCTAAGGACTGGTATTTCTTCCATTCACCAAAATCACTCTTTTTTTTTTTTTGTTTGCTTGTTTGTTTGGTTGTTTTCTTTTCTTCCCTACCTTACTGCGTGTATAGTATGTTCCTACTAACAATGGGCACAGTCAGTAAGAAAGACAGAAAACCAAAAACTGACCAGTGAATTATCTCCCAAACTTTTGGGAATGATCTCACTCAGCAAGAATGTCACTGACCAAACTGCGAGTCATCACCAGTTTTTTCGAGACATTTCCTTTGAAAAGCACTAAGCGGGAAGAACAGAGGTTTCCTTACATGTAGTTAGGAAAGTTTTCTCTTTTTTTTTTAATGTTTCTCCATTCCTATCCAGTTGTACTCTATGCTGATTCCTGGGCTGGAGTAGCTCATTTGGTAGAGCTCTATACTCATGATCCTGGTAATCCTGGGATTAAGGGTTCGAATCTCTGCCAAGCATTTTAACACTGAGGGACTTTTTCCCTCATAGTTAACATTGGTTCTGACTCCACATCCCCAAAAGTCCTTTGAATGTTAGTAAACTGAAGTTTTGTGTGTGGAAGTACTGCAGAGCATCTTCCGCTCATATAAAGTCCCTATACGGGGAAGGGAGAAATAAACCAAGGTGTGGTAGCTCCAACAACAGTACCACTGGCAAATGGGTGCTGGGAAGAGGTAGTAATACCTAGTCATTTCATCAGTCTGAGGTAATGTCTGTGAAGTCACACCAACACAGTCACTGTCAGATGACAAGAGGACCAGGAGAAGTCATGAAAACAACTTGCAAGAATGGGAAGATGATGGTTTGAAAGAGAGAGAGAGGTGCAGGGAAGTAAACGATTGACCTGACTGCCCTTTTGAATTTAAAAACAACTCCAATGATCAATGAAGACCTGAGACTTGAAAAACTGGCCATGACTCATGATCTGGTCAGTAGCACACTCACTAGGAGACCTCTCTCCCCAAAAGTTGAGCAGAATATTACAGTCTGATTGGCCAGTTTTAGTTCTGTCATTTCTCCAGTCAAATCAAGTAAGAGCATACCATATAGTTTGGAATGTGTGGGATTATGGAAATATGAACGAGGTCAAAGACAGGCAATAAGAAAGGGGTCTAAGACAGGAAATAGGGGCTGGATTCAGGACAGGAAATATGTACTGGGTCCAGGTTAGGATGAAGGGACAGGGTTTAGGACAGGGAATAGGGCAGAGTTCAGGTCAGTAAATCCTCACAGGGTCTAGGACAGAACATATGGACAGGGTTCAGGACAGGGAATAAGTACTGGATCCAGGACAGGAGACAGAGACAGGATCAAGTATATGAAATACGGACAGCACCATTGACAAGAAACAGGAATGAGGTAAGGTCCACAACTGGAAATATAGACAGGATAGAGACCCAAAACAGAGATCAAGGACAGGAACATTGGTTAGGATGGAGGTCACACAAGAACGGGGCTGAAGGTAAGAAGCAGGTACAAGGCTGAGGGCAGGAAAATATGAACAGGTGTAATGACAAAAGAGACGGGGCCAAGGTCAGGGCCATCAAACACAGGAACAGCATTGTGGACAAGTCATAG